>JAJAGP010000609.1:237531-343675 GCA_025084515.1 Ancistrus triradiatus
GAGAATCAACCAAGGAAATGTCAGAGAGTGAGACAAATCCAAGTCACCAACAATCCTGAGACAAGCCTTAGAAAAACTGCATACACTGCATACACTGATACCTCAAATCGGCTTAAAGTCTAGAAATCAGATTTAGAAAGCTTGAGAAAGAGCTGGGTTTTAGGTAAGTCGTCGGACTTCACAGCGCACATATTTCCTTACTCTGATTTCAGTCTGTTTTCTCAGTCTGTGCATTCACACAAACACAGCCCAGAATCAGAGAGCAGAATCTAACACGGTTGCCAGGTCTGCTTATTCTAAGAGATATAGGTTCTTTGGGGATTGTTTCTGTGGAATCTTAAAAAATTCTCTACACCAGACATGAGTAGGTTGTAGTTGGATTGTGTACTTGAGCTATTGTTTACTTGTACTAATATGAGGTTCTGTATCCTAGGAAGATTACAAAGCACTTCTGTAAGTCGCTCTGGATAAGGGCATCTGCTAATGGCTGTAAATGTAAATGTAATGTATAGATCTAGTTGATTGTTTCTCTCATGGGATCTGGCAACCCTGGAATTAAATGCAGCGTCTGCAAAAACGGCTACCAAACACTTTTAGGGAGACTCTGAAATACAGTATATACTCGAGGAAATGAAGAATTTCGAGGAAATGGAGAATTCACAGTCACTTTAGGGACTGTCGTAGCCTAGCGGGTAAGGTACTGGACTATGGAACAGAAGGTCCAGGGTTCAAATCCCACCTCTGCCAAGCTGCCACTGGTGGGTCCTTGAGGAAGGCCCGTAACCCACAATTGCTTGGATTGTAAGGCTGTACCAATTGTAAGTCGCTCTGGATAAGGGCGTCTGCTAAAATGCTGTAAATGTTTTTTGTGGGACTGTGGTGGCCTAGCAGTTAAGGTACTGAACTATGGACTAGAAGGTATAGGGTTCAAATCCCACCTTTGCCAAGCTGCCACTGTTGGGTCCTTGAGCAAGGCCCTTAACCCACAATTGCTTGGATTGTAAGATTGTATCAAGTGCAAGTCGTTCTGGATAAGGGTGTCTGCTGAATGCTGTAAATGTAAATGTAAGAATTTAATTAATTCATTATTAAAGTTTGACATTTACATCACATCCTTCTGTGAGATTACTGGTTGGTTGCAAAGCAGAAATCCGAAACTCTGAGCTTCCCCATTATCGGATTACCCATATGAATTTCTATGGTTATCGGATTATTAAGTGCTTGTAAACACGCTCAATACAGACAGTCCCCTAATGTGTCGGCGTCTAATTAAAAAAGACAGGCATAAACACTGAACAAAAAGGAGTTTTATCTAAAAATTGTGTTTTTAAATGCATGAGTGTTGACTAGTTCTTACTGTGAACTCGAGTTTGTTTGTGTCAGCATGGTGTCAAACATGAGCTCTTGAGCACTGGGTATTTCCTTATACGGTTGTGTGCTGCTTTGACATTGAAAGTTTCACACAAAAACTTGGACAGGGAATGTCTTTTTCCTGAAATGGCTGTGATTGTTCCTACTTTCTCTGGCCTTCTTCACAGAAGTTTCTCTGGTTGTCTTCTCAGCTGCAGACGTCCTCCTTACTGTCATGAATTAATAATGCATTCAACTTATATATTCTCTCTTTTGCTCTGTCTCCCACAGACACAGTCAATCATCCTAGTAGCTCTGGGATCTTCTCCAAAAAGCCACTGTTTGTATAATTTTGGGCTGTGGGATAGCCAGGTGAGATAACGCAAGCCGCCTAAAAGCTTGATGACCAGAGAATGAAAGCCCTACTGTAACAGATATATGTTCATGGAATGCTCATGGTTAGACTAGCACAGTGGAGACTTTTATTGAAACATAAACGCAGACAGTCTGGAAAAAAAGAGTCAGAGTAGGCTTGTGAACAATTCTAAAACTATGATATCAGCATTGATGGATACCCCAACAGACTTCACAGTAATATGGAAGACAGTGCTCTTCAACTATCCGAGACCTGCTTTACCAAAAATGTCCAAGCATAACATTTCTGTAGAAATTTCTTCTGTGTTGTTCGCAATTCTGTCTGTTGAAGAGTTTTTGGCTTCCGTCAAACAAAAGTATCAGGTCCATCACACCATCCTCTTAAGAGCTACGGCTTTCCCCTACACCGGGTCATAATAGTAGATGGTTTAGCATGTGTGTAAGTTTTGGCTTCGGATGCTGTGTAGATGGTAGCGTTCCACTCGTGTTTTCAGTGCTATCCCAGTTTTCTTATGATAATACTCTTATATTTACATTACACTATCAGTAGAAAGACTACGTAACTACGGAAAAGCCCGATCAATGTCCATCGGTCAGTGTACTGTTTCACAGAACATAATGGTGTTCTAATGTCGTTGTAATTTGTGGCTTTAACAAGAACAAGGTAGCAGCAGTCATAATGAGATTGTAATCCTGCATGTCCTCCCATGTCCATGTAGGTTTTTTTGGGTAATCCAGTTTCCTCTCACATTCCAAAAACATAATTGTGTGAGTGTGATTGACTAGTATCATTATAACCTTGCTCCTGTCATGAATAACCACAGATGCTAATGTGAGGTTAATCAAATAAATAGTTTCATCTTCAGGTACTATGGTAGCCTAGTGGGTAAGGTACTGGACTCTGGACCAGAAAGTCCAGGGTTCAAATCCCACCTCTGCCAAGCTGCCACTGTTGGGTCCTTGAGCAAGGCCCTTAACCCACAATTGCTTGGATTGTAAGACTGTACCAATTGTAAGTCGCTCTGGATAAGGGCATCTGCTAAATGCTGTAAATGTAAATGTGTTCTTCAGCGATACTAGGGGTGGTGGGTGGCTCATGGGTTTTTATTGTTTATTTGTAATGTTGCATGCAATGGCTATTCATGGCAGGAGCAAGGATACATCAATACTAGTCAGGCACATTTATACTGGGCCAATTTAGTCTAACCTAAGTCATGTCTTTGGAATGTGGGAGGAAACCAGTGCACTTAGAGTAAACCCACACTGACACAGGGAGGGCATGTAAACACCACACAGGCAGGGTCCAAGGTCAGGATCACACCAAGGATCTCTGGAGCTGGAAGGCAACGGTGCTAACCACTTGTGCCGCCATGCTGATACACACTAGTACTTTTTCTAACAATACAGACAATCAGTACCCAATATGATATGGATCATGGCATACATAATATTTAAGACAAAGTTTCATTTGATATGAAGATGTTTTAGGACACTGCCCTGTTAAAGAGACTTGTGTATGTTGCATTTATGCGCTGGCCACCAGCATATGCTGGTTTGGTGAGTATGATGGTTTACAGCTTGGGATATTAGGACAGTGAGTATGCTGGTCAACAACATCTGATTCCATGCATATCACGCTGGTGAACAGCATACAAATGATCTTTTGATTTTCACTGGGCGGCCATTGACTCAATTGTGTCAGTAAGGATATCCAGAGAGAAAGAGAAAGTAATGGGAATAACAAAGAAGAGGGAAACATATCAGAAACAATGAAAAACAAAATCACACTGATAATACAAAGCACAGGGATGGAGCTTAGCCTTGCTGCAACTCAGAGCTTGCACTGTTTATCTTTCAGCAGTCCTGCTGATTGGATGCCCATTGCTTAATACACCCAGAGCTAGGAACCCCCTGGCATACAGTAGAGCAAGGAGCACAATCCGCAAGCTTACTCAACCACAAACAGCACCATGCTCAGGAGAAATCCATGTGCTTGATCAGAGAGCTGAGTTCTGATTTGTGCCTTTAGCAGGAATGAATGCTATTGTCGTCATGTTTGGAAACGAGCTATGAAACAACAGCAGAGCTGTTTCTCTCCGAGTCAGCAACTGTTATTACAGGAGTCTAAAAAAATCCATAAATTAAACATTCAGGAACGAAGGTTATAAACATGGCTTCAAGTCCAGCTCGATCAAGTCTGACTGCCCTTGAACTCTTTCTCCATTAAAGGCCATTTGTTAAGCAAGCACACAGCGTCCTAAACTGTACAACAGCAAGTAATTTCCTAAGCTGTACCTCCCACTACCAATTCATCATGAATTCATCACGTCCTGCTTCTCTAGTCATTTTCTCTCATGCATGGCCTTTGTCTTCTAAATCATATGCATTCTCCATAATAACAAAAGGAAAAAAAAAACATTTAACCTCTGACCCCCCCATGTTGCTAGGAAACATGGAGACCTCAAACCAATTCAGACTTGGCAGCTCTGGCTGGGCTTTCATTCACCATTTTTCTATGTGCTCTCTGAAGCTGAAATCCCTCCAGCTCCCCGTCTCCCTGCTTAAGTAAACCGATCTCTGGCTGTTCTCATGCTACCCTGCATATATTTAAGCTGGACTTCCACCAACACGCTTTACAAAGTAATGAGCAACAATTCACTCACTGCTGACACTGGGCACAAGTCATGAGAAACAAACACATATCCGGACCCGTTGTGTGGTCCACTGAAGAGTGTGAACCATATGACACTTCTGGCTTTACGTTTAAGCTGTAAGCTGGAGTCGAGCAAAAGCCTGTCAGTCTTGCATCATTTACCCACTGAAAAGTTGATGGTGCTGGTTCCATAGCCGGCGCCAAATCTGGATCCATTCCAGGCTTTTTTCACTGCAGAAAATGGTTCTTGGTCTGCAAAGTTAGTCAAATCCCAGCAACAAAACACTAGGTCCCTTGTCAGCGGAAAGTGGTAGCAGGAAAGCCTGTGCCACTGAACAGGTGACATCAATGGCATCCCTGAACTAGCACCTGCTCCAGCACCAATGGAGCGTCAGCAAACACCTGCAGTAAACAAACTGCTTGGTGTCCTCCTTTTTCCCATTCTCTCAGGCGTGCAAATGTGACACTGTAACGAGATATTCTGGTCATGCAATAAAACATCTTTATTTAATTCCAAGCAGCGGTTTGGCTTGAGAATACTATGCATACACAGATCTAGGATTTGTCTATGGCCTAAATTATGGCTAGCAGGCTTAAGAGGTTGGCATTCGAAGTTAAAACCACTTCAAAACCAAAACAAATCAGGACTAGCCCAGAACACTATTTGAGACGCAGATGCAACAGCCACCTTCATCCTTGTCCTCTCAAAGGTTATATGTTACCTCTTCCCATAAACCCACCACAGCTTAATATATTGTATATGTAGGTCTACCTGCTTTGGCAAACGGCGATGGTAATGTGCACAGGGCATGCGTTTAAGCAAGAAATATTGAAGACCGAATATGACAGCGTAATTACACGTTTGTGGAGTTTATGTCATCTGGAGCGGCATTTCTGATATTAGACCGCCATTCTGCAATACTTCACCAGCTGCGGGATTAGAGAGTCCTAAAAATAGGTGACCTGTATCCCTGATGTGACTGTCAAAAGCATAATTTTATAGCAACAATTAACCTGATGCAGACCCAGCTACAGTCTATGGCACTCTCAAAGCTGAAGGATACTGCCAGCATGAGATGCTGATCTGAGGTTGGTCAAAGGACCGTATAGCCAAGCAAGAAGCCCTAACACATTAATTCATCAGTGGTAGAGCCTGGTGAATGCATACTGATTGTGTTTCCATGAACGTAACACAAATTCCTGGCCTATCCAGAAAACCAGACCTACCTGCAGGGATGTAAATCCGAGGAGCGTGCGAGACGGTGATGAAAGGCTTGGGGTAGTGCTTATATAGGCGGTAATCCTTCTCGCTGCGGGAGCGGGTGCGTTCCGAGGCCCGGTCGGAAAAGTCCGAACTGGGCCAGGCCCTGCGCAGGGTGGTGCTGCGCGTTTTCTTCATGTCTGACCACCCCAGCTCCTGCTTCCCAAACCTTAGACTCACAGTCTCCACATGGCTGGTCTTAACATGAGCAATGTTTTACATCTAGCTTTCTTCTTGCTCCTGGCTCTCTGATGGCCCCGCATGCAGGGCAGTCCAGCCAACACACACCGTGCACACTCCCAGCTTCAAATGGCCACGGTTCGGGTTGTCCCACCATATGCAGAGACTGTAATTAACCTCTGATTCAGCCTGGATGTCCAGCAGTACACTCTAGATTTCTAATCCAGGATTAGTGCTTCCAGGTGCACGTGCACGAATAGGCATCCACACACGGTTCCTCAGCAAGCAAAGGAGGAGTTGTGCAGGACGACTGGCGAAGACGGATGAAGGGACCAGAAAGGGAGGGATTGAAGGGGGTGGACTTGGTTTAGGGGTTGCAGGGGGTGCAAGTTGGGGGCTGTGGGTTTGCAGTGTGAGAGTACCCGCTTCTCAAACAAAAGCGCAAGTCAGGCAGAGAACACAAAGACGCACAACTTGTCACAAAGGACAAACCGATGCATCGGCAGTAAATCCTTGGCTTGCAATCTGTGAGGGAACACCGAGTTTCTTCAGTCAGATATTACATTCCTGCACGAAACTCTACACCAGCGGACGAGGGGCGATTGGCAACGTGATCCAAAGCACCAGTGACAGGAAGATAAACACGGCTAGGCACACGTGTGCGTTGCTAGTCGCGCTTGGCTGGGAAAGGCTGGAGACGCAGCCTGGTGAAAACAACACAAACAGGCACGCATGCTCTGCCGTCTTGTCGTTCTCCGATGCGTTTTAGCTCTGAACATTGTCCACACATGCACCCACACTCTGCTCTAAGTGCATGCATGTGCCATAGATGCTTGCAAGAGGCTGCGTTGTGTCAGACCTGTTGATCCAGTCAGGTAGTGCTTCTCGCAGTGCTGCACCTTCACAGTCCTGGCTGGCTCAGTGCCCAGCCTATAGTAGTGCAATGCTTTATTTAGGCACACACAAACACACACACACACACACACGCAGTCCGGTAGTGCGCAGCTGCTGTTGGCTCATCTACATTAAAAACAAACACGGCAAAAGACGAGGGAAAACCTTTAGACACTCCACGGAAGATAGGATGCACGCATCGTGAGCCAATTCCATACTGCGCTACGCTCCTGGCTTTCCTCTTTTGTTCTTCCACTCCCTGGCTTTTCCCTCATGGGGGTCCTCCACAATTCTGAGCGGCTTCCTTCAGCTGGAGATCCGGCTGATGCACAGACAGCTCCTATGGAACGCAGTTCAGTATCTGACCACGCAGTGGAAGCAGGAATGAGGATCTGGAATACAGAAAGTAGGTTTCTCTCGCTCTGGCTCTCTTCCCTCCCTCTCTTGCTCTACCGACTGGAGAGCATTTGTGCAGCTGCTCGATCCCAGCAGCCAATCGCTCTCAGACAGCAGCCTATCGGCTTAAAGAGAGAAAAGTGAGGGGGAGGGGGAACGCTACTTTCTCCCCTCTCCAACCACACACCACATGCTCAATTGCATGCTAAATTATTTACTCAGGGCAACATCAGGTATTACGTTGCTGCAGTTTGAAGCTTACGCAAGGTTCATGATTTGATGGTTATCCTGTCATTGACAATAACATGTAATAATAATGGAGATATATTTTTTTACATTTCAGCCGATTGCTATCCTCAATCATCTTTAAATACGATAACCTACAAATATCTCAGAATAAACTATGACTGAACACAATACACTTTTCAATGCTGTTTTCAACAATCTTGTTTCATGCAACCTCTGGCAAAGATTATTTAATCATCACACTTATAGGATGTTCACTCAACGTTTTTACATCGAAGCAAATAAATAAATCACAGACATGACTCTTTTTTGAAAAAACAGCCAAGCATTCTTGATACATAACATTTAATCACTTAACAGACACCCTCATCCAGAGTGACTTACAACTGAGCCAATCAATTGTGTTAAGGGTCTTGCTCAAGAACCCAACAGAGACAGGATTTGAACTCTAACCCGTCTGGTTTATAGCCCAGTACCTTAACCGCTAGGCTACCACAGTCATGGAACATACCTGGCGTATGCTTTTCCATGGCAAGTAGACAATAACCCATGAAATAACCTTGTAATTTACATTTCTAAAACAAACAAAGCAAAAGTCTAAAACTGTTGGATTTTTGGTTAATTCAAAGAAAACATGGCTCCCACAAGAGAGTTGTCAATTGAAACAATGGAAAGGACTCAACACATTCAAGGAGGAAATATAGGTGGCAATAGATACACAGTCAGCCGTGTGCAAATTTGGAATAAGTATAAAAAAATGGAATGTTTTTAAAGAAAAACATACTGGTAAACTAAAAAACACATCAAAGCATAGAAAACAAAGCAACATGCCTTAAAAACAGCTAAAGTACATTAAAATACATGAAAATCAAATGGGTGGAAACAGTAGTCAATGTTTATGAAATGGGATTGACAGTGGTGGTTGAAAGTTTGTGAACCCTAGAATTTTCTATATTTCTGCATATGACCTAAAACATCATCAGAATTTTACACAAGTACTAAAAGTAGATAAAGAGAACCCAGTTAAACAAATGAGACAAAAATATTATACTTGGTCATTTATTTATTGAGGAAATGATGCAATATTACGTTAGTGAGTGGCAAAAGTATGTGGACCTTTGCTTTCAGTATCTGGTGTGACCCCCCTGTGCAGCAATAACTGCAACTAAACGTTTCCTGTAACTGTTGATCAGTCCTGCACACCGGCTTGGAGGAATCTTAGCCCATTCCTCCATACAGAACAGCTTCAGCTCTGGGATGTTGGTGGGTTTCCTCACATTAGCTGCTCACTTCAGGTCCTTCCACAAGATTTCAATTGGATTAAGGTCAGGACTTTGACTTGGCCATTCCAAAACATGAACTTTGTTCTTCTTTAACTATTCTTTGGTAGAATGACTTGTGTGCTTAGGGTCGTTGTCTTGCTGCCTGACCCACCTTCTTCAGGAGATTCAGTTGTCCTGATCTCCTGACATTTCCCCTTCAGAATTCTCTGATATAATTCAGAATTATATCAGAAAGATGCAGCAAAACAGGCCCAAACCATGATACTACCACCACCATGTTTCACAGATGGGATAAGGTTCTTATGCTGGAGTGCAGTGTTTTCCTTTCTCCAAACATAACGCTTTTCTTGTAAAACAAAAAGTTCTATTTTGGTCTCATCTGTCCACAAAACATTCTTCCAATAGCCTTCTGGCTTGTCCACGTGATCTTTAGCAAACTGCAGACGAGCAGCAATGTTCTTTTGGAGAGCAGTGGCTTTCTCCTTGCAACCCTGCCATGCACACCATTGTTATTCAGTGTTCTTCTGATGTTGGGCACATGAACATCAACATCAGCCAATGTGAGAGAGGCCTTCAGTTGCTTAGAAGTTACCCTGAGGTCCTTTGTGACCTCGCCATCTATTACACACCTTGCTCTTAGAGTGATCTTTGTTGGTCGACCACTCCTGGGGAGGGGAACAGTGGTCTTGAATTTCCTCCATTTGTACACAATCTGTCTGACTGTGGATTGGTGGAGTCCAAACTCTTTAGAGATGGTTTTGTAACTTTTTCCAGCCTGATGAGCATCAACAACTCTTCTCCTCTCTATCTGAACTCCTCAAAAATCTCCTTTGTTCGTACCATGATACACTTCCACAAACATGTGTTGTGAAGAGCAGACTTTGATAGATCCCTGTTCTTTAAATAAAACAGGGTGCCCACTCACACCTGATTGTCGTCCCATTGATTGAAAACACCTGACTCTAATTTCACCTTCAAATTAACTGCTAATCCTAGAGGTTCACATGCTTTTGCCACTCACTAATATGTAAATATTTGCTTGTTTGTCCTCAATAAATAAAATGAACACGTATTAATATATTTTTGTCTCATTTGTTTAACTGGGTTCTCTTTATCTACTTTTAGGACTTGTATGAAAATCTGATGATGTTTTAGGTCATATTTATGCAGAAATATAGAACATTCTAAAAGGTTCACAAACTTTCAAGCACCACTGTACATATAGAAAGGCCAAACAAATCCATCACTATCAAATAAACAGAAGAAAACATGATTACAGTGGGTTAAAGAGAAGCAATCAAGGCGTGTGCAGGATTGGATCACAAATCTGCATTGGCCAAGAAGGTTATGCTGGAACGTTTGTCTGGTGCCATGCTAACGTAATATGTAAAGATGACTTCTTGAATAAAATAATCAAATTTACCCACTTTGTTATGCATGTCAAGCAAATGACCGGGCGAGATAACAAACATTACCTCAGCAGTAAATGCACACATGTATATTGATTTTTTTTCTCATTCCATTAATAGAAAATAGGTTTGGTGATAATGAAGTCATTTTTCAGAATGATAATGCATATCACCACAGATTAGATTAGTGTGAAAGCTTTTCTTCAGGAAAGGCATATCAGCTCAGTGACATGGCTAGCAAGCAGTCCGGATCTCAATCCAAGTGAAAATTTATAGTGGAAATAAAATAAAAAAAACACTTGTCTATGACAAGGCTCCATTCTGCAAAGCTGATCTGTCAAATCGATATTATAAGACAGTTGGAAGCCAAGAAAGTAGAAAGTAGTGAAGTCCATGCTTCAAGAAATTCGATTCAAGCCATCATAATAGCCAGAAGAGGACTTATTTTTATTTATTTATATTTTTTAAATGATGATTATGATTCCAAAATGTTTCCTCTGTGATATGGCCAAATATTCCATTGTCATTTAATAATAATGTCATTTAATTTGTTTGAGATATGCATGTCTGGTGATTGTAAATGTTTTCACTAGGGCTTGTAGTGCAGTGTCATGGCTTATCAATGTTATGATTCAATCAATCAGCCATAAATCAAACCTTTTTGTCCAGTGGTGCTGGGATTAATTTATAAAAAAACCTATATAACACAGTTCTATATAACTGTTCTATATAACACAGATCAGTAATTTAGTTTCTTAACTTTAGTTAACCTTCTAAACCTGATTTCAGTGTCTGCGATGCCTCCAGCCTGGCCTGGCGTGCCACAGTTTAGGTCATAGGTGACTATTTTATACATGTAGAACATATAAAACATATAAATCTTTGACTATTAATAACCATTTCAGACCAGAAGTTCTCCCACTTACTTTTCCCCACAGCTTGCTATTAATCATTGGGAGTATTTGCTTATTCTGTCCAGTTTGTTGAGCAGCAAGAATGTCTTTCCAAAAAGTCAAGACCCAAATGTCATTGGTCTAACATTAGGAACACACACTTCCATGGGGACCAATCAGCAGCCCCAGTTTAGAAGAAATGCTCCAATAATTCCAGTACATTTTGAAGGAGCTTTTCCAGAGTAACCACAAACCACTGGACATATGGGCAAAAGCAACACTTTAAAAACTAGTTTCCTCTACAATTAACAGCAAAAATATCTGGGTTTTGAGAAGCCATGCTTTAAACCTCTCGAAATTGACAAAATTTTTGAATATTTACCCACCCAAAGTGGTGCTAGAGGAGTGGGTTGAGCATATCTTGTTTGGAGCAGCGGAAGATTGGGCTCTGAGGGTTCCCAGATGCTGAGTGTTACATTACAGCAGCTTGTAATAGAACCCCAGAAGAGAAAAACCAGCTTTAGGTCAACATTACTCACCTTAAACCTCCTTGGCACTACAGTTCTGTGAAGCAGGCTTTCCTCTGTGGGGCACTTAAGTAGGGGTGTGAGAATTTCTTATGAAATGTCTTGGGTTAGTTCTTGTGGACTAATGGTAGTAAAGATATAATGGAAATCAAATCCATTATGCTGGCAAAAGGCAGTGTTTCAAATTTAGGAGCACTTTCTTTTCTTAAGTTCCCGTGCTTGTTTGATTAAAGTAATTCTTTTTTCCAGTCATCATCTGTAATGAATTGGCAGGTAAAGTATCAAAAAGCAGTTAATTTTTTTCCCTATTTCATGGTATTATCAACCAGTCAGCACCTCTAGTTTGTCACATTGCACTTGCAACATAAATTATGTCATTGGCTCACTTTATGTTCCTGAAAAAGAACACTCCGCCCTCTCAGTGAACCTAAGAAGACCATGCCCACAACATATTTCCTGGTGAACAATACTCCAGTGGATAAACCCATTAAAAAGTGACCACTCACTCCAGGACGTCTCAGCTCACTTGGCTTGTCACATTCACTGATTAATCCCACTTTCTCAGCATCTATAATGTAATGAACACTACAACACAACCGGGCATAATTAACACCTCATTGAGTCGATAGTACCCTGGAGATCCTGAAGAACCTTGGCTGTTTTTACAGTCATAATTTTTGGGGTGTCCAGTGAACTGTTATTCCTCTTTGACCAATAAATGTTTTCATGGAAAGGAGGCAGACATCTGCACAAGGGCTTGACTGAAACATTCCTGCAATCATATTATGCCTTGCAATCAACAGATGGTTTCAAATCCTGACACAGACAAGTGTTTTTCGCACCCATGGCTTGGCCAGCGTGGCACTCTCAGAGGCGCTACTCGGTGCATTTTTCTCTGGCGCTGTTGAGGAACTTCCTTGCTGTTTCTGAGCTCACATTTCTAACCCTGGTTGTACCTCATATTTCCGTGTGGGTTATATCAGGGCCGATGGCCAGAATTTGAGCACATGCCTTCCCTCCAATGGCAAACCGACAAACAATGAATTCTAGACGAGCAAAAAACTGGATACTTTTCATTAAAGAATAGCCACAGGGTTTCAAACAACCCTAGAAGTGAAGAGGCATATTTTGTGATCATGGGTTTTAGGGTTACAGCTTTAATTAGGCTCTGGTTACTCATTTCTCTTGGAAGGGTGATTATGCCCATTTAACCAGCACCAATTAAACTCAGCCATGGCTTTCAATTTTTATACAAACAGTTGCTGATATCCATACAGTCTCAGATCTCAGAGCTTTCTTATGAAAAAACTAGTGAAGGTTCTTAGGACAAATGCTAAGCCGTTCATAAGAATGGTCTTACATGCCATTCTCAAAAAAACCTTGACATTCTCAAATATTAGCTTAAGAAAATCGTCATTGTTTTCTTATATAGGGTATGTTGCATCATACAAGTTACAGCACAAGACCCATTTTGAATTTGTATTTACCGGTGTTTCCGTCCTTTTGTTTAATCCACATAGAGAACGGCAAATTTAAGGAAAAACATCAAACCAAGCGTTCAAAAAACCCACAAAATGTCCATTAACGCAACACCTTTGCCACATACTTTCTGTAGAGAACTTTAATATTTTAAGGCTTCACTCAAAAGGCTTTTAAACTTTTGAATTGAAAGTATGTAGGCCTTATTTCCAGTAAATAAACTGTTTAAAATTTGGTAAATTTAGGTGTTTACCTTGTCAATTCTTACAGCCTAAGACAAGTGTGAGGCTATCGAAAGGTTAAGAAAACATTTAAGAACATAATGTTTTCAATAATACCACTTGTTCTTAGAATCGTTCTTTAAACAGAGTTAAGAAAGAATGAGATAATTCTTAAGAAGTTATCTGAAGAATAATTTCTTTAAAAAGTTAAGAAGAAACACATTTAAGAAGGTTTTCTATCCTAAGAAAGCTTTCGTGAATCTGGTCTCTGGTCTAACAAATGCAACTTTACATAGAGTAAAACAGGCTTTAACTAAAATGAACATGAACCTTAAAATCAAACAAGAATTCACCAAAATGTTCAGTAACATTACATAAGTCTTCCAAAAGGCTGAGGCAGACCCCAAGCACACCAAACACAAGGACTCACAGCGGTCCATACTGTATAGTAAATTAGCTCAGCCACATGAAACATTTTCTACTGATTCCTCCGCAGCACGTATTACTCATACAAACCTAAAAGTAGCATTTGTTTTCAGCTCTGCTTATATGACCGTGATTAAAGATGGATGTTCATGTTCCAGTACGAGAGGCTATAAATGGCTCGCATACGACTCTCAGACTGGCGGATCTCCAGTAACATATCTGCAACAGCAATCGACCGGGGCCGATCTGCAGCAGATCTATCTCCACATCATGGCTCAAAATAAATGCAATTTTCTTCTAGCAACTCCAATCATAATTGGAACCATTCAAGGACTGAGTATACACTCAAAAATTATTTGTACACCAGACAGGGTAACTCCATCATGCTCAGACAGGCTATGGCCACTCTCATGGACTGAACTTCACATCTACAGGCTGTTTCTTTTCCTTCAATCAGGGAAACTCAAAACACGCACCCTATTTAGACCCCAGGCCTCCTCCTGGCTGTACAGAAACGTGTTCTGAATTATCAACCCTCCCCCCATTTTCCATCTCTCCCTATCACCACAAGCTCTAGGTTCAACCTCGCTCTCACCAAAGCATGCTGTACTTCAGACCACACTCCCCATAACATCCCCCACAACTCATTACTGCTATAGAGCTGCATGTGCCAAAGAGTGCTTTCAGCTATATGGACCACTGAAAGCCAGACCTATTAACCGAGAAATTCTGAGAAAGATCACAATACATCGGAAGCGCCAGAGTCACACTTAACCAACCAAACTATCAGATGGCTTCATATTCTCAATGTTAGTGTAAGAATTATCCTGTCAAGCTTGAGAGAGAACAGAGTTTCTTTATATTATACCAGCGGCAGCTCACACCAGAGCAATGCAAAGAATAGTGTCTGGATGTGGATAAATGGTGGGAAATCATATGTACTGTAATAGAATTGAAGACTGACTGTGATGGCGGACAAGAAGATTGCATGTCATACACAGTAACAAGGTACAGCGGGACTGTGGTAGCCTAGAGGTTAAGGTACTGGACTATGGACCAGAAGGTTCAGAGTTCAAATCCCACCACTGCTAAGCTGCCACTGTTGGGTCCTTGAGCAAGACCCTTAACCCACAATAGCTTGGATTGTAAGACTGTATCAATTGTAAGTCGCTCTGGATAAGGGCGTCTGCTAAATGCTGTAAATGTAATGGTACATTTACTCAATTTCCACAAACCTTTCTCAAACCTGGGACCCTGCATTGGTGGCCTAGCATATTAGATATCAGACTGCAACATCACCTGAGCGCATTTTGTATGTTACATTAATCAAAAATTTTTTAAATCCCGTACATGCATGACATTGAAATTGGTCTCCTTTTACCCCTCCGGTTCACATTCTTAATATTAGTTAGGTATGGACATTATGGATGCAGGAAACATATCTACTGATTCTCACAGCTATTCTTTATTTATTACAAATATACACTCACTGCTCGCTTTATTAGGCTTGTTTTCACACTAACTGTCCATTTCATGAGTGCCACTTACCATAAGGTTCTACAGTTACAGACTGAAGTGCATCTGATCTGTTTCTCTTCATACTTTGTTCGTTCCCTTTACTCTGTTCTCTAATGGTCAGGACCAGCACAGGACCACCACAGATCAGACACTATTTGGGTGGTGGTTCATTCTCAGCACTGAAGTGCCACTGCTGTGTTGTGCTGGTATGAGTGGATCAGACACAGCAGTTTTTAAACACTGTGTTCACTCACTGTCAAGTCAAGTCAGATTTATTTACATAGCTCTTTTTACAATGGAGCATTGTCTCAAAGCAGGTTTACAATTTTAGATTATCTCCTAATATCTACGTTCAATCTCAAATTGAGCAAGCCTAGGGCGACAGTGGAAAGGAAAAACTCCCTAAGTGTTATGAGGAAGAAACCCTGGGAGGACCAAGACTCAAAAAGGGACCCAACCTCCTTGGGCGGCGTTGATGATAAATCTAAGAATGAAAGTAATTTGTCTAAACTAACAAGTCTTGGAGTGATATTTCAAATAAAATGTAAAATATGTACATCGGCATTAAGTAGTCCGATACAAAGAGTCACTCTAGGATCCTGAGTCTAAGCAGGAAAGTCCTTGCCGGAACTTCGTCCCCAGCCAACCAGAGGAGGGAGAGAGTTACTGCCCTCTGGTGTGGCGGGACTGGAGCTGATGACATAAACACTATTAGACATGTCTACCATATTTCTCCACCTTGTAGATGTAAAGTCAGAGACAGTAGCTCATCTGTTACTGTACAGTTTGCGTTAGAGGTGGGAATTGAACCCTGGACCTTTTGCTCCATAGTTTAGTACCTTAACCGCTAGGCCACCACATAAAAGTATGCAGTATTTAAAAGCTGGCATTTTGTAACTTTATTCAAGTGGAAACAAATCAGGGACACTACATATACCAATCTAATAAGTCCCAAGCAGCATCTCTAGTTTCACTAAGGAACAATACTGGAGTTCTGTAACGTGTCAACCGCTGCAATTACCTCATGACATCCAACTGTGTAGATCAGACAAGCAAAAACAATAAAACATCAGAAACCACCTTTGTTTCACAACCTGAAACAGTAAATGGTATACTGTATAGCTACTAAATTCATTATTAGTTGTCAATATAGACAAGTACTTTGGTAAACAAGTGAGGATACGGCATCTGGCCTCAACGACACCTTTTTGTAATTTAATGAAGGTCAAACAGCACAGCTCAGCCAGAGGTCTAACACCAAGTGTTAAAGTGCCAAGCAAAAGAAGAGTCTTTTGCCAGAAGCTGAGGCAATCCATATGACAAAAGAATTAAGCAGATGAAAAGACAGAATACACCCGAGGTGTGTAATGCCAAGTCTACGAATTACTGTGTGTGCCAAGCCAAATATCACGTGTCACAGTAACTGACACCCATAATAACTCCTACAAACAAAATGTGACTGACACATGTTTCCATTTAAATTTTACGTATCAAGGTTACGCATGATTTCCCATTTTACCATCATATAAACACTAAGAACAGCACAGTGTATGACGTTCTTCAGTGTGTTTGCAGTGTGTTTCTTTCTCTAGACCTACTGCTTCTCATTTAAACCAAAAATGCCTAGGTCTTATCCATCCAAAAAAATGTTTCTCCCAATGGCCTTCTGGATGGGCCATGTGTCACGTGATAGGCAGCAACGTTCTTTCTGGAGAGCAATGGCATTTTTCTTGCACAGTCTTCTACAAGAACATGACCATTAACAAGTGACAGAGGCCTTGAGTTGCTTAGAAGTTTCTCTGGGTTGTGACCTCACAGACTATTACACACCTTGTTCTCTGTGTGATCTTTGCTGGTTGACAGAGTAACAATGATCTTGAATTTCTTCAGTTTGTACACAATCTGTCTGCTTGTGGATTACAGGAGTCCAAACACGTTAGAGATGATATTGTAACCTTTTCCACCCTAAAGAGTTTCAACAACTATTTTTCTGAGGTCTTCAGAAATCTCATTTGTTCATGCCACGATACCCTTCCAGAAACATGTTGTCAAGATTTAATTGATCACTTTGCTAGAGATATCGATGGATCACTACTTTATAAACAACAGCATACCCACTCATATCTGTCATCCTATTGATTGAAAACACCTGACTCAAATTTTACCTTCAGATTAATCTACTAATATTGGATCATTTTCCTATACATATGTATAATATATATATAAATACAGGGTTCACAGACTTTCAAGGGCCACTTTAAAGCACCATAATTAAAGCAGTGACTGCAATCACAGCAGCAGATGGATTTGGGTATGCTATTAGGGTTGCCTTTCAATACATAGTTCACCACAGATTACAGAATACACACACCTACATGTAATTTGTAACATATACCTTTTCTATCAGGAGAAGCTCTCTCAACGCTAGGGGGGAACGTCGACTCGCTATTCGACTTGGGCAGGCTGGGTGTGATCGCGCATGCATTAGCCCTGATTGGGTGCCATGGTGAGGCTATTTAAGCACACCTTTTAGCCCACACAGGCTCCATCTTGGACATCACTGATTTGTTTTGTTAGGGACAGAGGTAAGATGGCGATTTGAAGATCGCCAGCTATGGGCAGTCAGGAAGCTGCCTGGTAACCGTTGGGGCCTAAAGGTAGTGTAGGGCTAGCTTATTTCTAGCGCCCACGGTTGCTGACTTCCTCCGCTGCTTTTTGGGCTCATGCTCTGCGCCGTCACCCTTCCTCCTTCGCGATTGGGGAAAGAAACGTTCCCCTCGTGATCTCGCTTGGAGAGGACGCTGTGCTGGTAAATCAGCCTTGCCTTGTTCCTCCCCGTACGCCATCGGCGTGGCTCCATAAGCGCACCTTGGCATAGGGGCGCTGTACACTTACGGCATGCATTTTGTTTGGTTTATTTTTTGTTTTTTCTTCAGCGCTGAAAGTGCGAGTTGGTTAAACCAAACGTAATCCACGCATATGCCCAGTGTTCGATCCTCAGACACTGAGGTGATTTCTTTGTTGTTTTATTATTTTATTGTGTGTTTGTTCTCGAAGTGAGGGTAACATATATTTTTAGTTTGCCTAAAAGTGTTTCTTCCAGGTGGTTGGATGTGAAAACAGCATTGTTCTTGGCATTTGAGAGCAATTTCCGTGACAATAATATTGTGTTCTCCTTTGCCTTCTATTAATTACAAAATCACCTTGAATTTCCAGGGAACAAACACACACCAGTATGCAAAAAGCTACGATGGTGCAGTACGCTGTTGTGCTTTGTTTAAATGAGAAGGCTTATGGCAATGAATGCTGCCTTTTAAATTTCAGAGCATCTAGTTGCTTAATTAAAATATTCCTTTAAGTAATCATTGCTTGTAAGAAGGTACCGATTCTGAGTCCACCGATTTAAATTGGAACGGTAACTTAACCCAGTTACTTATACACTATTATAGACCAAAAAAGCCCTGTTGGCAACCCCTTTAATTAGAGAGCTCAAAACTATTTCAGAAAGCAACACTCCGCCTTGTTACCACATTCACAATATAAAGCATACATTTTGGATTTCTCATAGACAAACAGTTGGCAGTAGGAAATGGTTGTACTGATACCCCAGTGTCTCTCCAATGACACATATCAGTTTCTCTTCCAACAAGTTTCAGAGTTCATCAACGTTATGCCATGCGTCTTAAACAAAGGCCATAAACAATTGTTTCCAAGTTTATTGAGAAACTTGCCAGGCTTGACACCAGAACTTGACATCAATTCTCTCAGACAAATTAAAATGCACTGGATGCCACAAAAGACGAGCCACTGTCTTTCACAGAAAAGCCGACCTAACAGTCATGTTCCAAAATCTAGTTAAGTCTGTTGAGCAGCAAAGGTGGGGAATTCCAGCCAGTTCCATCTTCAATGCTCTCACCGATAGAAGAAGGTTTTGGCTTTTAAAATCTCACGATAAATGGCCTCGTTCATTCTTCCCTTAACAAGGAATCAGTCGTCCTGGCCACTTTGTAGAAAACAGCCCCAATGGCATGGGTCTTCCAGCATGCAATGATCCCAACCACACACTCGGGCAACGAAGGAGTGGCTCCGTAAAAAGCATTTCACGGTCCTGGAGTGGCGACTAGCACAGTCTTCAGACCTCAACCCCATCGAAAATGTGTGGAGGGCGTGAAAGTCCGTGTTGCCCAAAACATCACTGCTCTAGAGGAGATCTGCATGGAGGAATGGGCCAAAATACCAGCTACAGTGTGTGCCAACCTGGTGAAGACTTACAGGAAATGTTTGACCTCTGTCATTGCCAACAAAGGTTATGTTACAAAGTATTGAGTTGAACCAAATTTATTGACCAAATACTTATTTTCCACCATAATTTACAATTAAATTCTTAAAAAATCCTACAGTGTGATTTCCTGGATTTTTTCCCTCATTTTGTCTCTCATAGTTGAAGTGTAGCTATGATTAAAATGACAGACCTCTCTCATCTTTCTAAGTAGGAGAACTTGCACAATCAGTGGCTGACTAAATACTTTTTTGCCCCACTGTAAGTGTGTGCTGGCTTGTGACTGGATTCCTTGATTTTAGGTGACAGTTGCCATAGATCAAAAGCACACTTAGGATACGTCTGTTATAAGAAAAAAAAAATAAATACTTGACATAACCGGATGCACATCATGTTTCTGAAGAACTTGGCTTCAACTCAAAATTTGATGGATTTGTTAACTTCTCGTTGTGCTAATCTGCAAAAAAATGACATTGCCCCAAGACAAATGTAAATACGATGGAAATAATGATGTTTTGTAATTTGACTTTAATTTAGGCCCAGAGGTAATATTTCAGGTGTGCAAGTGTGATGCTACAGCATGACTTTGCTACACAGGTATGTTTCAGTAGGCTACAAGAAAAAAAAATCATTAAATATGAACACATCAGATGTCATTTAAAGCCTCTCACTCAGGCAATATAAATAAATATAATACCCCCCTCCTCCCACACACGACAGATCTCATGCCCACAGCAGATCCAGCCAGCGACCTGGACTACACACCCCAAGCTGGTCCACACTCTCACACCCATACCCAGTAGCCGAGCCTCTTGGGCCTTAGTATCCGCAATCTGATTTGCCAGTGTAAATATTACCCATCACTGCCCTTGCTTTCCATCGTTCCATTCCCACCATTAAAACCCCACTTCTGCCTACACTCTTCTCAAAGTCACTTGACTAAGTTCTTGTTTCTGAGCACGTCTCTTCTTGCCTCGACCCAGTCACTGAATTTACTGGATTACAGACTCTGCCTGTTTACTCTGTGATGCTACAGATTCATTCCTCAGATTGTTTGCCCTTGCTGACCCTCTGGCATTCCGCAGTTAGGCCTGCGTGTTGCCCAACTCAAACCCAAGTCAGTGTGGTTGTGTGCCAGAGAACTGCTGAAGACCAGAATTATATTTATAATAATGTTTATAATGTTACACAAATACATCCTGTGTGTAACAAAGGCTCCATCGTAAATGTGAGGCAACAACCTGCCTGTGAATAGAGATTTGATTTATTACATATTGTAGTCCTACTATAAATTTTTATTAATGTTCAAAATTATAGCCTTTATATTTCTGACTTGCTACGAAAACAAGATTAGACAATCTTTTCCCATTCCCAAATTGTAACTTGCTATTCTGAAGACTACAGTTAAAGAAGCATATCTGATTTCAAGTCTGATTACATGAATCAAACAGTTTAGACTTAACCTCTGATTAAGTTATTTGAAAACAAAACATTAGACCGTAATGCACCCTATTTCAGCTCTGGAAAGATTTTTGTGAGCCCGTGTGCCCTCAGTGTCTAATAACATACAACTGGCAGTGAGGGCAGGCCTCCAGTCTCCTTCTGCTGTTACCCACTTTCTGCAAACACAACACAATTATGACTCTTTAGTGAACAAATACACAGCACATCAAAAACACTGCCAAACCGCAACGCAGTGGCCATAGTCCAAGCCAAAATCCATGCAGAGGGACCGTCTGGCACCCCAGTGAACTCTGGGTTTAAACTATTACGACTCATTCCATAACTCCTTGGGGACAGGGGATTAATGGTCAGTATGATGGATTTGGACATTCACGGGTTAACAAAACAAACCTAAAGCATATGATGCATATTGCATGTTTTATAAGTCGCTCTGGATAAGAACGTCTGCCCATGACTAAATATAAATCTAAATATGTTACTGTGTAATCATAATGTAATTACCCATTAGGAAGGAAAATAATTGCAGCTTGTTTCACTTGGCACATAAAACACAGGTAATTATCCAGATGCCCTGTACGAAAGCAGCAATGTTCATTAGAAAAAAAGTTAAAATAGACAAAGATGCTAGTAAGTCCAATTTTTATTGATACAGCGGTCCTTTGTTGTTCTCACTGGGACTCCTACATGCACATGCACCTGGATCACAACCCCCACATCATCTGTAATTCGATTTATATATGATCCTGTGACTTTATTAAGTCAAGGTGCGGACCCGCCTCTTGGACATGACGACACCTGTATTTTCATTCTCCAGATATGAAGTCCAAGTCCTTCTAGAATAATAGAATGCAGGGATTGACTAAATGGTCTGCATCTGGCTTGGGAACATTTTCTAGTCACCCATAAACTTGGTCTTTGTGGGGAACTAACAACTGGTATTGTCTCCTCCTATTACCATACTCATTAATAAGTTTGGTGTACAGTAGGTTCAGACACAGGCAGAACAGCAAAAGCAAGTTTCCTTAACACTTTAACTACAGCATTATAGCAAGCCTAGTAACAAGTTAGACAAGGCTTAAAATACATCAAACTCATAGAGTACTGTGCAAAAGTCTTAAGCCACCATCAGGTTACAAATACCATTGTTTTAGCAACGTGTAATGACATATTTCTCAGTGTCTGTATTAGAATACAACCAATTATTAGATAAAATATACAAATACATGATATTTGAATGCAGTACTAAAAAAACAAAAAAAAACCCCAGAACAAACAGCTTCTATAGGCTACAGTGGCAAGTATTTAGTGTGTTCTCCCCTTTCACTTGGGAAACAGCAGCATCTGGCATCTTCATTCAGATGCCAAGTTGCCCCTCTACAGTCCAAACATCTGGCTGGGAATGGTCTTTTTTGGAGGGGTAGAAGCCCAGAAACCACTTTTTCAGAAGGTGAGTAGGGTGAAAAGTTAAGAAATGCTAAAGCTCACGAAAAATTGGAATGAAGATCAGTGGAAATGGAGTGACGAATCCAAGTCTATAATTTTTGGGTCCAACTGTCGACAGTATGTCTTACATGGTCATTAAGCCATTGTTAAAACACCAAATATAATGGTGGCCTAATACTTTTGCACAGTACTGTATTTTACACCACGCTATAAATGAGCCATGCTCAAAGAAACCGTATTCACCTATAAGTGAATACCTTCAATAGTTTCCTGTCTAGTTTGTCTTATATGAGCTACACAGACATCTTTATAAGACACATCAAATGTATGAAGTATTTAATTAGACTTGCTTAAAAAAAAAGACATTAAGAGATCAAAGGCTGGCCTGGCGCTGAACTCTTCTCGAGCTCTAAGCTGAATTTATGCAAGTAGGTCGTATGTGCTGTGCTAGAGAGATAACTTTAAGAAGAAACCTTGCATACTGATGACTACTAAGCTCCATACAAGCAGTTCAAACGCAGTCTATCATACCAAGAAGACTGAAACTCAAGCAATTAGAATGATCTCCCCTCTGTTCTTTAAAAAGCCGGAGAAACCGCTATAAGGACATATCATTATAACTAATGCCTGAGAAATCAATCATCACACAATTTTTGACCTCAAACACAAAAGGCTTTACATATACATCCTAATTGCAAAGCACTACAGCCAAAAACATTGAATTATACACTAAATTCAGTGCTTGACTGGAACTGGTGGGAAAAGCATGTTACATCTCTTCAAGGGCTCCTAGCCAAGACTAATCATGGCTTTAAGATCAGTGTGGCGCTGACAGCATTGCATATAATATTATAGTGGAGCAGTGTTTTAATGAGAGCCCCATACACTTGGAGCATGCTTTATCCAAGAAAGACGTGCACAAGAACTAAAACTTTACTGAAAAGCCCATAACCTTACAATCTTTTGAACATCTGCAGTGTGCTTTACTATTACCACGGTCAGCCTCAGCACAAGGGCTTCATAATGCCTAAAAAATAATGTACTGCTTAAAACACTGAGATGAATGATTCATGAATTATATCTGTAACAAGTGATACAATTATGTCTAAGCTGTGAATAATAACAGGTCCGGAAATCTGGTGCTCTCTGTGACAGGGTGAGATGTTTGTCAATTTCAGAAAGCCTCAGAGTTTAGATGGAGTTCCTTCAGATTGAAAGGAACTGGTTGACATGGTTTGGGCATACCACTACTGGGATCTTCCAGGCACGTCCCTATGGAAGGAGGTCCCAGGGCAGACCCAGGACCTGCTGGAGGGATCATATCTCACAGCTAAGATCCTCCAGGAGGAACTTAGCCAGGGATAAAGTCTGGCTTGACAAGCAATTTGACAAGCACTGTGTACACAGTGGTGCTTGAAAGTTCATGAACCCTTTAGAATTTTCTATATTTCTGCATAAATATGACCTAAAACATCATCAGATTTTCATACAAATTCTAAAAGTAAATAAAGAGAACCCAGTTAAACAAATGAGATAGAAATATTGTACTTGGTCATTTATTTATTGAGGAAAATGATCCAATATTACATATTAGTGAGTGGCAAAAGTATGTGACCCTTTAGGATTAGCAGTGAATTTGATGGTGAAATTCGAGTCAGGGGTTTTCAATCAGTGGGATGAAAGTGGGCACCCTGTTTTATTTAAAGAACAGGGATCTAACAAAGTCTGCTCTTCACAACACGTTTGTGGAAGTGTATCATGGCATTAACAAAGGAGATTTGTGAGGACCTCCGAAAGAGAGCTGTTGATGTTCATCAAGCTAGAAAAGGTTACAAACCATCTCTAAAGAGTTTGGACTCCACTAATCCACAGTCAGACAGATTGTGTACAAATGGAGGAAATTCAAGACCATTGTTAGCCTCCCCAGGAGTGGTCGACCAACAAATAGTTGGTGAGGTCACAAAGGACCCCAGGGTAACTTCTAAGCAACTGAAGGCCTCTCTCACATGTGATTGTCTAATGGTTTAAAAGAAAAGCGTTTCCGTTTGGAGAAAGGAAAACCGCTGCATTCCAGCATAAGAAAACTTATCCCATCTGTTTTGAAACATGGTGGGTGGTAGTATTCATGGTTTGGGCCTGTTTAGCTGCATCTGGACCAGGGACGGTTTGCCATCATTGATGGAACAATGAATTCTGAATTATATCAGAGAATTCTAAAGGAAAATGTTCAGGACCATTCTGTCCATGACCTGAATCTCAGGAGAAGGTGGGTCATGCAGCCAAGACAACGACCCTAAGCACACAAAGCCGTTCTACCAAAGAATGGTTAAAGAAGAATACAAGTTCATGTTTTGGAATGGCCAAGTCAAAGTCCTGACCTTAATCCACATGGAAATGTTGTGAAAGAACTGAAGTGAGCAGTTAATGTGAGGAAACCCCACCAACCATCCCAGAGCTGAAGCTGTTCTGTACGGAGGAATGGGCTAAAATTCAATTCCTCCAAGCCGGTGTGCAGGACCTGATCAACAGTTACAGGAAACGTTTTAGTTGCAGTTATTGCTGCACAGGGGGGTCACACCAGATACTGAAAGCACAGGTTCACATACTTTTGCCACTCACTAATATGTAATATTGGATCATTTTCATCAATAAAAAAATGACCAAGTATAATATTTTTGTCTCATTTGTGTAACTGGGTTCTCTTTATCTACTTGTCATGCCTCTGTAGTTGGGACTGTTGTAGCCTAGCCATTAAGATTCTGGACTATGGACCCAAAGGTCCAGGATAATTACACCTAATTCAGGCTGCCACTGTTGGGTCCTTGAACAAGGCCCTTAACCTACAATTGCTTGGACTGTTAGACTGCATCATTTGTAAGTCACTCTGGATCATGGTGTCTGCTAAATGACATAATGTATCATGTGTAAATCATGCTGGACTAAGGTGTCTGCTAAATGATTAAATGCATCTTCTACGCTGACCGAACAAACAATTAGTCACCTGTGACTGAAACGTACCTATTAGTGTGTAATCCATGTGATCAGTGAGCACGAATAACAGCTGTGATTCGATTTGTCATGGACTAGACAAGTTTCTGGAAGCAGGCGACATCAATATTCAGTGTCTTACTCATTGTTCCAGATAGTCCCACAGATTTAAGAGGATTCACATCTAGGGATTTTGCGGTTCAGTCCAGATGTGTGACTGCTGCTGAATTTCCATCATCATGCCAATCAGTCTCATTTGTCACCCTGTGAACATACATCTGCAGAAGCCTGAAGTCATTACCATCTTAAACATGCATTTTGTCTTAAATCATATGTCAAAAATGGAGTACATGTTATTCCATAAAAAGAGACAACATAATACAAGAGGCTTGGTTAATAGCCTTTGCTTTTGTATTGTTCATGGTTGCTAAGCTAGTGACCTTGCTAAAAACTTAACCAAGTTAGCAAGAGAAGTAAACTCCCAATGTACGAAACTTGTGTGTTTGTGCAGGATTGATTTAGTACCTCTGAAAGGTTCAACTGCATTTACAAAGTTTATGAAACCATCTAACTTGTAGTTAGCCACAGTTGAAATGCTAAGCTATGGCTAAATTGCAAGTTGCACCACAGTGGATGACTTTTCCATTCCCAGTCCTATAGAGCCAACTTCATCATGCCTGTTTTTCAACGTGAACTATATCTCCTGTGACCACAGTAAATGGTTCTTTCCTAAATACTGGCAAACTGTGCATTGTGGTAATGGCACATACTCTGCAGATGCAGTAGATAGAACAGGTTAAAAATGCTGGAATAAAGCTGCAGCTTGATAAACCAGTCCAGGTATCATGTAATGACATATATAAGACTTCCTCAGCTACAGGTTATGACAGTTCAACATCTCCCCCAGTTCTGTTGTGCTATCCGTGTGGGTACTGGCACCCTTCCCGGTGAGGAAACCCAGTCATGATTTGAGCAATATAATACACATTTTATTCCCAGCCCGCGAGGCTGTGCTCCCATAATTTAAGAGCTAAGAGTCCCTGTTCTGCCATAAGTCAGGTGCGGACAGGCTGGAAGTGGGCACTCTCGCCTCAGCTGTGTGTAATTTGGACGCACACCACCTAAAAGAAAATAAACCTCTTTTTTTCTCGGAACCTTCAGTCAGTACCAATTTAAAATAACACATTCCTGCATTTCTTCATGCTAATCTGCTTTACACATGTGCGACTGCTTAAAACTGGTGAATCAGTGTCCGGGTCTGGGAAATATCACATGAGGAGAAATGCAGGTCTTCATTAGGAAATTGCCATTACAAGTGAGCATCTGTTTTCTCTGTAGGGCTGATAGAAAAGAGACAGAGAGCGCGAGAAGGTCCATGTTTGGACTCGTCTACTGCACGCGTATGAAAGGCGTAAAATGGCCGGCAGCAAAACTGGAAACACAGATAACCAGAACAGTTTTAATTGGCTATAAATTAAATCATTCAGTGAGTTTACATTCACTTAGCGCTGTGACACGTGGGTGGATGGGTGCCAGCAAATACACAAGCACTCTGTATTTAAATGTTAAGTATTTATGAGTGAGCCCCACAGTGTACTAGGTTTGGAAGATATAATTGTATAAAGAATATTGTTCTCATCTGGCCACCCATAGCCTTCTTAAGAGGGCTCATGAGAACTTCATCTGGTCTCATGCAGAGGAATATTGGTTCATTTGAGCCTGCTTCCCCTCACATTTTTCCTTACACATCTCTGGGAGTTTGTTCTTGCCACTCTCACATCTGACTGCACATTTGGAGTCTAGACTTCGGTTTTTTAAAGCTGCTTTGCATCACTGTCCATTGTTAATACTGCTAAATTAGAAAGCTGAACTATGGCTGATTTTACTTAACCTTGTGAGAGGCCCACAGCCAATAGTTTGTGGACACCTGAAACTCACATTCAAAACATTGGGTATAAAAACGTAAAGGTTACTCAGGCCATATCAGAGGGCTATAACTTTCCCTCCCCTTCTCCAGTTGACCAGGCATGCCATGCCAACAAAACATTCCCGCTGAGGACACGAGATCCTACAGTGACTCTGTTTACTGGACTAAATAATGCTGATACACATACTATCTATGCTATTTTATTTAGGTTTTATTTTTAAGATTATTTTTAGCTTTTCGATTTTATTCAGATTAGCTCAAGAACAATGCATAGGGTTTCCATGACCGAGCAGCTGCATCCAAGCCATACATCACCAAAGCGTCAGAAGCAGTGGTGTAAAGCACGCTGCCACTGGACTCTAGAGCAGTGGAGACATGTTCTTTGGAGTGACGAATCAGCTCCATAAAGACATGGATGAGCGAGTTTGGTGTGGAAGAACTTGACTGGCCTGCACCTCAACCAGATAGAACACCTTTTTCTGATGAATTAAAGTGGAGACTGTGAGCCAGACCTTCTCGTCAAACATCTGTGTCTGACCTCACAAATGTGCTTCTGGAAGAATGGTCAAAACTTCAAATAAACACACTCCTAAACCTTGTGGAAAGCCTTCCCAGAAGAGTTGAAGCTGTTATAGCTGCAAAGGGTGGGCCGACATCACATTAAACCCTAAGGATTAAGAATGGGATGTCACCATCAAGTTCATATGCGTGTGAAGGCAGAGCAAATACTTTTGGCATATATATATGTTATTCTCCAAAATTCTCCTCTGTAGAAAGTGCCATATAAATCCAACTGTGTGAGCTTTTAAGTCCTGACTGAGCTGTTGTTGGTCCTACACAAGAAGAGCACTTAGAGCTTATCAAAGAATCTCAAGAGCAGAAATGTGTAAACTTGTGTAAAAATGTGTAAACATCTTGGAGGAAAGGTGGCATCCTTTGACAGCTCATTAGTATGACTCACTCTAATGTAAATGTTAGTCTATGGACTTGGCAGTGCATGGTTGAATGCTCAACAGGGTGTGGTTAAAATGGCTTTTGTGCAACAGGATGTCTATCCGGACCTAGACTAGAGAACCTAGAGTAAATATTGTAGTTATTTGTTTTTGTCATGACATTTGCAGATTGAATGCTATTTTCTTCAATTATGTTGCCATATTTTTGTTGTTTGGTGTAGTGTGGTGTATCAGCACAGATTTATTTCCAAATCATAAATCTGACAATCCAAAACACCATTTTTGGACTTACAAGCAGGCTCCACATGGCTTGATAAAAAACTAACATCTGGGTTGAAACATATTGCTGGATTTTGGCACTGTAACAGGCATGACAGTTTTCCTCTGTTAGTCCAAGCTTCGCATTTCAGACAAGACGTCTTGTGTCTTGTGTAAGTTATTACCCATAGCAGAAGCCCACCCACAAGAAGCAAACCCTTCCCTGAGTAAGACCCACAGCTTGCCAGAATATACATTAGGCTGCGAACGTTGGCACGAATCTGTTATGTTAGGTTCGTTCCCCAAAGAAGCGCTGATTTAATGAAAACCTCATAAATTAATTTGTTCTCACTCTAAATAAATCCACTGAGACAAGGCTGAGGTTGAGCTCGCCATGGCAGTGTGCTTCATGGTGTAAGCTGAACATTTTTCTCAAAAATGCCTTGGCAGTGTACGCAGAAGACTGTTGTGGGTATGAGCATACAAGCCATCGACTGACTGAACATGTGCACTGACTGAGATCAATGATGAAAACAGGTCAAACATATGGATTTTTCCAATCTCCTGGCTTGCCTGGCTGTCGTGTACTAATATGACACACATCTACAGTACTGTGCAAAAGTCTTAGGCCACCATTAGATTTGTTGTTGTAGAACGGTCTAATGAGCTAATATGACATATTGTCGAGGATTTCAAACTTGGTTTCGTCACTCCATAACACTCTTCTCCACTGATCTTCATTCCAGTTTTTGTGAGCTTTATCACATCCTAGCCTCTTCAATCTGTCCCCTTCCGAAAAAGTGGTTTCTTGGCTGCTACCCTTCCAAAAAAGACTATTCCTGATCAAGCTTCTTCGTACTGTAGAAGGGTCTGAATACTGCACAAGTGTAAGGGGAGGTCACATAAAATATACCAATTGAAAAAGAAAAATAACGCAAAATTCTGCAATTCTGTCTCAGGCAGATACGTAAATGATTGGAAAAAGTTACAAAACCATCTCTAAAGAGTTTGGACTCCACCAATCCACAGTCAGACAGATTGTGTACAAATGGAGGAAATTCAAGACCATTGTTACCCTCCCCAGGAGTGGTCGACCAACAAAGATCACTCCAAGAGCAAGGAGTGTAATAGTTGGTCTAGGCCAGGGCATCTGGGCCAGGACGGCTTGCTAACATTGATGGAACAATGAATTCTGAATGATATCAGAGAATTCTAAAGGAAAATGTCAGGACATCTGTCCATGAACTGAATCTCAAGAGAAGGTGGGTCATGCAGCAAGACAACGACCCTAAGCACACAAGTCGTTCTACCAAAGAATGGTTAAAGAAGAATAAAGTTCATGTTTTGGAATGGCCAAGTCAAAGTCCTGACCTAATCCAATGGAAAATGTTGTGGAAGGAAGGACCTGAGTGAGCAGCTAATGTGAGGAAACCACCCAACATCCCAGAGCTTGAAGCCGTTCTGTACGAGGGGAAATGGGCTTAAAATTCCTCCAAGCCGGTGTGCAGGACTGATCAACAGTTAGGAGGGAAACGTTTAGTTGCAGTTATTGCTGCACAGGGGGTCCACACAGATACTGAAAGAAAAGGTTCACATACTTTTTCCACTCACTTATGTAATATTGGATCATTTTCCTCAATAAATAAATGACCAAGTATCATATTTTTGTCTGATTTGTTTAACTGGGTTCTCTTTATCTACTTTTAGGTCTTGTGTGAAAACCTGATGATGTTTTAGGTCATATTTATGCAAAAATATAGAAAATTCTAAAGGGGTCACAAACTTTCAAGCACCACTGTATGGTGATCATAGCATTGCTAAAACAGTGGTATATCTAATCTAATGGCGACCTAAGAATTTTCCACAGTACTGTAAAAATAACCACCCGCTAGTTGTTTTTTTATTGCAATAACAAATACCTTCAGATAACACTAATGCCAAACAACTTCAGCCACTAACATACACAACGGAAGAACACACTATGAGTTTAGTTAGTAAACTCAAAGCTGTTACTGTACAGTCTGTTATGACATTTTTCAATGCCCTTGGCTAGGGATTTCATCTTCTCCCCTAGCAGCCCAGTCTGTTCTGGATCACTTTGAAACTTCTGCCATGCTCATCAGCATGTCGTGCCAATACATTTCCACAAGCCGATGATTTTCACACTCGGAAAAGACTTGCAAGTTGCTGACTGACAGTGTTTCCTATGTTTACAGTGTCCACTTCTTTTTCTACAAGCTGTAGCTCTCGTGGCTCCCTCAGTGTCCTTGAGCTTAGTCCACTAGTTTCTGGGCTCTGTGTTAGCTGAGAATCATTCTTCTCTCAGTAAATAAACTGATATAAACAGTGTCCTTATGCCTGATTTATTCTGTACAGTGCAGGCCTCTAAGATATTCAGTTAGGCAGTTCAGAAAATCAGAATGCCCAGTAAAGATTGGAAGACGTGTAGGTAAACGCTTCAGTTATCTGGATATTCAAACGACACCATACCAAACAAAACAGGATGCTTCATCGTACCACAGTTAGTTCTGATTTGGATCTGGATGTGCTGAAAAGGCAGATAAACTCGCTACAGTGAGTCAGACATTTTGAACTTTTAATGTAGTTAGCTTTGTTGGTTCTATCACTTCCATTCTTTCTTACTTTCTTTACAACACTCCCAAAGGCATTGTTTGCTGGTGTTGAACTCTGCATCTTTCATCAAACACCATCCATGGCTGATCAAAGGTCCATTCATGTACCTGTTAAGTCCAGCTCTTAACCCAACGAAGCTGCTGATGCTGTATATCTCTCCATTTATGTTTCTGATTGACAGTATTACCATTAATAGCTTCATCTTCCAAATTTATAATCACCAGTCAAGTAACGGAAATTTTAATGAGATACAGCCGTATGAAAACGTTTGGGCACCCCTGATAATTTTTATGATTTTAGTTTATAAATCATTTGTTGTTCAGATCAGCAACTTGAGTTAAATATATCATATAGCAGATGAACACAGTGATATTTGAGAAGTGAAATGAAGTTTATAGGATTTACAGAAAGTGTGCAGTAATTATTCAAACAAAATTAGGCAGGTGCATTAAATTGGGCCACCCCAACAGAAAATGACATCAATATTTGTAAGATCCTCCTTTTGTAGAAATACAACAGCCGCTAAAAACGGCTTCCTACAGCTTCCAGTCTGGATTCTGGGTCTTTGAAGGTGCTTTTGGACCAGTCTTCTTAGAAAACATTCCAGTTCAGTCAGGTTTGATGGTTTCCGAGCATGGACAGCCCACATTTTCAGTAATAGGCGGGCAGGAAGGGAGGGGGTCAAAGGGAGTGTTAGGGACATCACGAATGATTAACACAACACCCCACGAATTAAAGAAACGTTCGGCTTTGTTGTTTGTGCTGTAATGGGTCCTCTGCATGAATTGCCTTAGTAGGATTTTGAGCAGGGTTTGGGGCGTTGGCCATCGGTGCAACTTGTCACTGATTCTTGAACCATGTTTCAAGAATCTGGAGTATTAACTGGAGAATCCATGCGACCCTCAACTGTAACAAGATTCCCTAGTACGCACTGGCCACCACAGTTACCAAGAATGATGGAAACTGCCACCAAAATTTTTACTGTGGGTAGCAAGTGTTTTCTTGGGATTTGCTGGTTCTTTTTTCCGACTCCTTGTTTGGTTCCCCAAATAATCAATTTTAGTTTCATCAGTAACAGCCAATTATTCCCAAAATGAAGCTGGATTGTCCAAATGTGCTGTAGACACAACTTCAAGTGGACTTTGTTTGTGGTGTGTCTGCAGAAAAGGTTCTCTGCATTACTCTCCCATCAAGCCTATCCTTGTGGCAAAGTGCGCTGTATAGTTGAAAGAGAACAGTGACACCATCTGCAGGCAAGATGACGGTTGTAGGTCTTTGGAGGTGGTCTGTGGCTTGACTATGAATCGTTCTCACCATTCCTTCGCCTCTGCATATCTGACCGATTTTTCTGGTCTGCCACTTCGGGAGGTCCTTGGCTAGAACTGTGCCTGTGGTCTTCCATTGCCTCACTATGTTCCTCACAGTGGAAACTGACCAGATGAAATCTCTGCAGAGAGCTGTTTCCCTTTACCCTGAACCATGAGTTGAACACCTTGTTTTCAGGCCATTTGAGAGTTGCTTTTCACGGCTCCCCATGTTGCCACTCTTCAGAGAAGATAGACTGCAAAAGGAGAAAAAACTTCCAATGGTTTCACCTTACACTTTCTCAAAGTTGGTTCACTTGTGTATTGTAGATCAAGGGTCAATGAGCTTACAAAAACAAATGTTGTGTCCAATAAATTATGCTAAATGTATTTCAAATGGACAAGGGTGCTCAAATTTATGCACTGCCTAATTTGTGTGAATAATTACTGTTAAAACCCTATAAACTCTATTTCACTTCCAAAATTATCCACGGTGTTCATCTGCTATAGGATATATTACCTGAAATTGCTGAGTACTGGACAACCACCATGATTTATAAAGAAAAATCATGAAAATTATCAGGGGTGCCCAAACTTTTCATCCATGTACTACTGACTTTTCATTAACACCTCACTCACAAATTTTACTTCTGTTGGTAGAATTAGAATAGTGTGTCTTTCGGTAACAGACTGCCATATTAAATCACACTTATTTTTTTGCTGAATGAAAATAGACTGTCCTTTTTTAATAAACTAAACCTATTTTATTTTACTTTACTGTTAGTTGTTTTATTTATTGTTCGTATAATAAACAGTTATAAGAAAAGTGCATTACCTCGATCCCCTCCCTTCCCCGAAGGGCATAGTCTGATGATGCTGTTTTAGCAGCAGGGTTTGCTGTAGAATGGAACTATTTTTTTGCAGAATGGAATAAACAAATCCTTTTGCGCCCCCCCTCTTTATCTTCAAAATCTAACAATAACGGCCAATAACGGAACGGCTTGCAACACACTGGAGGTTTGTGTATAACCCGCAGTTCACCAGTGCCAATTTTCAATTTATAGCCACCCCCCCAAAACCTTCTCTGTGATTATTGCTTAATAGAACACATGCCAAATGGGCCATTATTATGTTTTCAGAACATATTGGTCTTATTTAGGATGCTCTCGCAAAGCAGAGCTTGAATGTCACATTTATAAACACACAATACAGATGGACCAAGTCTCTATATCATAACTACCAGAATCGCTTGTCTGTTACATCTTAACAGGCTTGCTGGACTCCCCCCCCAAAAACCCACTATAAGGAACCCATCAGAGAAAGAAACTACGCTGTTTTTTCTGTATTCCTAACAGAATTCAACACAGACCTAAATACATAAAATCGCAGGTCAAAAATGCTTCATGTTAGACCAATAGCGGACTTTAATGGATTCTCTCAACCACTAAATCCCAGCCTCCGGGACTTCGCCCGCGTGGAGTCCTTTGCTCTCCATTATCCTCCACTTTCTCCATGTGCTCTGGGGCATGGGCTGTCTTCACAGTACTCTGCTTTCCCCCACAGTCCAAACATACAGTGGGGCAAAAAAACGTCATTTAGTCAGCCACGGATTGTGCAAGTTTCCTCTTAGAAGAATGAGAGAGGTTTGTTATATTTCATCATTGCCCCTACACTTCAACATGAGAGACACAATGAGAAAAAAATTCAGGGAAATCACATGGTATGATTTAAGAATTTACATTGTAAATATGGTCCGGAAAATAAGTATTTGGTCAATAAATTTTGGTTTTTCAACTCAAACTTATGCAAAATAACCTTGTTGGGCCAGCGGACATCAGACGCGTTTCAAACACGTTTCCTGTAAGTCTTTCCTACCAGGTTTGCACACCACACTGTAGCTGCCGTTTATTTTGGCCCATTTCCTCCTGCAGATATGCATCTATAGGCAGTGATGTTTGGTCAACCACGGACTTTCAACTTCACTCCACAATTTTCTATGGGGTTGAGGTCTGAGGACTGCTAGGTCACTCCAGGACTTGAAATGCTTTTTACGAGCCACTCCTCGTGACCGAGTGGGTGCCCTCCCCTCCTGTGTTTGGATCATGTTACCTGCCCCTGGAAGAACAAGTCTGTTTCCATCTTCAATGCTCTCACTGATGAAGGAGGGTTTGGCTTAAAACTCATGATAATCGGCCCATTATTCTTCCCTTAACACGGGATCAGTCGTCCTGTCCCTTTGCAAAAAAACCCAGTCTCAAAGCCTGATGTTTCACCCCATGTTCATAAGTAGGTATGGTTCTCGTGCAACTCAGAATCTTACTTCTCCCAAACAACGCCGAGGTGAGCTTTTACACAACAAAGTTCTATTTTAGTTTCATCCTGAACCACCTTGATTTTATTCCCTCCCATCCTCTTCTGGATCACACCATTTTTTTCATTATGCTTCTGGAAAACTGTTTCAGATGGGCCTGGACATTGTCATGGACTAACGCAGGGGGACACACCAGGTGCCATTACGCTAAGGTAACGAGTGGGAGGACCAGAAGAGCTTCTTAAAGCAAGAAGTTACAGGTCGTGAGATCCCGAATCATTTTTATTTTGTGGTGACCAAAATATTATTTTCCACAATGATTTACAATGCTAAATTCTTTAAAAATCCTACAACTTGTGAGTTTCTTGGATTTTTTTTTCTCATTTTGTCTCCATAGCTGAAGTGTACACTATTGCATGAAAAATTACCCACGACCTCTCTCCAATCTTCTCTAGGAGGAGAGAACTTGCACAATCAGTGGTTGGACTAAATAATCTTTTTGCCCCACCCACTGTAGTGTCACAATTGATCCCTCAAAGTGTTCCAGTGTAAATGTGTGTGACTGTTTGTGCATGTGCCCTGCAATAGATTGGTACTCGGAAAACTCGCTGTCATGTTCCTGGAACCAGTGCATGACTCTGTCATAGGGTAAAGAGGGTAAAGCATGAAGAAATGAGCTTGGTCGGCCATAATGCTTAGGTATCAGAGTACCCAGGGTGTGCCAAGACAACATTGCCACGTTCCTCCATCTCCACCAGCCTGAACTGTTGACACCTGACAGGAAGGGTCATCGATTCTGCACCCTGCGCCAAATACTGACCCTCCCATCAGCATGCTGCAAGAGAAATCTGGATTCATCTGACCAGACCATGTTTTTCCGCTGCTCAGAGATCCAATATTTGTGTGCACACTGAAACTGATCCACAGAAAACAAACTCAGTTTATTTTATGCTGCATGCTGGAGTCATGGCTCTAATTTTCACACAGGGAAGCCCCAATTGTGAAGGGGCAGGTGTCTCTAATAAAGTGACCACCCAGTGTACAATGGAAGCACACACCATGAGAAGCAACACTTAGGGCTGTACCATGCACAACTGGTGCCTTAAGGTTTTGCCGTCTCCCCAGTTCCCCAAAGCTCGCTGCCTTAAACGAAAACATGCTAACATACTGGCATTCATTTTATTGTGAGCTTAATATTAAACACGACATTCATTATATCGATCAAAAGAAAACTCTAAACAACACAACTTAATGAAAATGTCTTTAAACCTTAAAACTGATTTGATCCTAAACTGTAAAAGAGTAACAGAGTCATATTAATTAATTCATAGTACATGGTACCGAGGTTATTCAGCCATGGTGCCATTATAGTGTTCTAATATACCATCATTTAGTATGGTAGTTTGCAGCATGACACACAGCGATTGTCCTTTGCTTAACAAAATTCCTCAGTTCAGATAAAGTTCAACCAATAAAGCATGCAAGACTGTGTTACAGAATTATCTAACCAAGTAACAGAATGATTTTAATCTCAGCAAGAATCCAGAATCCATGCTGTACCTTGGGAGATGAAATGAAAGAGAACTGGGTTGGAAAATGTGTATTGACTTTGATCAGTAAAGAAAATAGGTCAAATGTATGGATTTTTTTTCTTCCAGTCGTTGCTGTTGATTGCTGTTGTGGAAATAAAAGAGCATAATCTATCGCATTCTGAATATCTCACATACTGAGGCAGTTTGACAGATGATTAAAGCTTCAGTCAGCAACAGTGCAACCTTTAACTTTCCTCCCTTCAGAAATGCATACTTCATATTATTACAAATACTACCAATTCCAACTCATCGTGAACGACATCACTAAACGAAAAGAAGTTCCTATCAAGGAATAGTAATAGTAGTAGTAATCAAGTTTTTTTCTTATTCCCAACAGTAGTTATAGGTTCTAAAATCATAAATTGTTTAGTCGATTTAAGACTTCTTGTTTTGTTTGTTATTAGAGTTCAAACAGTATTATGCAAGAGGCCCCCACAAAAGTACCGTATTTTTCGGACTATAAGGCGCACTTAAAATCCTTTAATTTTCTAAAAAATCGACAGTGCGCCTTTAAATGCGGTGCGCCTAATGTATGAATTAATTCTGGTTGTGCTTTCTGACCTAGAACCGATTGTAGATGGTACACGGCGCTCATAAATCTGTCAAAATGTTTTAGCATGGCCTTGGTAAGTTACGAAGCTTATGGAAGCTTATAGTGCGCAGCATCGCGGAGTAATACGGTATGTGCTTCAGCATTAGGGTACGTGCATTCATTATCATTTTCGAAGGGATTTCAAACTCAGGCTATCAGTCACGCACCGTGCAACACGTCATCAGAGCGCAGCTGTTGAGAGAATTTCAATTAACGAATCACATGATACCGGATAAGATGGAGGAGCTAAGAAGACGACCCGGAGCCTGGTAAGACCAAAACTGAGATTCGACGGAAATTACCAGGAGTTTTGTTTTACTTAACGCATCTTACTAACCCGTGCGCTTTATGTATGAACATAGAATCGTTAGCAGACGACTCGTGATATCGGCCTTTACCCAATCTATCCGGTCTGCGGCTTTTATGTCGAAACCCCCACATAAATTAAAAAATAATTTTTTAATTAAACCTTTATCCACTTTAATTTGATTTATGTTTGATTTTACATATGTAAAAGTAGAACTCATCTAAAAATAATGGACCCCCTCCCTTTCTCCTCTTCCCCCCCCCCCCCCCTTTTCCTCCCCTCTTCCGTCCTTACCTCCTACACTCTCTCCTTTCCCTTCTCTTGTTCTTTTCTTCTTATCTTTTTTCCCCTCTCATTTGCTTGCCGTCCCCCCCTACCCCCCCTCCTCTTCCCTTTCTTCTCTTTCCCTTTAATCCCCACTCTCTCCCCCCCCCCCTCCCACGCTTCTCTTTTTCCCAACTCCCCCCCCCTCCCAACCCCCCTTCCCTTTCCTTTACTCTTCCCTCCCCCCCCCTTCCCCCCTCTCTCCCTCCTTTTTTCCTCTCTACCCCCCCCCCCCTCCCCTCCCCCCCCCCCCCCCCCCCCCCCCCCCCCCCCCACCTTCCTTTTCTTTCCCCCCCCCCCCTTTTCCCCCCCCCCCCCCTTTTCCTCCCCCATCCTCCCCCTCCCCGTCCTTCCTCCCCCCCCTCCCCCCCTTCCTCTCCCCTTCCTCTTCCCCCCCGTTCCCCCCCTACCTCCCTTTTTCCCCCCCTCTTCCCACACCCCACCCCCCCCCCCCCCCCTTTTTTTTTCCCCCCTTTCCCTTCCTTTTTCCGTTTTTTCCTTCATTTTTTCCCCCCCCCCCCCCCCCTCCCTTATCCCCCCCCCCCTCCCCCCCTCCCCCTCCCCCCCCACCCTCCCTCCCCCACCCCCCCCCCCTCCCCCCTCCCCCCTCCCTTCTCCCCCCCCCCCCCCCCCCCCCCCCTCCCCCCCCGCTCCCCCCCCTCTTCCCCCCCACCCCCTCCCCCCCCCCCCTTTTCTCACCCCCCCCCCCTTTTCCCCCTCCCCTTCCCCACCCCCCTCCTGCCTTCCCCCTCCCTTCTCTTTCTCCCTCCCCTTTCCCCTTTTTCTCTCTTTCCTCCCCCTTCCTCTTTCTTTTTTCCCTTTTTCCTCTTTTTTCTTCTTACCCCCCTTTCCCCTTCTTCCCTTCCTTCTTCTTTTCTTCTTTCCCCTTTCCTTTCCCCCTATTTTCCCCCCCCTTCCCCCTCCCCCCCCCCCTTCCCTTCCTCTTTTTCCCCCCCTCCCTTTTCCCCCCCCCTTCCCCCCCCCCCTTTTCCCCCCCTTTTTCCCCCCCCCCACATTTAGTTAGCACAGTGTAAAATTAGGCAGTGAGTGATATGACAATTTAAATCTCCGAACGATTCAAAGTCTCTATATATACCTTTCACTGAAAAAAACAACATTTTGCCGCTTGCGCTTTAAAAAAATGCTGACATGGAACCAAGGGTTTAATCAACCTAGATGCATCTATGTGCTGGCCCCCTACATCTGACTCATTAGCAGATGCCCTATCCCAGAGCAACCTTTACACATAACAACTAACTTACCCTGTTACAGTCCCAATCTTACAATCCAAGTAATAGGGGTTAAACTGATCAACGCAACCAAACAGCAGTAGCTTGACAGTCCCAACCCAGTCCCCAGCTACCTTACAACACTTCACAATCACAAGTCCCAGTCCAGCTCAACTTTTTCTGGCAACCTTTAGACTTACGTTTATTTGGCAATGAATGACGACAACACAGGAGCAGTGACAAACAAAAATGTGTCATGAGTTATAGGCGACTGGTTTGAAGAAAAGCTGCGGACGAGTGACCTACAATAGGCAAGGAGGGTTGTGTGAATAAAATCAAATGTGGGAGGCAATTGACATACAAGACCATTGCTAATCTCCCTCGATCTGGGGCTTCCACGCAAGATCTCATCCCTTTGGAGTCAAAATGATCCAAACCGAGAACGGTAAGACAAAAATCCCAGAACCATACACGAGAGGAACCGAATGAATGGACCTGAGAGGAGCTGGGACCCCAACAGTAACAAGGTTACCATTCAGTAGCACACTATTGACGAGAGGATGAACAGGGCCATGGTATCGTGAGATTTTAAGCCAAAACCTCCTACCATCAGTTGGAGAGCATTGAGATGGAACGGCGGATCTTCCAGCATGACAATGATCCCAAAACACCAAAACGCCCCCCTCGGACAACGAAGGAGTGGCATCTGTAAAAAGATTCAAGGTCCTGGAGTGGCCTAGCCAGTCTCCAGACCTCAACCCTATAGAAAATTTGTGGAGGGAGTTGAAAGTCCGTGTTGCCCCAAAACATCACTGCTCTAGAGGAGATCTGCATGGAGGAATGGGCCAAAATACCAGCTACAGTGTGTGCCAACCTGGTGAAGACTTACAGGAAACATTTGACCTCTGTCATTGCCAGCAAAGGTTATGTTACAAAGTATTGAGTTGAAAAATTTATTGACCAAATACTTATTTTCCACCATAATTTACAATTAAATTCTTTAAAAATCCTACAATGTGATTTCCTGGATTTTTTTTTCTCATTTTGTCTCTCATAGTTGAAGTGTACCTATGATGGAAATTACAGACCTCTCTCATCTTTCTAAGTAGGAGAACTTGCACAATCAGTGGCTGACTAAATACTTTTTTGCCCCATCTGTTCAAAGTTCTCAAAAGGAAGGTGTACTGCAAGTGTACACAACATAAATGCTTCAATACAAAACACTCAACCATTACCTCATAACTAAACATAGAATCTAAAGTCATGTTTATGTAGCGATAAGAAGCCGCTTGCCTTCGGTTTCTGTTATTTTCCTGACTTTGTCACATTGGTTATTGCTTTGAATAGCAGGTTAGGCGATTACAATATCCCATTTGTTATAGCAGGAATTTCAATAACAGTTTGTATAGCAACATTTGTCTAAGATCACAATTAATTGCAATGTTTTTCATTACAAATCATATTATATAATTAGTATAACAATTTGAGCAAAAACATAATTTGTCTTTGACAAAATAACTTGATAAATTTCAGGAATCCAATAGTATTTGGTCTGTTCTCCCTTTTGCTATAATGACAGCAGGCAGTCAAACTGGCATGAAAATCTGATGAACCCAGCATGACTTCACAATATTCCAAAGAGCAGCTTGTGATGACTATATGCTCGACTATCTCTGTCTTCAAGTGCCCCCATAAATGCTTTGAGGTGTGTTTTGGATTATTATCCTCCTGCATTATGAATCATTGTTCACATAGACACAGACAAACCTTTTCACTAGTGGACTTCAGACTTCTGGCCCACATTGTTTGTGTACAATATATTTAATCAGAGACGAAAATGTAAGTGTGACTGTACTGCTAAAGCTAAAGAACAATCAATGTTCGATAAGTGCGTGATAGTTTGCTGACCCCTGCTTATGCTTTGTATCTACATCTCGACTGTGGCCGTGACCTGGATTTTACTTCAGCAGCACATGCTTTAGGATTATGACATTACTAAACAGCGCCAGCCGCAAACGTATACAGTGTAAGCACACACCATGAGCTCATTTAGTAAACTCAGAGCTACAGGCTCTACTGGAGGTTTCCAGTTCCTTCGCTTTAAATTAGTATGTTTTAAGTTAAAATACCTTTCAGCCTTTGTTTTTATTCCATTTGAGATAGTGTGCCAACAGACATCTGCAAAAGACTACATACTAAATTCCTATTATATTTCTTACTTCATTGTCCACCCGTTGTGGCTCGGCTAAGAACAAATTTTGGAATTACAAAACACGCAGACAAACTAAATGTTTAGCCAAAAACCATTTAGCTAAATATCACAAAAACAAAGTTTTACGCTTGTATGGGAAAGCTAAATGACGACGCATGTGGATTTTGGGTTTTGTACTTCTCCCTAATTATGTGACATCATCTTTGGGGAGTTTTACTAAACTTTAGTTTATTTTGCAGTTTCTTGCTGTTTCTTTTGCCAAAGCCTACCTCAACACAAAGAAATCAAAAACCTGTTTTACTGCCATGTCCTGAAAAATGGCCTCATGTCGAATACGCTGTACACTTTTGTGCCCTTCAGCTCTCCCGCTAGCTCTCTTGATAACCAGACAGGCCTACCAAATGCCACATGACCAAGCACTGCCTGGACAGCTCCAACTAATCCTAAAAGCCATGCTTTAGTATTTTAATGCACCAAATTCCTCCCATGTAATCTCTGTGTTTATAATGAAGCAGAGTGACGGGTGACGCGGCATAATGAAGCCCTGCTTTTTCTGGAATCATCAGACACTGGGTCACCTTCAACTGTCAGAGATTATGTTGCTTATCAAACAAGAGGGAGATTATGATGAGCAGATTACACAGAAGAGACAGAAAGCTTTCTGTTTTAAAGTGTCAGGTATTAGTCAGGGTGACAGCAAAAGTCATGAGAATAAAAACACGGCACTGGTATTAGCCTGCGATTTTTTGCCTCACGTAGACCAAGTCGGTTACTAGTGGGTGGTCCTGCACGACGTCCTTGTGTGTTACCAGAAGTGGGTCAGTGGGCTTAATTCTTTGTGGCACAGATTCAACAAGGTGCTGGAAACATTCCTCAGAGATTTTGGTCCATACTGGCATGATAGCACCAGGCAGTTGGTGCAGATATGCCGGCTTCACATCCTTAATGCGAATCTCCTGTTCCACCACATCCCAAAGGTGCTCTATTGGATTGAGATCTGGTGAAAGGAGTTTATTTGAGTACTCACTGTCATTAACAAAAAAAACCCATTTTGACATGATTTAAGACTTGTAATGTGACACGTTATCATGCTGGGAGTAGCCATCAGAAGATGGTACTGTTACGGTTCGCCTCACTTAACCAGAAATAAAAAGCCTTTTAGGACCCAATTGCAGTTAGCTCCAGATGGAAATGGAGAACCAAAAATATAACTAAATAATAAGAAACAAAATAGAACAACAAAAACAAACCTGATTAGGCTGGCAGCTGGGGAAAGAACCCTGATCGCTCACGTCAGGTTCTGTTGCTCTAGTGTCTAGAGCTGGTTGGTGAGATGTGAGCTGAAAAAGAAATAAAAAGGGGCAGAAACAAGTGCCATGCAGAGCAGACTCAAAAACAAACCACCCCTTTATATACAAAATGAAAGAAATAGGGGCCAGGCCACATGCGTGCTTCAAACACTGTGGTGGGCAAAAACAAAAAGAATGAAGAAAGAAAACAAAATGCCGAAACGCTTGGCGTAAAGTGCTGAGCCTTACGCACTCGGCATAGCACATGCGCTGGAGCTCAGGGGCGGAGCTCGGCGCTCACGGCTCTGACACTGAGCTGGAGCCGACCGATCCAGGGAAAAGGCACCAATGGCCTTGCCGCAGATGTCGGTGGCAGCAACCAAGGCAGAGGAACAGGGCCAAGCGGCACAGTGAGCTCAGGTACGGGGCTAAGTGGCACAGTGGGCTCAGGTGCAGAGCTAAGCAGCGCGGTGGGCTCAGGTACGGAGCCAGACGGAGCAGTGGGCTCAAGTAAAAAGCTAGGCAGCGCGGCGGGTTCAGGCATGCTGGCACACAGCTCATTAAAGGCCGTAGTCAAAGCTGAGAACTGTGCCAACATGCCCTGCAGCGCAAGGTCAGAGCGGAACGGAGGGACTACCTGGACCGGAGGTGTGACCGCAGTAGCTAGATGGATCTCCCCACTCCCTGGCTCGTTTTTTGAGGTGAGCATCTGTACAAATGGCCAGATCGTACAGACCCATTCCAGATCATTCCAGCCAGACACCGTGGCCACAGAGTGGAACTTGGCCACGTAGTCTGCGACTTCCCTGGGACCCTGGGTGATGTTAAGAATGCAGGGCGGCTCAACAAGCCGCACCTGTGATTGGGGGTCCACGATGATGCTGGGCAGAAGCAGACTGGAGCGAGTCCCAGCTGGATGCTGATGCCTTCTGCGGTGACTGGGGATCTCCATAGTGGAGGTCTAGGAGCTAACGCTGGGTCCAGTTACTGGCCACATCCTTCTGTTACGGTTCACTTCTGTGTAAAACTGGTGAGCCGTACCGTGGCTGCGATTCTATGAAATCTACCATTATCTCTAAACCATATGGGACGTTCAAGAAGAGTGAGAACTTACACGTAAAGTGAGGATGCGGCACCTGACTGGGCTTGAGCGTGCACTTAAATACACAAGCCGGCAGGTGTCGCCGATCACGTAATCAGCTCTAAATGAACACTGGCGCAGACGCGATCGCACCAAGCGTACCCAGGCTGAAAAGTGATTCAACGCTACACCCTAGCGACCGAGAGCGCGACTCCTAATAGGTACAATGTAATCTTAAAGGGATGGACATTGTCAGCAACAATACCCAAGTAAGCTGTGGAGTTTAATGCGTACGATGCTCAGCTGGTATTAATGGACCGAAGTGTGCAAAGAAAATATACCCCAAACCATTACACCACCAGCACCTGCCTGAACCATTGATACAAGACAGGATGGATCCATGCTTTCATGTTGTTTACGTCACATTCTGACACAGAAATCGAGACTCATCAGTAGGGCTGCAACAACGAATCAATAAAATCAATAATAATTGATTATTAAAAGTGTCGACAACGAATTTCATTATCAATTCGTTGTGTCGCATGATTTGTGTCCCTCGCCTTATCATATCCACTTACGTTACTTGTGGCACTTCGTCAACGCTGAAAAAAAAATACGAGTTGAATGGAGCGAGGCGGAGCCGGCGCGGACGCGGAATCTTCAAAATAAGTTAGCGTTAAGAATTAAATAAATTCTACAAATGAATCATGACCGACTCAGAGAAGAAGGTTTGGCTTAAGTCCTCAAAAGTGTCAGAGCACTTCACCCTTCACACAACAAAAAATGTGTACGGGTAAGTCACCACAATATCCCGAGTTTGTTCCGTTGTGAAGTGAGGAAACGTAACGGCGCACTCACACTATGTGAACGGGCACAGCACGGTTGATGCTGGTTTTTGCTTCTTAGCTGGATAATGACAATGACGGAGCTAAGAGGCAGATATCCTATATTGGCCAGGCTAGCCAAGTCCTATTTATGCATTCCTGGTACTTCAACACTGTCTGAACGTTTATTTTCTGCGGCAGGAAATATAGTCTCTAAAAAGAGAGCCAGCTTTAGCCAGGAGCATGTTGACATGCTAACATTTTTGGATTGCAATGGAAAGTTTCTAAAGAAAGAGCGTGAATGAGTTTGTATGTAGTGTTTGCATCAGAGATGCACTTATTTTTCTTTATTATTTAATTTGTTATTTTAATTTATTAATAAATTTAATTTATTATTATTCAGTTATTGTAAGCACTTATTTGCTGTTATTTAATGTTATATTTCTGAATTATTTTTTTTAACCCGATTCATTGATTAATCAAAAAAATAATTGACCGATTAATCGACTCATCAGACCAGGCAATGTTTGCCCAATCTGCAATTTGTCCAATGTTGATCTGATATGTGAAGGAAGTGTGGAGCTTAGTTTCTGTACACATATTCACCCCATAAGATCCATCTGTTATTATACATTTACATTACATTTACATTTACAGCATTTAGCAGATTATTATGCATATTACTATGCATATTATTATATGCATAATATTATTATAATATTATGCATATTATTAAGGTTATTAACCTACTTTACCCATCATTACCTTGCCAGATACATTGGCATTTGTAGTTCAGTAGTTGTAATGACACACAACAGTGGTGCACAAGGTTTAAACGTAAAGTTGTACTAAACACATTTTATTAAATGCGGCGTGAGCAGACTGAATGCTGAGAGAAGTTTGGCTAAAAATACACTTGTGGAAATGATGCTGTCAAGCAATTCAAATATTTAATCATACACTTTTACACATTAATTACAAGTACAATGGTACCTCGAGTACCAAGCATATTTTTCCCATAAGGAATAATGTAATTTGAATTATTCCGTTATAGACCTCCAGAAAATCCACACTATATAAGGCATTATGTGCATTAATGGAGTTGTATTGAACAGGTGCTCCCTGATTTATGATGGGGATATGTTCCGACAGATTCATCATAAGTTAAATGTATCACGAACTGAGAAGTTTAACGAGTGTTTGGTAGCGGAGCCTATAATAAAGCGGAGCCTATAATAAAAAAAAGATAAGCAAGTTAATTTTTAAAACACTTAAATTAACCTACAGTTGGCCAAAATCATTAACACAAAGCTTATTTCATTATAAAATGTTGACAAATCTAATGTAATTTAGGTGTTATGGAGTGAAAAGTGAAAGCAACACTTACTCTACTGATGAACTCTGGGTGCTAGCATAGTTGTCAAGCTAACTGCAGCCTGTGTTCTGGAGCATTCAATTCCTGCTTTGCTTTTGGGTTGGCTCTTATAAATGAACCTTTTTAGGACCCATGGAGATTTATTTGCACTAAGAATACAGTACCGTAGGTGTAGAAATAATGAAAAACGTGACAGAAATGGCGATCTCTGAGATTCTTGTGAATCTGAATCACTGAATTATGCTGGAGGAGGAGGGAGGAGAGGGATGCTAGGAGGATCATCTCCTGGTATTGTAATCTGCACCTGGTATTGTAATCAGCTTGCATCTGCACCCTGTGTTCTACAGGATAGGCTCCAGTTCCCCTGGACAAATGATCAAACTGTGCAGTTACACTGGACTCCTGCAAAGGACTCTGCAGTCACGGTTTGTTTTTTTGTTTTTTTGTTTATTTAGTATTTAACATCACTTTCAGCATCTATGGCTATTTAATGACAGACACAAGGTTACATCAAAACTAGTCGTACATACTCAGATCAGGGCCAATTTAGTGTAATCAGCTAGCATAATGCATGTCTCGGACTGTGGCAGGAAACCAGGGCACCTGGAATAAACCCATACAGACACGGGGACAACATGCAGACTCAAAGGTCGAGATCAAAGAGAAGCTGGAGCTGTGAGGCAACCATGCTAACCGCTGCACCACTGCGCCACCCAGCTGTCATACAGTAATGAGCAAAGCCGTACAAAGAAGTGTCCCAAATCATTTACAGCTCTGTTCCCTAAAGGGCAATAGTGATGTATATGGTATATAGAATGTAGAGAAGAGTGAGTAGGGAACCATTTCAGAAATAGTCCATAGCCACAGTTGACATGCATGGCCGAGTAACGGAAATTTGAGTAACGTCATACTGTGGTAGCCTAGCGGTTAAGGTATTGGACTCTGGACCAGAAGGTCCAGGGTTCAAATCCCACCTCTGCCAAGCTGCCACTGTTGGCTCCTTGAGCAAGACCCTAACCCACAATGCTTGGATTGTAAGACTGTACCAATTGTAAGTCGCTCTGGATAAGGGCGTCTGCTAAATGCTGTAAATGTAAATGTAAATGATAAATAAACTATCACCATATACGCTTTATTAATGTGTTAATTTTTCATAACCCTAGCTCAAAGATAACCCAAGTGTCTGGTGTTTGTGCCTCTAGCAAAAAACTCACTTCAAGCAAATAATCTCCCTTGCTTGCCCAAGGAGGCTATACATGTGTTTGGCCCATGGCTGGTACAAAAGGCTACGCTGACAGCACACTGCGGTGAAGCTATCCACGCTTTAACATGTCGAGTGAAAACAAAGACTCTAGAGAAAACAGAGTTAATAAACCAAAACGCAAAGCTGCCGGCATGGGTGTGGGACGTATTTGTAGTGAGGGGTGCTATCGGCTGAAACAGAGTAGGTTACAAACATGCCTATTCATGTGCACACTGAAAACTAATTACAGAGCAATAGGAAGCTGTCATTAACACTAGTTGAACCCATTTTTAGTAACGCAGAACATCTGCAACATCTGAGATATGATTCAAACCCATTCATTCTCTCTCAGCATTACTCTTAACATGTGACTGCAGTACTCTCACTTTGGGTATCTTAATACGATATGGAACTGTGAAATTCATCACGGAACATTGTTTTTAAAAAGAATGCAGAAGTTCTACTATGCTAAATATGACTTTGTTCATGTCTGTCTCAGCTTTCTGATTAGGGCTGGATGTCCCAAGCAGCAGTGAAGCACAGACAACAACATTTGTATGAAAGACTTAACTTCTTCATTCAAACATGCATTTTTAATGCCCAGGTAATCTGAAGTTGAGCTGTCATGGGACTACCTGTAGCAATAGAGGTTGTATTTGACAGAATACATGTAGGAAAACCTATTTGTCATAATATAAGTGGGAAGCATACAGGTTTGATTGAGGACTGTCGTAGCCTAGTGGATAAGGTACTGGATTATGGACCAGAAGGTCCAGAGTTCAAACCCCCCATTGTTTAGCTGCTGCTCTATAAGCTCTATAACCCAAGATTGTATAAATTGTAAGTCACTATGGATGGGGTGTCCACTAAATGACAAATGTTATTGCTCTGCTTCTCTGAGTTCATGAATTCAATTCTGAATTCAACCTTCCAGCACCACTGGCCACCCTTAAGTCACTGCTAACAAGTCACACATACGAAACACAGTAATCTGTGCTTTAAGTTCTCACCAGTGGGAAAACCCCACAATAGAGCTCGATGGTTGCAAATCAAAGCCTTTACCAGATGCGTATCAAAATACCCATTTAGCCTGTTTCACATTACTGTATCAAAAGAGCCTTTCCCACAATCTGATAGCGACAATCGGCATTCCTGTTACGATACTTGGCACAATCGTCTACCCTCAAATTCAAATAATTCCAGCCACAGTTAACAGCATGACAAGAGAAATGTTTATAATAGTATAGAACAGTGGCAGGTGAAACTTAATCTCATGAAATCATCACTCCTGGTTTTTACCTCTAAGCACAACTAAACCTCCTGTCTATTAGGTTCAAATTTCAAAAGGTACTGTTTTTTTCCAGACTAGAATAATACATGATGTCTTATTGAGGAAAGACTTTGCCTCCACATGCACAGTATCATCACAGATCCCATGAGTTCTGCATGACTGAGACTTACTGGTGAACCATGACCATCTGCAGATGATTCAATTTGTGGAGTAAGCTTGAGATGAGGGAGGTAATGTAAATAACATTGTATGTAATGTGGTACATGGGCATAGTTTTATTTTTATTTTTTTTGGTGGTCCCCCTCAAAGTTTGGAGGGGGGGGGGGGGTTAAATGTCCCTCTCAATAATTCCTGCTGACAGAATCCATGTGATTTCGGTTTTAACAGTGTAATATGTTTTCCCCTGGCTATTAGAGTTGGCCATTATTATTATTATTAAATGTTATTATTATTATTATTTTTATACGATTATGGCTGTTTACTGTGGAGGGAAAAAGGCACAGTTGCTTTTTCACACGCAGGGTGGTGCTGGATGCCCCAAATCACAGACAGCTGCTGCCATGTTGCCCAGTTTTTTATGTCGCAAGATTTGCTGTCTTTTTAGACCCCTCTAGAGAGTTATTTTCCAAAAAATTGAGTAGCGCCAAATCTAGCAACTTTTTGTACAAACCATAGCTACTTCTCACAGAAAAGAATTGGCAAAACTGTCCATAACTCCATGTCTCCTCTGCACCGGGAGATAGAACGGCATACATAGCACATGGCACACAGACATTAATTAAGTATAGCTCATAGTTTAAGCTATACATTCATTTTGTGATTTTGTGAATTTCAAAGCATAAATAAATACATACATACTGTTGTTCTTTTGAAATCTGCACATAGTTTGTTGGGTTTATGTTGTAACCCCCCCAAGTTGAGATGTGGTTATCTTAACATTTACCCATTTAAATAGTAAAAAAAAAAGCTATATATGGCAGTCAACATCGATATTGTGGCCACAAATAAACCAATGCATTGGAAACACTGAGAATACTATTAACGATGATTGGATTGTGGGCCCTACCAAAATGACTACAGAAATTCTCTTACTCATTTTTCAACATGGTAAAGACATGATAGGACTATGGTAGCCTAGTGGTTAAGGTACTGGACTCTGGATCAGAAGGTCCAGGGTTCAAATCCCACCTCTGCCAAGCTGCCACTGTTGGGTCCTTGAGCAAGGCCCTTAACCCACAATTGCTTGGATTGTAAGATTGTACCAATTGTAAGTCGCTCTGGATAAGGGTGTCTGCTAAATGCTGTAAATGTAAATGTAAGATAACACAATTCAAAGAAAAATGTGTCAACCTTCATAATACAATGGATATAAAAACAGTTAGGGCAATAATTAAAAATTCTGATCAACTGAACCTTCCGCAAACTTGCCTGGACAAGCACCCAAATTTATTTTGAACTCAACACAAAGGATCACTGTTGGAGAGTTACAGAAAAAGAAGCATCTTGGGGTCACCAAGTCTACAAATCAGACGTCAGCTCCATGCCAAGAGATTATTTGGCTTTCTAGAAAAAAGCCTTTAATGTCATCTAGCCACAAGCATACAGTGGTGCTTTTCCAGCCTGATGAGCATCAACAACTCTTTCTGAGGTCCTCAGAAATCTCCTTTGTTCATGCCAAGATGCACTTCCACAAACGTGTGTTATGAAGAGCAGACTTTGATAGATCTCTGTTCTTTAAATATAACAGGGTGCCCACTCACACCTGATTGTCATCCCATTGATTGAAAACACCTGACTCTAATTTCACCTTCAAATTAACTGCTAATCCTAGAGGTTCACATACTTTTGCCACTCACTAATATGTAATATTGGATCATTTTCCTCAATAAATAAATCACCAAGTATAATATTTTTGTCTTGTTTGTTTAACTGGGATCTCTTTATCTACTTTTAGGACTAAAATCTGATGATGTTTTAGGTCATATTTATGCAGAAATATAGAAAATTCTAAAGGGCTCACAAACTTTCAAGCACCACTATATGCACCTGGAAGTTGCTAAACACTACTGGGACTTTGACTGGAATCGTTTCTCTGGTTAGATAAAACAAAACTTGAGCTTTTTGGCAACAAGCTGTCAAGATGGGTCTGGCATAAAATGAGGCTGACTACACTGAAAAGAATCTGATGGCCACTTAGGTATGGTGGTGGGTCTGTGATGTTGTGAGGCTGCTTTTCCTCCAAAGGCCCCAGGAAACTCATTAGGGTACACCGGAATCATGGACTCCATGAAATAACAGGCTATTTAAATCAAAATCGGTCTGCCTCTGCCAGAAAGCTAAAAAGGTGTCATCACTGGTGAAAAAAACAAAAATGGTTTACTTAACACAAAACCAAGCTTCTGCTGTGGCCATCTCAATCCCCTGATGTAACACCCATAGAGGACCTGTTGGGTTAGCAAAAACTACCTACAATACTGGATGATCTGGAAAGATTCTGTAAAGAGCAATGGTCTCAACTTCCCTGCTCTGCATTCTCCAACCTTATAAGATGGTATAGCAGAAGATTAAGTGCTGTTTTAATGGCAAACGCAGCTTGAAGAACATATTAGACGTAAGGGTGCCACTAATTGTGGCACATGTGGTTTGGTTAAAAAAATAGTTCATGATGAGAGCTTGTTTTGGGTGGCACTGTGGTGCAGAGATTAGTGCAGTCGCCTCACAGTCCAGTGTCCCCGGTTCAATCCCACTGTTGGGACTCCACCTGTGTGGAGTTTGCATGTCCTCCCCGTGTCCACGTGGGTTTTCTCTAGGTATTCCGGTTTCCTCCTACATTTCAAAGACATGCATGTTAGGTTAATTGGTGTTTCTAAAATGCCCCTAGTGTACAAGTGTGTGAGCCCTACGATGGATTGGCATGCTCGGGTCTAGGGTTGTTCCTGCTTTGCCCCCTGTGCTGCCGACTTTCTCATGACCCTGTTCAGGACTAATCAGATAAGAAAATGAATGAACGGATGAATGAATGAGGGCTTGAGTTTTCAGACATTTTCCAGAAATTTACTTCAATTAAAGGTTGGATTCATCTCAGGCATTCAGATGTGAGATTAGGTTAAGCCACCAAAAGGTGAATTTCAAACTCTTCCTCATCTGTACCAAGTCTTCTAACAAAGGCTTTATGAATGCAAATCTGGCTTTCCTTTCTCAGACAAGGCTAATTGTGGTTGTAATCCATCTGACCAGACCGCTGACACTGAGGTATTTTCCAAATTTGAATCCAAAATATTTACAGCTTTCATGAATGAAAAGCTGATAGATCTGTCCTTCAGCCTAATAAGAAGTTAAACAATGGGAAAGACACACACACACACACACACACACACACACACACACACACACACACACACACACACGCACACCCTTGTGAGGACTTTCCATTGACATGAATGACTGCAGCTAATTAATGCTACACCTACCCCTAACTCTAACCTTAACCTCAGTAACCTAAAGCAAGTATTTTGGATCTTTTGGTTTTTCAAATAAAAGTTTCCATTTCTGTAAAAAAAATAATAATAATAATTAATCAATTAAGTAATTAATTAAAACAACAGTTAAAGCCTTGAGGACAGATAAAACGGTCGTCACTAGTCAAAATTCCAGGTTTTCCTATCATCGTAGGGACATTTGGTTCTCACAAGAAAAGCAAGACAGTGAACACACACACACACACACACACACACACACACACACACACACACACACACACACACACACACACACACACACACCTGAATGCCTGTGCTACTGTGTCCTCTAGTGGACAAAAACAGTCAAGCAGCTCAATCTAAACATGCCATAGCATCCGCTAGCATCAAGTTTAGACAAACCCGAATCAGAGAAAGTTGGGCCTTTCTGAGGAAGAAGACGTCTTTGTGGTAACGAATTTAATTCAACCTTTAATTAAATCTAATTATTTCAACTAAAAATAAAAGGAAAGTAATATTGCAATATACTGTACTCCTTAAAATGCCTATGAACAAAATGGTACAATACATTTTCACATGTTTATTTACTGTAAGTTCACCTGATAGTTTAAGAACTACTTGTCATGTGGAGTCATGCAGGCACTAAACTGCCTCAAACAGCATGAGGACGCCAGACAAGACTCAAGACAAGACTCCAGATTTAAGTTTTCAAGCACCATAGACCTCCCTTGTCCCTTTTGTGACAAATGTCTTGCTAGCAATGAAATTCTATCCTGCTAAGCCAACAAGTTTTCAGACTGGTCAGTAGGTGTCACTTACTGACAGGGACACCTTCCCTGCTCTCTCCTCAGCTGGGAGCTCACCTTGCCGGCAGATCTTGACCCTGCTCACTCTGCTGATGCCTCGCTGCTAATTGCTATCGCTCCGTATATGTGTTAATCTCATCGTCAGCCCTTTAGTTGGCCTAAAGCACGCGACACACGATTGACACACCGATGCGCTATTTTGAACTATTAGATGATGTAGAACCCTTGCCTGATATTCATCGCAGACTGGACTTCATGCACTTCGTGTCACAGAAACAATCGTCAATCACTGGCCATTTCTCAGCATTGCGTTAATGAATAGACACTGTACATGTACGTACATGTTTATGTACATTGTAAATGTGATTGAACAATCATGAGGGCTGCTCAGTAAAACACATGAGCTGGTTTTATAGAGAAAACAGACCCACTAGAGACTGACCCGTCCTGCTGGAGTTTTATTACCTTTCAGATGCAAGAGTTTTATCACTGAGGAGATGTTTAAAAATTCAATTACAGCTAATCCTCCTGATAAGCTAACTGAAAAAGGATTAAACCTTTATACATGAGGCCCGCCAAGTTCAATTACAGGATGACTACACAGTACACATTTTCTACTGCAGACGTTCTCTACTGTCTCCCAGTTTGTTCTAGGGCTAAAGCTACAATTAAAAATAAACAACCATCACCTCATAATTAACTACTGAAAAATGAAAGCGGATGGTGTAGGTAGATGTAAAAGCCATTCAGACCACATATACTAGCACTATTTTCCTGACCATCATCCATTCTAGTGGGTTAGTGATTATAGACAGCGGATTAGGGGTTCGAAAATCTGACACAGTATGGTGGGAATGTGGATAACAGCAGCTGAGTTAGCAGGATTTGGCTGGACATGTCATTGCTGGCCAATCACAGGCCAGTAGATGTCAGCATTGGTTAAATATTCCCTACAAAAATCCTTCTAAGGACATACCTCTGTTTAATGTAGTGTTAAGAAAACATGTAATTTGATTATGGGTGCCCATAAATTGAGTCTGAGCATAGCATAGGGGGCATAGATGGTGTTCTGAATGGATTCCTACTTCCCTTCACTTTAATACACCCATTACACCTCTCTGCTATAGCCTGTGTACAGGTATGTGCTGTTTATGGACCACGTTATGTATGAAACAGGAAGTTGACAGAAACAGATGTTGACCGGACATTACCATAGTCACATAGTCTTTTTATTCCACTTTAATGTAAATATAAAGGGTATTTTCACAAGAAAACTGCATGCAAACGAGATGTGAATGCATCAGACATACTGCTGAAAACACGAGTGGAACGCTACCATGTACACAGCATCCCTAATGGCACCACATTTCTAATTCATGGAAAATCACAATAATTGTAGAAAATATACAAAAATGTACTGTTACGACCCCGTGTAGGGTAAAGCCATAACACATCTGTGAGACCAAAAATGCATGGATAGACAGCATTACGAACAACACGGAAGATCAGCCAGATGAAACAGACTCGGTGAGTGAACGTGAACCAGTTTATATAGTTATAGCTTAAGCTCCTGCTCTAAACTGGTAGTGGGAGAACAACCAAGGAGAACTACTGACAATAGGACAGGCACATACACTTAGGAACGCCATTTACAGCTTGTTACAAATAAGTAGCTGAAAGTCATACAAACAAACACGAATAACTTACATAAAAAAATATCTTAAACACATTAACTGAGTTAGTACAGTCTCTAGTCCAAACACACACACACACACACACACACACACACAAATGATGGACTTCCACTCTTTAACTCCCGTCTCCGCTCATGGATCAGCAACGTTGTGGAGTTAAAAGACAGATTCCTATTATAATTTGTTATAATCATTAAAGCAAATAAATGCTGATCATATTAAACGTTACAGCAGAGACTTAAAGACTAACTGTATTTCTTCTTTAATGATTAGTTAAGGCTTCCAGAAACACGTTATATTTACATTTGCTTCCTTTAGTGTTAAAAGAATCAACAATACTTCTCATTTGACAGGGGTGCGCAAACATTTGCAAGAGCTACTGAGAAAGTGGTCATGTATATAGTATTCTCCAATACAGAAATCAGATTAAGTAACCCGAAAAACATAACTGGATTATACCTCAGTAATCGGATTACTCATAGCATGTATACCAGTTACCCGAGTATAATCGGTGTTTTCAGTCTGCGCATGTGCGTGAGACTTCCCCCATGGTTGCCAGGTCTGCCTATTCTAAAGACTTGTCTTTATTTGACCTCTTTCCATTGACATTAGGGATTTTCTTCTCTGTCAGGGGTTTTCTCAGCTTGCACATGCGCTTAAGTCTATCCATGATGGTTGTCAGGTCTGCTAATTCTAAACACTTGGCTTTATTTGGTCTCTTTTTTCATTGACTGTGGTGCTTATTTTCCTCGCCGGAACCCCGGAATTAAACGCGGATCGGAATTAACAGCAGCGAAACGGCTATTGAACATTTTGCGAAGACTCCGAAATGCAGTATATACTCAAGAAAATGAATAATTTCATAATTTAATATTGACGTTTATGTCACATATTTCTATGAGATTATTGCAAAGTAGAAATTCTGCTCATGTACACGTACTCATGTACACCCGTAGGTTTCCCATTATCTGATTTATCAAGTGCATATATACCCGTTGATTACTGACAAAATCTGATTTTCATGTAAACGCACTCAACGTTAGCTTGTTTCTGATTATGGTGATGATGAAAAGCTGGTACAGGAGGCATGTCGAGGCAGAACCTTTCACGTCATTGTTTCTCATCACTGATAACCAGTTTCACGAAGGTGTCGGATCACTGATAATCAATCACTATAACCAGAGCTTTGATACTGGTACAGCATCAGAAAAACCAGGCTTCTAAACTTCTGAGGTACTCCATCTGAGTCATCGGTGATTGCAACATAAGGAACCACCTGCATCTAAAACACGCCCGACAGCAAGACTTTCACTAGCGTTTTATATGTTAACGACAGTAGCTGATGATACAGAGATGGAAAAAAACCACAAAGCCCTACAATTAAACTTCACATCAGATGCCTTGTTGGAGATATGGTCTGTAGGAAGGAAAGGGGGAAAATCAGGAAGCAACATGCCCTTAAGTGTGTGTCGAGCCAAGTCAACATGGTGCACAGGCAGAACATCTGCGTCCACATTGCCAAGCTTCTTCAGCAGTGTGTTTAGATGTACAAGGAACAGGGCGACATCATGTAACCGGAGAAAGGTTTGAGTGTGGAGATAGGAGTATCTCTCTGACCAGTTCCTACACACCGCTGAAACACAGCCTGCAAATATGCAGGAAAGGAGACCACACAAACACCACACACACCTCAGGGCACAGACACAGTCACGCAAGCATGCAAAATCACGTTTCTAGCAGCTCTTGTTGCAGCAGCGTGCAGGGCCCAAATAATGGCCCATTGATACCAGACTAATCCTCTCAAAATAGCTGGGACGGTTTTTTTACGCTTTTTCATGTTAAAGGGTCAGTCCTTCACTCAGTGTCAGTAATCCCCGTACACATACAGGCATTTAACTCAGATGTTAACAGAATTACAAGAATCCATCTAAGCTCAAAGGCTCATATTGTGCTGACAAAATATGACAAAGCTGCAGCCTCCTAATGAGCCCATACATGACGTTAATTCTGTAAAATGAGGAATTTCAGGCTAAACATACAAACATGTAGGGAATGCCCCCTGTCTGTCATCGAAGGGAGGCTTCCTCCCTGCAAATGGGCTTCTCTTGTTCCGCAAGACAAGACAAACACAAAGACACTGATATAGCTTTACTTCGAGCTTCAGAGACAGGGAGAGTACGAGAGAATGTGAGAGGAAAGATGAGAGGAGAAAGAAAAAAGCTAATAAGTAAGCTAAGCCTTAGCAACACTGTGCTCACTGAAACCTGCTCTGATTTTTCCAAACGTGGCAGCTTGCTCAGTTTGGCCATGTTTTTTTGCCCCCAACCCAAAATTAGCCAAGACATGTTTGATGTATATTTGCTCCTTCAGTTTAGTCCTGTCAGGCCAATCTTGCTAACATGTAACAAAGAGTATAGCTAACAGTTTAGCATCACACGCTTGCCTCAAAAAGTGTCGAGTTGTTAAACAATCTCAAACAGACATTACAGTCAGCTCCAGAATTACTAGCTTCCATGGTAAAGGTGGATTCAAATCTGATGAAAACATCTTTTAAAATACATACTTACGCTAGCTACAGACACGAAAATGCCATGTCCACTGTTAGGGCAATAATTAAATGGCTTAAATCTAGAGCTGTAATACACCACCTGACAGGAAGTGAACTGGAGTGTATGGTTATAGGCCTGAAGAGGATGGTTAGAGAGCCAATATTTCTACAAGGATCAAGTTTGTTGGCATAGACGCAGCACCTGATTACAGATTCAGAGACTGGGTAATGGTGCGATGTTCTCCATATCTATAATCAGACACCCCCACCATGCCAAAAAACAATTTGGAAAGAGTCTTTCATCTAACCACAGTTGTAAGCATCTGGATTTTGGCAGACGCTACTGGAACTCTGACTAGAACTGGGTTCTACGGTCAGAGGAGAGAAAGGTGGGTTTAGTGTAAAAAGAAGGATGGTTATCCAGGAAAGAACCTAATACCCACTATTAGTGGGTGATATAATGATTTTAGATGTAGAACGATTGAAAAGGCTCCAGCATCTGCTTTAACAGAGAGGTTGTGACAACTGTCTTATTAAACACATTTCATTACTCGTGCTGAAAGCGCTGACATGGCAACCCGACATGTTTCAACAACCAGATGCTCCTCTATTCGAGCCAAGTCAAGTCAGATTTATTTCTACAGCACTTTTTACAATGGAACATTGTCTCAAAGAAGCTTTACAAGTTCAGATTATCTTCTAATATCTAGGACCAATCCCAAATTGAGCAAGCCTAGGGCGACAGTGGCAAGGAAAAACTCCCATTATAAGGAAGAAACCATCAGAACCAAAACTCAAAAAGGGACCCATCCTCCTTGGGTGGCTTAGATAATATATGTAAGGATGAAACTAATTCATCTAGTCAAATAAATCTGTAGTAATAGTTACAAAAGTAAATAAAAGTATATACAATTACAAAATAAATAAATAAAGCAACTCACATTAAAAGAAATCTTTAACAGAAAGGTTAAACTAATAGTAGCCCAGAGTGGGTGGGTCCTTACGACATGTAAAGTCTTTGAATACTTGGTTAAACCACAAAGGCACTGGTGAGTAAAAATGTTCATCTGTAGTTATATGGAACTTGTTTTGATTTTACCCAACGGACATGGAACAAACAATTTTGTTTCATTGTGTAAATTCTCAGTCATCCAGGTCATGGAAGACGTTCCACCTCTCATCCAAAAGGCTCCAACTGAAGAAGCCTTTCGAATGAGAGGTGAAATGTCTTCAAGAACCAAGAAGGCAGCCGGTTGCCTTCAACTCAACACTCAAAACTTTTTTCTTTTTTTCCAAAATATGCAAAGAAAAAATTGTCGTGTCTGGTGGAAACACTCCAAACGTTCAACCACCTTTAAAGGAAGTACCCCAATGACAATGGCTGATAGAAATGAGGTCTCGCATTGATGCAACTGTGGTGAAATTACCGTTCCATATGAAAAAAGTAAATGTTGGAAAGATTTGACTGATCCTGTAACATTTTTCCTGCCAAATGATATTAAAGCACTTAAACGGACATAAACAACTTTCTTTTAGTAGCTTCATTGCAGTAGCTTCAAATTGTTCTCTTTACTTACCAAGTCGCAAATATCTTTCTAACACCTCAAAATCTCTAATATACATAAAATGTCTATTTTCACCACTACTCGTGACTAATGGTCCAGCTGGACATCAGGGGCAGTATTCATAACTCAGAATCCTCTTAGAGAGCACCTAACTTAAAAACTATGAGCTAGGGGCTGTAGCTTACGACTGATTAAGAAGTGATCTCAGATCAACTCTGAGCAAGGAGAACACGAAAGCTTTCTTTTATCTCGGTGAGGAGGCGGGGTTGAGCCGGTTGCTAGGTATGATGCATTCTTTTGAAGACTGTGATTGGTTGTCACTCACTCATTCTCTCTCTCACATACACACACTCTTAAGTAGGAAATACTGTATAGCCTATTATAAGCCTTTGAAATGACAGATATACAGATACTCGGTTTCTGCATATTTTACAATAAATCACACACACACACACACACACACACACACACACACACACACACACACACACACACACACACACACAGGTATTTACACTGCCAATGATTTTTGTAGCCTATGTAACCTATTGGATAGTCTATGAACTGGAGAAAATGTGGCTCTGTTCTTTTCAGGTGTGATTGCTGTCATGTCTAATCTATTTAAGTGGTGGGGTTGGTTTGTATGTATTAATTTTGGGTGTTATGGCATTGCTGCACTGGGTAGGAGATTAGGAATGCAACTAATTAGGGATGACTTTTTAAATTCCGATACCAATTATGTATATATAAACTCTGCATATCATTTGACACCCGATATAGATCCATTACCATTTCTGAATTAATAAACCATATACCTCACCATTTGGGCTAATATCGGATAGGTGGATCCCTAAAGGAGATGTGAGCAAATCTCTAATAAAAATCACAACCACAAACATCATTCCTGCATGATCTAATCGGTAGTGTGCGATTAAGTCACTGTTATTCAGTGTTTGGAGAACGTTCTGCCTCGTCTTCTTTCCTCTATTTGTTCCCTCTGCTTAAAAGAACGTCTAAGCCTCCTCACGGTTTTTCACATTAGGAGCTATTTTAGGGGTTAAGGTGCTTTATGGATGATTTTTATCTTTATTAGGATCTACTCCTAATTATAAGAGGGAACCGCTCACAATACTAAGACTTTTCTTCGAATTTCGTCAATAGGAGCTACTCTAAGCACAGAGAATCTTTATGCATACAGCCCCTGATCTACTATATCTGAACTAGATGTTTATTTTTGGTAGTCCTGTTCATTTTATTAAAAATATGACAAAGTAATCTTTGTAAAATGATCAACTCAAACAAGATAAACTTGACTAAATCAACACTGGATTATGGAGACGATTGTGAAAATGGTCTAACTTGTAAGTGAACTATTCCTTTAAGAACTTCAGGCCACAAAAATAGCCCAATGAACTGCATGTGGGCTTCTGCTCTGATTAATGTGAATAAGGACAACTTTGCTGGTATGAATGGGTTGCCTGTCAGTAGATGACAAAAGACAGACTTCTCAACATCCAAAATGTAACAAGCTTGGAAAAATCCTTATAATAGTTTTGGCCTTATTCCATAAAGTACATTAGACATACAGTGCTGTGTATATGATTACATTCCCTGTTGGTATGTCCTATACATCTAACCGCAGTAGTCAGCGAGTATGCTAACTTGTTGACAGTGAGATCTGCATCATTTAAAGTGCACTGGCGTTTGTAATTGAGAGCCTACCAATTTCACCACCTCTGCGAATATTTGATTTGCCATAATATTAGGATGTCCAATAACTGTTGTTTCAATAAAAACAAACATATGTGTCTGCTTTAGGGATCTGCCAAAGGCTGAATTACTTCACGATTGCTGAAAAGCCATTATAGAAGCAGCAGGAGACCAAGTCATGTATTGGACAGTGTCGGATTTAATGTTTGTATTGTTTATGCTCCAACTCCTTGTTACTACAGACCTCCAGCTGAGAAAGCATGAACCAACATTACAAACACTCCAAGTCTCCATTGTTTGAAAATAACAGGAATGAAATCCCCTTGTGAAGAAGCAAGATGTTCCATGCACTTGGTGAGAAACAATAAAGCTGATGTAAACAAACTGGCTTTAAAATTACAGGGTGACGCTTGGTGAGGCTACAGGCCATTTAAGGCTTTTCATTCAATCACAATGGAAGTTGTAATGACATAGTTTAACAGGTCTGAAGTTCGAATAGGTGTTCATACGCATTTACAGTGCACTCTCAGCACCTACACTGTTCATTAGCTTCATGATGTGGGTGTTATATCCCACGAAAATGCTGTAAATGCCAAATTTCCTGCTTCCACAGTCAACAAGGACAACCCAAAATAGTGTCTAAAACAACCGTCTTTAAGGTACAAAACGATTTAAGGTTCCTTCAGGCTCCTGCTGAAGGTACTGCACGAGGATGATCGAGCTATAAATACCTGCGAGGTGTCCGATGAGATTCGTAGACTGAGAAGAGGTGGTACTGTGCAGTGGATGGCTTGTTTGATGTGTGGAAAATATCCACAAAGTAGATGTTAATAATGGCAAAAAGGAGCAATTGCTTTTGAGGGCTCCAAATGCCATAGACCAGTAGTACCAAAAATCCCATTCTACAGGACATTCTCATCAGAATTGTGGACAAAAGCCACAGGCGTGTTTCACTGCTTTTGTGAATAAAAACTGCTTCGTTTCCAAGCAAGAATTGCTTCTACAAGTCAACGCAGATCCTTCACAACCAATTTCTGAAAGAATACTCTGGACGGAAATGCCTACCCTGGACATATGGAGCAGAGTGGCAAGCAAGAGGCCATTGCTCACTTCTGCTAACAAAGTTGCCCGGTTAAAGTGGACGAAAAGACACAAAAATTGGACTGTTCATGTCTAGAAATGTGTTATCTGGTCAGACGAATGTCATGTCTGCAGGTATGTGAATGATGCTAGGAGTCGTGTTTATGGAAGACCTCGGGAAACCTTCAACGAGGACTGCGTACAAGGTGTGGTTCAAGCTGGAGGAGGTTCTGTGATGTTCTGGGGGTGTTTTAATTATGCTGAAATTGGTCCAGTGCCTACACTGAGCTGCTGGTCAGCTAGGTTTTGCCTTTTGCTCTTTATCTTACCGATGTATTCCAAGGTGACAATTCTCACATTCACAGGGCTGCAAATGTGACTCACTGGTATGATGAACATCCAGGAGCAGTCACACATTTGGACTGGCCTACAAAATCCCCAGATGTGAATCCTCTTGAAACATCAGGGAAGGCATCCACGAAATCTGGCCAAACTGCCCAATTCTTTGATGCAAGAGCGGCTGAACATGTGGTAGCCAAACTTATTCGCCCTCTTACCGTAGTAACAGAGAACTGCAAAAGGAATTAATTAATGTCTGGTTCCTGGCACTTGATGTCCTATCTCAGGGGTTTTGTATAGTTTGTCTACTTGTAGCTCAAGGAGTCTTATAGGTATTCCGTCATATTAAATCACAGACTGCTCTACCGTGTCAAAACACCACAGTGCTTTTGATTGCCGAAAACTTACGGGTCTACAGAAAACACAATGACACTGTTCAACCAAAAGCCAGATGGCACGGGGACCTCATGTAGGTGCAACGGCCACTAAACAACAGCACCATAGACATTTGAAACACACCACTCCTGCCTTGACATTTTACCTGGTCAAAGGATATGATACCTCACACAATGACAGAAACTGAGCATGCTCTTCTGAATGAACAGGCAAAAATTCCACAGACACAGTCCAAAATCTAGAAGGAAGCCTTCCCAGAAGAGTCGAAGCTGTTATAGCTGCAAAGGGGATGGACCAACTCCATATTAAAGCCTGAAGGTGTAATTAGTATGTGTCCTAATACTTTTGTCCATATACAGTGGTACCTCAGTTCTTGTTGTTCATTTGTTCCAGAACAAGTACTGAGTACTGAGCAAAGTTTTCCCATAAGCAATCGTGTAAATTGAATGAATCCATTCCAGACCCCCAGAAAATCCACACTGTATAAGGCATTATATGCATTAATGGAGTTGTATTGTACAGCTGCTCCCTGATTTATGATGGGAATATGTTCAAACAAATCCATCATAAGTTAAATGTATCATGAACTGGGGAGTTTAACGAGTGTTTGGTGTGTCATAGCGGAGAGGAAGCTGAATTTGGCTTCTTAGTCGCATTTTCCGGTCCACCTTAAATGCAGTTACATTATGACGACTGCAGATGGAGATTCTGCCTTATGATGAGTAATGATAAGTAAGTTAATGATTAAAACACTTACGTTAACCTACAGTTGGCCAAAATCATTAACTCAAAGCTTATTTTGTAATAAAGTGTTGAAAAATCTCATGTAATTTAGTGAGTAATGGATTGAAAGTGCAAAACACTTTAACACTTTGGTTAACTAACTGTTCTGGAGCATTCAGTTCCTGTTTGCTTTCGGTTGGCTCTTATAAACTAACCTTTCTAGGACCCATAGAGACTCATTTTCACTAAGAATACAGTACTGTAGATGTAAAAATAAAGAAAAAAAAAACATAAACAGCGTAGATCTTCTCGCGTGGCTCAACACATACAAGTTTAAGCAAGTGTGCCGAGTACTGAGCAACCAACGAGGACTGAGACAAATCTTTCTAGTGAAAATGCGTCGAGAACCGAATTCGACGAGTTCCGAGGTGGTCGGGAACCGAGCTACCACTGTATTGTACATAGTCTATATAAAGACTGTACATAGTCTAACCACAGTAAGGTATTTGTGCACCTCGTACGTTGAAAATGATGCTGTAGGTGGCAATTAAAAGGGTTTAAGGCAAAAGACAATGACGCCAAACTAAAAATAAACACATAAAATCAATAACCTTTCTTTTAGAGTAACCACAGCGGCAAATATGAGCACTGAAATGCATTTCAGTCGGAAGTTGGGAGACTCTGAACAGTAACCATAAACTAAAAGACTTAAGAGACTATGAATTTTTTTTTAAAGACTAACATCTCACACCGTCTCATGTGTAATGACAAGTTGCAGGCTATGATTTTGCAAAGACTGGGGATCTTGCAAAGTCCTTCTTTGCAAGACAGCAACTTTTGAGACTATTTCCCATCATGCTTCTGGTGGAATTCTACAAGAAGATAGACTGTTGAACAGATTCTCAGCCACACTTGTGTGTGCAGTGATTTGTTGGAAAAAAACAGCCACCACAAAATGTGGACACTGGTTGAGTGAATGGGGACAGCAATTTGTCTGCACCTTTTTCCTTTCCAAATGAAAGGACACATCAAAGAGACTCTCTTGGCCTCCTCGAAGTCTGTGTCAGATCTCACTCTTCTACCCACCAGAGATGCTTCCCATTTGGTGCTGGAGACAGCTCACCTCAGCTGTTGTCAACGTTCACATCACTGTCTGCGTGAGCCAAGACTTGCAACTTATGATAACGTTAAACACTGTTGATTTTATCGGAACGTCAAGACTTCACTTAAGACAGCTATCATGACGACCTTAACACCAAACAAACAAGATGACACCAGCATGACACGACTCTAACAAGACTCTTATGATTGTATCTTGACACTGAAAATTTGTGTGACTTGTGAAATCGCTTGAAAAATCATTTGGTGTAAAGCCAGCATACAACAAAGTGGAGAAAAAGAGAAATGTGCTTTAGAAAGTGTAGCTTATGCAATAAACAGAACGGTAGAAGAATTGAAATGACTATATTAGGATGCACCAATCATCTACTAGGTACTGGTTTGTCTTGGAAACAGATCATGGAGAGCCAGAGATCAGGATCAAGTATCAGCTAATGCTGAGCTTTGTGGATCGGGTAGCTTTCTGGGTTTTACAACACTATCAAAAAGATAACGATAGTGGAAAAGATGGTATGGTGCATCCCTATAGAACAGGCCTGTATTTAGGGCAGCGCAAGGCCTTTACGCACAGTCCTCAGGACGCATATATAAACATATCAAGGATGTGAGATGAGAAACAGGGCTGTCAAAATGCCGACGCGTGTGCGACGGGTGTGCACGGATTCATTACCCAGGTACTTGATGTCGAATCCTCGGGGAGCTTTGAGGGATCTCCTGGTCCAGGCCTCCCGCAGAGCCTCCAGGTGCTCCTCTTTGCCCTGGATCAGCAGCACGTGTTCATCCAGCCAGCCGAGGAAAAACGTCTCGGCTATGGCGTCGGCTACCATCTTGTTCCAGAAGTGCTCGGTGTTGAGCGCCTTAAACTCGGCGAACACTTCATAGCCGGTGTGATGGTGCGGCGGGTCCGCGCTCTCTGTCACTCCGGCGCGCGGGTCCCGGGGAGCGCGGCGCGACAGCACGATGGCCAGAGAGTGCGGGGCCAGCTGCAGGAAGGGCTCCATGCTCCTTAGCAGCTTCGATCCGTTCACGCACGATACGCACCGTCCGTCATCAGCACTTCCATATTGTCTTCAAGCAGGCCGTTACCGAACAAAGAGATGAATGAATAACGGCGAGACATCTTTCTCCATCAGCATTCCTGTGTAATCGCTGTTCCTAATCCAATCCCGAAGCACTTACTGCATCCTACGTGAAATACGTACACATCGTACTGACACTGAAACGTCTGCGCTTCTGCTACGCTTCTGTCGATGGCGTTTCATCACCGTTTCTCACCTTCAGCATCATCATCATCTTCTTCTTCATCAGCAGCAGCAGCAGCTGTGCGTACACGACCAGCTTTGGGTCCTAAATGTTAACACCCCATACGCGAGCATTTACAAAGCCCAAAGCCCACGCGTATCTGTACATCTATATTTGATGGAAAAACATCGAAGAGGATGATGACAATGATTCTTGGGCTCGGTCGAGGACGCGCTCCCTCTCTCCGGTATGTACCGATGTCTCTCTCCCGGCGACTCGCTGTATCACCTTGACGCGTGCGCTGTGCGCAATGACTGGCGCCTCCTGCTGGAAACACGCGCTCACTGCAGCTTCTACACCTAACGCGTCGTGTTATTGAAGAGCTCTGCAGTAGCTAGCGCCCAAAATGTGCAAAAATAAAGAAGTAAATAAACTCACACCGCCCTAGATTACGCAGACTAATACACAAAAGTTTCACTTTCATTAATATCTTCACGAATCTTTATGTTGTATGCATATTTTAACACAATTTCTCAGTCATATCAGTCATAGGGAAACAAATGAGCATTAAAACATAAACCTGTTAAAGACGAAATAGATTACGTGATTTAACACTAAAGTTGACATTACTCTGTCACGGATGATAAACAAAGAATAAAAGAATACTAAAGATTTTTTAGTAGGTTAATTGTGATTTTAGTGGGATTTTACATAGTTAGCTTTGTTAGCATAAAATCTGTGTTTTGGGTGTCTTCCAGTTAGGTAGTTCAGTTGCATAATTAATTTTGAAAAGAGAAAACAAGACTTCTTCAGACAATCACAAACACATGTGGACGTTCTGTACTTTGTATTTTACTCCTTTTAAAGCGTGATAAACACATTGAATGTAATATTATTGCTGCCATTGGTGATGCAAAATCAATGACCCCATGGGAAAAGACAGAACATTTAAGCAGAAATGTCAGGGTAACATATAGGATTATGTTCGTGTTTCTTTGCAGGCATTGTTTTATTAGGTGTGAATTTACAGATAAACAGGTTTACTTACCTTCTCCAAGTACAGTACAGGGAATCACATCATAAGTCTGACGTTCACCAGCTAAACCAGCATCAGACCAGCAATAACCAGTGTAAACCCACTTAGACCGACATGGTAAGTTGCCAGTGGTCACATCACAAACACGACATATGCTGGGATTTGCTGTTTTTTTTAGCAAGGCAGTAAATGCATAGGATCTTAGAGACAGGAATAAGTTTTTGAAAACTTGTTCTGATGTGGTTTTATTCCACATTTCAAAAAATCTAAAATATTTGTGAAATGCAAGACTATGCTGTTAATAGACATGGTAATGCAGCATCACAAACATTTTTCTTCACATTTACATGAGAAATACCGTTAGATGTAAAATGCTGTAGCAGGGGTACTCCTAGTCTGCACCATGTGACACGCATGCCCCACATGCCCTGTTGTTTTTCAGGTGCCAGACATGGTCCTTTTTAATGTGTTATCTGATGCCCGACCTTCCTGGTCTGTCCTTTGCACCAAGCTTGTTTAATGTAAGTCTGTAACCAACAGGCCACTCTTGTATAGACAGAGGTTCTGGAGCCTGAAGGACCTGGATTTGCAAGTTTCTGGGGCTGCCTTGTGGACTGTGGCTGTGTGTGTGGCACACAATGTGTCACAATCACATTCTACAACAATGAGTGTTTGTGTAAATGAGTCTTTACCCAATAACTGCCCATAGACATTAAAAAAATTATGTCAGCAGTCTTCCCCATGATTGTGGTTGTGTTTTCTGAACTAGACTGAGAGATACAGGTTATTTATACTGTTTGGATAGTAATTTACTCAATCTTTAATTTAAATATTCAAATAATTTGAGATACTGCATTTTCATGAGCCACAATGATCAAAATTAAAACCAAAATGCTTGTAATGCAGTACTGTGCAAAAGACTTAGGCCACCATTAGAGTGTTTTTTTTTTTTTTTTTTTGTCAGTCCATTATACTCTTTTTCCACTAATGTTCATTCCAATCTCTCTGAACTTTAGCGTATCTTAGCCTTTTCACTATGTCCCCTTCAGAAAAAGTGGCCTCTTGACTGTGGCCCTTCCAAAAGGACCATTCCTGATCAAGCTTCTTCAGACTGTAGTAGGGTCAGCGTGGCATCCAGATGAAGTTGCCAGATACTGCTATTGCTCAAGTGTAAGAGGAGGTCACACTAAACGCTCGCCAATAGCCTATAGAGATTGAAGTTGTACTTGCTTATATGTGTACGCACAAACTGTGCTTACCCTGGGGTCATGCAATATTTTAGTAGCATTTTTTAAAAAATTAAATCCACATATTAGCACCTTGCAATTCTAAAATAAAACACTGGGGGCAGAACAGCATGGTCAGCAGAAGAAAAACTAGAAAAAAAAAATAGAAGCCATAGCTGTGTCATAGATTGATAGTTACGTACGATTTTATAGGAACATTTAAAATAGAATATTTATATCTATATGTATGTATTACCTACAAAATGCTTCGTGTTTGATTTGGACCAACTTATGATAAACAACCCTCAAAATAACTAAAGATGCCAGTGTCCTTTATGAATATTAGAAAATCTTATTGATCTTATTGAATCGTGAATCAAGTTTCGGCTGAAAGAAGTCGTGCAGCTCTGACTCATACAAGTTTTTTTAAAAAAATGCGCCAAGTACCAAACAAACGGCAAAGAACCGAGATGTTTTTGCATCGACAACCAAATTCGATGAGTTCCAGAGGTGGTCGAGAACTGAGGCACCACTATACGTTTAGTTTGGTGGTCAAATGGTCAAAAAGATATATTATATTTACAGTGGGTGCTTTAAAAGTTTGTGAAATTTTCTAGATTTTCTGCATAAATGTGCCCCCTAAAACATCATCAGATTTTCACACAAGTTCTAAAAGTAGATAAAAAAGACCCAGTTAAACAAATGAGACAAAAAAGTATACTTGGTCCATTTATTTATTGAGGAAAATGATCCAATATTACATGTTAGTGAGTGGTAAATGTATGTGAACTTTGCTTTTCCAGTATCTGGTGTGACCCCCCCTGTGCAGCAATAACCTGCAGCTAAACGTTTCCTGTAACTGTTGATCAGTCCTGCACACCGGCTTGGAGGAATTTTAGCCCATTCCTCCGTACAGAACAGCTTCAGCTCTGGGATGTTGGTGGGTTTTCCTCACATCAGCTTGCTCACTTCAAGGTCCTTCCACAACATTTCCATTGGTTTTAGGTCAGGACTTTGACTTGGCCATTCCAAAACATGAAACTTTATTCTTCTGTAACCATTCTTTGGTAAGAACGACTTGTGTGCTTAGGGTCGTTGTCTTGCTGCATGACCCACCTGCTCTTGAGATTCAGTTCATGGACAGATGTCCTGACATTTTCCTTTAGAATTCTCTGATATAATTCAGAATTCATTGTTCCCATCAATGATGGCAAGCGTCCTGGCCCAGATGCAGCAAAACAGGCCCAAACCATGATACTACCCTACCACACCGGTTTCACAGATGGGATAAGGTTCTTATGCTGGAATGCAGTGTGTTTTCCTTTCTCCAAACATAACACTTTTACTTAAAAACCAAAAAGTTCTATTTTGGTCTCATCCATCCACAAAACATTCTTCCAATAGCCTTCTGGCTTGTCCACATGATCCTTTAGCAAACTGCAGACGAGCAGCAATGTTCTTGTTGGAGAGCAGTGGCTTTCTCCTTGCAACATCACTGTTATTCAGTGTTCTTCTGATGGTGGACTCATGAACATTAACATTAGCCAATGTGAGAACAATGCATTATTATGTTCCTAAAATGGTTCCCTTTCGACCAACTAATAAAGACTGGAGACTACATAGCTCACTTAAAGCGAGTATATGAACGACTTCACATGTTAGCAGTATAACCTACCTACAGCAGCTCAAACATGAGTCACATCATTGCCTGTGTATCACCAATTGCTCACCAAATGACTAATAGTGGCATTCATGCCCATTCCTGTATAGTTTCCACACCAATAATTATTCTTTACTAGTCAATTACAGTTTTATGCAAAAGTCAAAAGTGATCAATCCTGATAATATGACACGTTTTATTAATTTTCTAAAGGGAAAGAACGTAACCTCTGCAGGCATTCAGCTTAAATATGACACATTTCTGCATATTTGTGACTATAAAAACATGAGCACAATTTTTCATTACGTTTTAACCCCTGCTTGTCCTGGTCAGGGTTGTGGGGATCTTAGACAGGATTTCACAGTGAATTAAAAAAAATTGAGATGTTAACATTTTATTAATACACATTTATAAAGATGTTATTACTTATAACATGCTTTTAGAAGCAAATGTTTAAAAGATGCATTCAATTATTTATTTCAAAGAACACATTTACTTTAATTTCAGTTAAGATATATATATATATATATATTTGTTTTTCCAGTGATCCATTTACACCTTGCAGCCCTAGTGTAAACCTTGCTAAGACGCTAAACATGTCTCGACTGAACCACATTTACGCTGCAGTTCCTTTAACATTTTTCTGTGACATGACAAAGTAAATTTGAGGTTTAATATGGATAAATGGCTGCAACAAGACAGTTAAATTTTCCAACATGTGAAGGTTATAATTACAGCCCAGTAAGCTTGCTGGAATGTGCCTCGAGGAGTTTGTGTTGATGGAAAGAAAAGTGTTAAATGGAGATATACCAGTTTAGATTCTGTACTTGGGGAGGGTCTCGGGGAGGTGATGGCCTTGTGTCTCTGGTATCAAAGTACTTCCACAGCCCAGCTACCATCGATAGTACTCCAGTCAGTATGTAGGGTAGATCCTTTCATAATGACGTACAAAGAAATATATTTTTTAAATATTTATGTGTACACACACAAGTCCCGAGTCTATTCCCAAGACAATACAAGCAAGTTCAAGTCAAGTCCTGAGTCAAATATGGACATGTCTCAAGTCATGTCCCGAGTCCTAAACTTCAAGTCCTATTCAAGTCACCATTGCCCAATGGGGTTGTTTTAGTATGTATAGTGTTTACAATACTAAATATTAGAAACAAGTACAACAGTAGTAAGTACTACAATAAGTAAATACATCTGAAGAATATTTGGTTTGATTTAGGTTGGATATTCATTGAAATATTTCTTCTGGTTTTATACAGTGGTGTGAAAAAGTGTTTGCCCCCTTCCTGATTTCCTATTTTTTGCATGTTTGTCACACTTAAGTGTTTCAGAACATCAATGCAATTTAAATATTAGTCAAAGACAACACAAGTAAACACAAAATGCAGTTTTTAAATGAAGGTGTTTATTATTAAAGGGACCAAACCTACATGGCCCTGTGTGAAAAAGTGATTGACCCCTAAACCTAATAACTGGTTGGGCCACTTTTAGTAGCAACAACTGCAACCAAGCGTTTGCGATAACTGGCACTGAGTCTTTTACAGCGTTGTGGAGGAATTTTTGCCACTCAACTTTGCAGAATTGTTGTAATTCAGCCACATTGGAGGGTTTTCCAGCATGAACGGCCTTTTTAAGGTCATGCCACAGCATCTCAATAGGATTCAGGTCAGGTCAGACTTGCTGGTGTGTTTTGGATCACTGTCCTGCTGCAGAACCCAAGTTCGTTTCAGCTTCAGGTCACCAACAGATGGCCGGACATTCTCCTTCAGGATTGTTTGGTAGACAGCAGAATTCATAGTTCCATTTATCACAGCAGGTCTTCCAGGTCCTGAAGCAGCAAAACAGCCCCAGACCATCACACTACCACCACCATATGTTACTGTTGCTATAATGTTCTTTTTCTGAAATGCTGTGTTACTTTCACACCAGATGTAATGGGACAAAGAGATGTAAAGAGTTCAACTTTTGTCTCGTCAGTCCACAGAATGTTCATCAAGATGTGTTCTGGAAAAATTGAGACAAGCTTTAAATGTTCTTTTTGCTCAGCAGTGGTTTTCGTCTTGGAACTCTGCCATGCAGGCCATTTTTGCCCAGTCTCTTTCTTATGGTGGAGGCATGAACACTGACCTTAACTGAGGCAAGTGAGGCCTGCTGTTCTTTGGATGTTGTTGTGGGGTCTTTTGTGATCTCTTGGATGAGTCGTCGGTGTGCTCTTGGGGTAATTTTAGCGTTGTTTTTATCAGCCTTTTTAGTTTGGACTTTTCCACCAACCAAAGTGAAAAAGTCTCGTTATATCATTGTAAAATATTCAAGTAACCCTATGGTTATGCCTACATGATTTGTAGTGCATTATTCCAAGCTGCATATAGACATAATGCTAGCATGTCACCTGCTTTTGGGGGGGAGTAGTGCAAGTCATGTTTCTAGTCATGTAGGACAGAAGGAGAGAAAATCTGAACAGCTTGTTGAATCCTATATTTTCTTAATTAGGCACCCCACAAAAACCTGATTGATTTCACAGCTATGTATGTGCATAACTACTGGAAAAGTGAGTTTCAGATATATTTCCCTGAAGTAAAAGCTTCCTTTGTAGAACACATTTGCGTTATAAGCATGAGACTCTGGTGTATGTGTGTAGGGTAGTAGCTGTGTAGTACGAGGAGGAAACTTACTAACGTAGGGGAAGAATGGGGAGATGGTGCTGCCAATCTTTGAGCACATACCACAGATTCCCAACCCCATCCCACGCATGGATGTGGGGAGCTGCTCTGCCATCGAGATGTACAGTGTGGTGAGGGCCGCCATAATCCTGAGCTTACCCACCACGGCTAATCCCACAGTCACTGCACCATAGCCTGCAGAACAAAGACAACAGTGTTCTGACCAGATACCAGAAAGGAAGGATTACAGACACCAGGAGTCTCAATTATCAGTGCATGCATACAACACCACTAGTGTGCAAAAGTTTGAGTGAACTTTTAGTGCTTTAGTGTTGGTGCGAAGATTTAGCTAAGACTATATCAATGTCACAAACAATTACTGCTTGTTGATGTGCCATTTTATCAGCAACACAAGTGCAAAGCTGTATTTTTAGCAGCCATTATTTCAGTATATATATATATATATATATATACACACACACACACACAAATATATACAAATATATACATATACATACTGTACATACATATATATATATATATATATATATATATATATCTGTATATATATACACACACACACACACACACGGGCAAAACAGTATTTAGTGAGGATGACTAGATCTTGCGTGGGGCCCCAGATCGAGGGAGATTATCAATGGTCTTGTATGTCTTCCATTTTCTTACAATTGCTCCCACAGGTGATTTATTCACACCAACCTGCTTGCCTATTATAGATTCACTCTTCCCAGCCTGGTGCAGGTCTACAATTTTCTTCCTGGTGTTCTTCGACAGCTCTTTGGTCTTGGCCATGGTTGAGTTTGGAGTCTGACTGTTTGAGGCTGTGGACAGGTGTCTTTTATTCAGATACCGAGGTCAAACAGGTGCCATTAATACAGGTAACGAGTGGAGGACGGAAGAGCTTCTTAAAGAAGTTGTTACAGGTCTGTGAGAGCGAGAAATCTTGCTTTTTTGTGGGTGACCAAATACTTATTTTCCAATATGATTTACCATTAAATTCTTTAAAAATCCTACCATGTGATTTTCTGAATTTTTGTTTCTCATTTTGTCTCTCGTAGTTGAAGTGTAGCTATGATGACAATTACAGACCTCTCTCATCTTTCTAAGTAGGAGAACTTGCACAATCAGTGGCTGACTAAATACTTTTTTGCTCCACTGTATCTCTAAGCCATACTACAATTTCAGGCTGGTTCCGAGAATTTCTAAAGAATCCTCATAAACTGGTTATGTTAAGAGGTTCATGGAGTACAATTCTTACCACCAGAGGGGGATGTACAATAGTGCTGGTAGGGACAGGGCCAAAAGCAGGATCCTCCAGCTCCACAAAACAATAGGCAAATAGGGGAAGGAGTGCATAACCTAGTGAATAGAACACATATACACCTACTACAGAGAAAGCCAGGCGCAATTCCCTTCCCAACAACTCAGTACCTGGAGGGTGGGGGGGGGAGTAGATATCACAAAACAGGTTTTCTAGCTCAAGAACAGAGTGAACAGTAAGAGTAGCAGCAAACCAGTAGTGAATTACTGCAGAAGAACAATGAGTTACATCAATTACTCGGAATCGTCTCAAACTACACTACAGTACACTATCAACCCTAGTGGATATCTACTCTCTCTATAAATCTCAGTCTCTACACTTACTTATACATTCACATTAATGTCACTTAGCAGACGCCCTTTTCCAGAGCGACTTACAAGTGATACAGTCTTACAATCCAAGCAATTGTGGTGAGGGTGGAGGTTGGTGGCTTTTCGAATGGAAAGTGCGTGGAGGGAAATCTTTCTGTCATCGCAAGAGGTGAGGTTGGTGAGAAAGCGGGGGGCGAGATAACGAGGTTACACTGAATATTGCTTGACATTTAGAATGTAAAAAATGCTTATTTTATTGCAACACAAGAGATAATTAAACAAAACGCAGACATACAGTATGTTCATCAGACTGAGGTCGGGGTTTTGACTTGGCCGCTCTAATACACAAAGTTTCTTGTTTTTAAATCACCAAGAACCTCAGTGTATTACAGAGGTGTTTTCAGGGTGATGAGCATTGTTTGGTTTGTCCCATACTTGATGTATTGCAACAAGGCCAAAAAGGTCTGTCTCTCCAACAAGCCTTCTGGCCAACTTCAAATGGCTTTTTTTTCCAAAAAGGCCTTCTTGCCATTCTTCGATAAAGCCTGGCTTTTTGAAGTGTCCAGGAAATAGTAGTTCTGTGCACAGCTTTTCTCATCTCAGCTGCAGATCTCTGTGGTTCAGATCCCAGAGAGTAACCTTTGGCTGGCCTCTTGGTTGCTTCTCTGCTTATTGCCATCCTTAATCGGTCACTGCCATTTGATGGACATCTAGTCTATGCAGAGTTATGGCTGTGCCAAATTCTTTCCATTTATTTAGAAAGCCTTTAATTGTGCTCGATTGAATGGACAAACTTTGTCATATAACTACACCTTGACCAATACTCTTCTATAATATTGTATATGACTATAATATTGTAATGAATATTGTTTACTGACTTGATAGCTTCTTGGTCTTCATGATGTTTGTATAGGTATGCTCTTAAACTCTAGTACCTATGAGAGTATTTATATTGAGGCAAACCCTGTCCAGTGAATTAGAGGACTGCTGACGGGATTTGGTTGCACCATCACTATTACATGTAATGTTTTCACAACATGTTTATGTGTGAAAACTTTTAGTGTAGTTTCTTCATCTTCAGTATTAGGGACTATTTTGTGTTGATTCATAACAAAAAATGCCACTTAAGTTCCTTTCAGTTCCAGGTTGTAACTATACAACACGTGAAAAAGTTTAAGGGAGTGAATTCTTAATAAATTCTCATTGAGTGCAACCATTATCTACTTGCCTAGCACAAAGGCTGCCATGAAGAACCGATTCCGCCCAGCCAGAGAAACATGCAGAACATTTCAAAGTTGACCGAGACCACCTTGATCAGATTGGACACAAGCTGGGTACCCATGGTGGAAAACAGAACCGTCTTACGGCCAAACCTGCAAAGGGAAAAATAACCCAGGCATTGACTGTAATTAATAGAATTCTTGTTAGTCAACATCTAAGCCACCCAACGAGGTTGGGTGCCTTTTTGAGTCTTCGTCCTCTCATTGCTTCTTGCTTATAATGTTTAGGGAGATTTTCCTTGCCACTGTCATTCTAGGCTAGAGCTTTGGGACAAGGTAGTAGAAAATTGTAAACCTGCTTTAAGGCAATGCTCCATTGTCAAGAACACTATAAAAATAAGTCTGACTTCGACTTTGTTACATATGCAGAATACCCATCTACAGCTGCATTATTTAGAGTTGGACATGTGATGGTGCCACACAGTTCCAAGAAAACCTGTTCTCCACTTGCCTGTGTGGGTTCTGTAAAGTACCCAAATTTTCTTCAAAATATCATGCCCAGTATGTGGCTTAGCTACCTCTAAACTTTAGGTAATAATTTGGCCAGAAATTAGTGTAACTGACTGACTTCTTACTGCATATGTAATACATCGACCAAGAAACAATTGGTTTGTTATTTACTATTATATAAATAAACAAAGCTCATTGTTTATGAGCTTAGATTACACAAACTGCATACCTATATATATGACCACCATACTCTTAATCTGTGTTTAGTTACATAATCTTGAAAAATTAGGTGGTGATTATGTGGTTTCTAATGCTGTACCATGCAAATACTGAAGGGACTGTGGTGGCCTAGCGGTTAAGGTACTGGACTATGGACCAGAAGGTCCAGGTCCAAGGTCCTCTGCCAAGCTGCCACTGTTGGGTCCTTGAGCAAGGCCCTTAACCCACAATTGCTTGGATTGTAAGACTGTATCAATTGTAAGTCACTCTGGATAAGGGTGTCTGCTAAATGCTGTAAATGTAAATGTAAATACAAAATGCTAAAAAGCACTTTTACTGCTTGTTTCAGCAATTTAACATTCTGGGGGGAAAAACACATGACATTTGGAATGTGCAATTGTTGGGGCAACTTCCTAAAGATCCACTATTAGCAGATGTTTTATCTGACTTACAAATCAAATGATCTCACAATAAATGTAATTATGGGTTAAGGGTCTTGCTCAAAACCCAACAGTGGTAGCTTGATAGAGGTGGGAACTGAACCCTAGACCTTCTGGTCAACAGTCCAGTATCTTATCCACTAATCCACCACAGGGTTTTCTCTTGTTCAACTAATTAAACAAACCAAATGACATTTCTTTTACTGTGTGAAGGTATTTTGAATTTAGAACATCTAACAGCACAGCAGCAATTTGCTAGCCAAGTCTTGAAAGTGCCTTCCAGCCAGGTCAGGCCTCACTGACATTCACGTCTGGCCATGCCTGAAGGAGAGGAGGCAGTTTGGGGATCATTCCCTGGAGCGGCAACATCAGTCTTTTCTCACCATGTCTTTTTTATTTTACCTGTCAGACAGCTCCCCAAATATGAATGATCCACTCATCACTCCAAAGAAGTAGATAGAGAGGGTGAAGGGAACCTTCCAGGCGTCTTTCCACACAAGGTTCCACTATGAAGATAAACACAGACACTCACAAATTCTGTTTCACACCTGATCTAGAAAACATGATAAACTTATGTCCCAATAATTCCTGCTCACAGCATCCTTGTGCTTTTGTTTTTAACAGTGTGATGTGTTTTATCCTGGCTGCTAGATTTGGCTGAAAGTATTATTACTGGTATTATTAGATTGTGTTAATTTTAAACAGTTATGGTTGGGTACTATGGTGGGAGGAAGGCGGAGCTGCTAGTTCGCCCGATGTAAACGCTCAGCTTCCAATTCATGTCCAATTAATTGAATTTACCACAGGTAGCTCCAAACATATCTAAAAAAAACTTGAGTGTCTAACACTTTCAGTAAGAGCCAGTTTCTTTAGGGTTTTCGGAAGTGTTAATGGACATTCGCAAATACTGAAAAGAAAGTGACCATGCAGCAGGCGATCTAATGATAGCTCATAGCTATTTGTTTGCCTAGCCACTTATAACTGTATTACCAACCAAAAGTACATATTAGACCAATAAATAAAAGGCATTCATTAACCCACCAGCTATGTTAGCATAAACAGAATTCATGCAATTGTGTAAAACAATCTGTAATTTCTCATCCATGACAGAGTAACACCCACTTCAGTGTTCAATCACTTAATCTATTTCGTGTTTAACAGGCTTAGTTTTTATGCACAGCTGTACCATCTACGAGTGATTGGCAAGCAGAGGTCCAGTACGACAAGTACACTAGAAACGCGCCTGATCAACAGCATCAGTTTAAGTGCTGAGTGAAAAGGTGTCTCTTCAGTCACCGTTTGAAAACAGCAAGACACAATCACGATTTGGCTGGTTGGTGGAGCAACAGCGGCCCCTGCTGGTCCTGGATGGACCAACATCCTACCTAGGATATGTTTTTGCTTTTTCCCTTTGCTCTCCGGGATAAGATCCGGCCCTCTGACCATGAAAATGTGTGTTTAATTATGTGAAACAACGTGAACAGTGGGGCAGCACGGTGGTGCAGTGGTTAGTACTGTCGCCTCATCTCCACGGTTCTGCATGTCTGCTTGGGTTTCCTTTGGGTGCTTTGGTTTCCACCCATATTACAAATACATGCTTTAGGTTAATTGGGCAATCCATCTTGGCCCATGAATAGAGTGTTGATATAACCTTGCATCTGTTATGAGTATAGCCTATGACGCTGACATGACGTTAAATAAAACTAATAACATACATTACACCCACAGGAGCTTATGACAACCCATTCTAAATCCATAGGCCTTACCATGGAGTTGGCCCCTTTTGCAGCTATTACAGCTTCCACTCTTCTGAGAAGGCTTTCGACAAGATTTTAGACTATGTCTGTGGGAATTGTTGCCCATTCACGAAGAAGAGCATTTGAGAGGTCAGATGCCAATGCTGTACGAGAGGGCCTGGCTCACAGTCTCCAGTCTAGTTCATCCCAAAGGTGTTTGATGGGGTTGATGTCGGGGTTCTGTGCAGGCCAGTCAAGTTCTTCCACACAACTTACCCAACCATGCAGTTATGGACCTCGCTTTGTGCACTGGGACACACTCATGCTGGAACACCAATGGACTTTCTCCAAACCTTTTCCACAAAGTTGGAACAATTGGCCACATGGCTTGGTATGCTGAAGCATTAAGATTTCCCTTCACTGGAACTAAGGAGCCTAGGCCAACCCCTGAAAAACAACCCCATAGCGTTAGTCCTCATCCACCAAAATGTACAGTTGGCAAAATGCAGATAGGCAGGTAATGTTATCCTGCCATTAGTCAAACCTAAACTCGTCTATGAGAATGCCAGATAAAGAACAGTGATCCATCACTCCACAGAAAAATTTCCAACGTTCCAGAGTCCACTGGTGTTGTGCTTTACACCACTCCATTTGATGTTTGCTTTACACCACTCCATTTGATGATTGTGCTTGGTGACGCAAGGCTTGCATGTGGCTGGTCTAACATGGAAACCCATGCCACGAAGCTCCAGGTGGACAGTTTTGGTGCTGATGCTAATGCCACTCACAGTTGATTGTGGAATATCTGGCAAACTGACTTGTTATAAGCATTTGACAAATGTTTGTAAAGGCAGACTGCTTGGCTAGGTGCTTGATTTTCTACACCTGTGGTAATGGGACTGAATGAAACACCTGAATTCAGTGTTTAAGAGCTGTGACCTAATACGTTTGTACACATAATGTAAAAACAAACTATGCACTTGTGTAAGTAGCATAGGTGAGTGATATTAGCTAAAAGAACAGTGTCTTTCATGTCAGGTTGGACCAAGCTGCCACTGTTGGGTCCTTGAGCAAGGCCCTTAACCCACAAGTGCTTGGATTGTAAGACTGTACCAATTGTAAGGGCGTCTGCTAAATGCTGTAAATGTATGCATAACAGCGGAGAAGCTATCTAGCTTGGTACAGTGAGGCTTTATGTGCACACAAGTGGCTGAGTCTGAGAAAGGATCGTATACAAGTGTGTGTGTTTGTGATGCAAATTGTCTAAAGGTCTAAGCACATAAAAACCACATTGTGCAGACATTCAAATAATATTTTACTTTAAACATTGTGGGTCAGGAAGCTTTTGAAGCTTGTAGAGGACATGGGTGAGGTTACCATGGAGGTGGAGATTATGTACAAAGTAGAATACTGTTATTGTAATAATAATAATAATAATAATAATAATAAGTCTTTATATAGCACCTTTCATACAGCAGTATAGTTCAAATTGCTTTACAGTACAGAAAATAAATGCAGTATAAATACAGTAAACCACAATGAAACGATGAAGAAGCAGGAATCAAATTAAGAGATAATTGACTAAAATGAACGAGTGAGTGAGTGAATACACTATGAATCAGCATGCCACTGATACAAGAATACAGTGCGGGGACACGTGTCACCTTAAGCAAAGGGATTCCAGCAAGTATGAAGAATACATAGATCGCCTCAGTTAAGGTCAGTGTTCATGCCTCCACCATAAGAAAGAGACTGGGCAAAAATGGCCTGCATGGCAGAGTTCCAAGACGAAAGCCACTGCTGAGCAAAAAGAACATTAAAGCTTGTCTCAATTTTTCCAGAACACATCTTGATGATCCCCAAGACTTTTGGGAAAACATTCTGTGATCTGACGAGACAAAAGTTGAACTCTTTGGAAGGTGTGTGTCCCATTACATCTGGTGTAAAAGTAACACAGCATTTCAGAAAAAGAACATTATACCAACAGTAACATATGGTGGTGGTAGTGTGATGGTCTGGGGCTGTTTTGCTGCTGCAGGACCTGGAAGACTTGCTGTGATAAATGGAACTGTGAATTCTGCTGTCTACCAAACAATCCTGAAGGAGAATGTCCGGCCATCTGTTGGTGACCTCAAGCTGAAACGAACTTGGGTTCTGCAGCAGGACAATGATCCAAAACACACCAGCAAGTCCACCTCTGAATGGCTGAAGAAAAACAAAATGAAGACTTTGGAGTGGCCTAGTCAAAGTCCTGACCTGAATCCTAATGAGATGCTGTGGCCTGACCTTAAAAAGGTCGTTCCTGCTGGAAAACCCTCCAATGTGGCTGAATTACAACAATCCACAACACTGTAAAAGACTCATTGCAAGTTATCACAAACACTTGGTTGCAGTTGTTGCTGCTAAGGGTGGCCCAACCAGTTATTAGGTTTAGGGGGCAATCACTTTTTCACACAGGGCCATGCAGGTTTCAATTTTTCTCTCCCTTAATAATAAACACATTCATTTAAAAACTGCATTTTGTGTTTACTTGTGTTGTCTTTGACTAATATTTAAATTGGTCTGATGTTCTGAAACACTTAAGTGTGAGAAACATGCAAAAAAATAGGAAATCAGAAAGGGGGCAAACACTTTTTCACACCACTGTAGATCCCTGCCCAAGCTAAAATGGTGTGGGATCAGTCTAGCACCTAGATCTAATCTAAAAAGATGTAATATCTGTACCGAGTACCTACAACCTCAAATCAGAAAAAGTTGGCGCGGTATGGAAACTGCGTATTAAAAAACACAATATTTCTTGCATATCTGTATTATGAGCACCAATTTGGAAGCTGTGTGTGTGTGTCTGTGCATCCTACCTATAGTGTTCTCATAGCGCTCTGTGCTATACTCCCATCCATCTACACACAGCCCGGTGCTGCTCTTCTGGTACCCTTCCTGCAGAAAGCCATTGGAGGTATTTCTCCAACTAGCGCCTTCCTGTGCCTGGCTGATGTTTCCACTGCTGGTGTTCACTTGAGGTGACCGGCAGTGGAATTTAGGTGTGTCTGCAAGAAAGACCATGACCATGAAGCCATACTCCATGACTTTTGACTCCATGACTTTAGTTTCGCTCTTAGATTTATCATCTACGCCGCCCAAGGAGGTTGGGTCCCTTTTTGAGTCTTGGTCCTCCCAAGGTTTCTTCCTATAACTCAGGGAGTTTTTCCTTGCCACTGTCGCCCTAGGCTTGCTCAATTTGGGATTGGACGTAGTTATTAGGAGATAATCTAAACCTGTAAAGTTGCTTTGAGACAATGCTCCATTGTAAAAAGCGCTATATAAATAAATCTGACTTGACTTGACTTGATACCCATTGGGCACAATGCTGAGGCTGAGAAGGAAGAAGGTCCACAGCTGGAAGGCCATCACTTGATCGTAGTCCAGAGACGACATGGTGCAGAAGCAGCTCAGAGCCTCTGTGAAGGCTGCTTTCACCTGGTGGGTGGAATGATGTATCGTAACATCTCCAGGATCAAATACGCAATGGCTGCTTGGTCTACATGATAAGGGTTGAGGTTTTTGTGTTGACATGAGACACAATTATACCAGGTCAAATGTGTTTTTAAAGCAAATACTAATACAGTGGTACCTCGGTTCTCGCAATTAATTCGTTCCAGAAGGCTTGTCGACAACAGAAAATGAGTACTGAGCAACTTTTCCCCATGAGGAATAATGTCAGTTGAATTAATCCCCCAGAAAATCCACACTTCATAAGGCATTATATGCATTAATGGAGTTGTATTGTACAGCTGTTCCCTGATTTACGAAGAAGTTATGTTCCGAGGAATCCATCAGAATTTAAATGCATCATGAACCGATGAGTTTAATATGGTCTATAGTGCATTATAGCAGGGCCTATTATACATTAATATTTACATTAACCTACATTTAAACAAAATCATTTACATAAAGACAAAGTGAAAAGTAAAAACAAAACACTTACTCTATTGGTGAACTCAGGGAGCAAATATAAATGCTCAGCCTGAAAGCCAAGAAGAGTCAGTTCCTGTTTTCCTTTCGGTTGGCTGTCATTACTAACCTTTTTAGGATCCATGGAAACCTTTTTGCACTAAGAATACAGTACTGTACTGTGGTGCTTGAAAGTTTGTGAACCCTTTAGAATTTTCTATATTTCTGCATAAATATGACCTAAAACATCATCAGATTTTCACACAAGTCCTAGAAGTAGATAAAGAGAACCCAGTTAAACAAATGAGACAAAAATATTATACTTGGTCATTTATTTATTGAGGAAAATGATCCAATATTACATATTAGTGAGTGGCAAAAGTATGTGAGCCTTTGCTCTCAGTATCTGGTGTGACCCCCCTGTGCAGCAATAACTGCAGCTAAACGTTTCCTGTAACTTTTGATCAGTCCTGCACACCGGCTTGGAGGAATTTTAGCCCATTCCTCCGTACAGAACACTTCAGCTCTGGGATGTTGGTGGGTTTCCTCACATTAGCTGCTCACTTCAGGTCCTTCCACAACATTTCCATTGGATTAAGATCAGGACTTTGACTTATCCATTCCAAACCATGAACTGGCAACCTAGGTTGTTCTTGACCATAATGACAGTAGATCAAACGTCAGGGAGATGAAGACCATTGATGAATGGCTCAAATAGGTGGGATTGCCAATTCAATAAACTATGCAATAAACTATGTGCTACAACAATCCTGAAAAATGGTTCCATTATCAGGTGTCATCATTTATTTCATTAATAGCAACGCATCAATTAAGAAACTGTTATGTTCACAGGTTACAGCAGCAGATTCCTAAGCCAAACAAGAAAAAAATTCAAACAAAACAAGATGCACATTACAGCTATCATTTCAACCATTCAGTAAAGTCATAAAGGGCATGTAGAATTTAAAGACTCCATCATAGCCCAGAGAAAGGAATGTTTATGTTCATCCTGCCGAAGGGCAGAAAGTGTTGGAGTAACTCCCAGTGTGGTTCATCAAACAAAACTATGTCCGCTTACCTTCAGACAAAGCTGGACAACCAGTTCTGAAGCAGTCAGGCTTTAAGAGTGCTACACGGACCAAAAGTTTGGGTGCAACTTGATCTCTCACTATGATGCAGGACCAGTTAATTCCCAACCTCTATTGTTACAAACAAACAGCTAAACTTGTCTGAGATCAGTGGAAAAGGAAGGAAGCGTCACCACACCACACCACACCCCACACTTCTCAGGCAGCTGCAATGGAAGCATCTCCATTTCTTCCCTGAGGCTGCAAAGAAGACAGAGAAGGACCTTCAGGTCTCACAAATCTCACACATGAAATTAAGTCATCCAGACAAACCATGAAATACCTCAGGTTCCTACTGTCTGCAATGAAACAAAAGTCAAAGGAAATGTAACAAGCACTGTGTGTGTTTTACCACACTGTCCCAGCTTTTTCTGATTTGGGGTTGTATGACGAAGAGGAGGCCTCACCTTCACGAAGATTCGAGTTGGCAGGAAACGGCGGAGCAGCTGATTGGAGATGTTAGGGAAGCGGAGTAGGTTGATGTTGAGAACAGGTAGGTTCTGATAACCAGCCATCAGAGGGTAGAAGTTATACACCATCTCCTGCTCTGCACCAGGCAAGATCCTCATCCGAACCTAGATACGGACACAGAACATTCAGTTTCTGCACTGTTATATATCCTTTCCATTTCAATCTTGTGCTTATGATTCAGTCCAGTACAGAAACCCTTAAAAATGAGCGGTGCAAACATACTGAAGAGGCTAATACTGCAACACATGACCACAGCCACTTTCAGTTGCTGACCTGTTTGAGTCCAGAGAACATGAAGGCGTCACTGGGTTCCACGGAGATGTCCACATCCTGCACCAGTCCGGTCCGGTTCTCAATTTGGTAGCGTACAGGAACAGATTCGCGCACACGGCCGAACGAGGGCAGGTCTGGATTCACATGAAAAGACGTTACTAGCAATATACAGCACATGTCAAAAAGAAAGGCAGCTCAAGTCTTGAAGAAGTATAGCATAGTTGTGCATGACCACACAGTGGTGCTAAATACCGTGGTGCTAGAAAGTTTGTGAATCCTTTAGGATTTTCTATATTTCTGCATAAATATGACCTAAAACATCATCAGATTTTCACACAAGTCCTATTTCTGAGGAGCTCAGAAAAAGAGATGTTGATGCTCATCAAGCTAGAAACGGTTACAAAACCATCTCTAAAGAGTTTGGAAATTCAAGACCATTGTTACCCTCCCCAGCAGTGGTCGACCAACAAAGATCTCTCCAAGAGCAAGGCGTGCAATAGTTGGTGAGGTCACAAAGAACTTCAGGGTAACTTCTAAGCAACTGAAGGCCTCTCTCACATTGGCTAATGTTAATGTTCATGAGTCCACCATCAGAAGAACACTGAACACCAATGGTGTGCATGGCAGGGTTACAAGGAGAAAGCCACTGCTCTCCAAAAAGAACATTGCTGCTCGTCTGCAGTTTGCTAAAGATCACGTGGACAAGCCAGAAGGCTATTGGAAGAATGTTTTGTGGACGGATGAGACCAAAATAGAACTTTTTGGTTTAAAAGAAAAGCATTACGTGTGGAGAAAGGAAAATACTGCATTCCAGCATAAGAACCTTATCCCATCAGTGAAACATGGTGGTGGTAGTATCATGATTTGGGCTTGTTTTGCTGCATCTGGGCCAGGACGGTTTGCCATCATTGATGGAACAATGAATTCTGAATTACATCAGAGAATTCTAAAGTAAAATATCAGGACATCTGTCCATGAACTGAATCTCAAGAGAAGGTGGGTCATGCAGCAAGACAACGACCCTAAGCACACAAGTCGTTCTACCAAAGAATGGTTAAAGATGAATAAAGTTCATGTTTTGGAATGGCCAAGTCAAAGTCCTGACCTTAATCCAATGGAAATGTTGTGGAAGGACCTGAAGTGAGCAGCTAATGTGAGGAAACCCACCAACATCCCAGAGCTGAAGCTGTTCTGTACGGAGGAATGGGCTAAAATTCCTCCAAGCCGGTGAGCAGGACTGATCAACAGTTACAGGAAACGTTTAGCTGCAGTCATTGCTGCACAGGGGGGTCATCTACGCCGCCCAAGGAGGTTGGGTCCCTTTTTGAGTCTTGGTCCTCCCAAGGTTTCTTCCTAGAACTAGGGAGTTTTTCCTTGCCACTGTCGCCCTAGGCTTGCTCAATTTGGGATTGGACGTAGTTATTAGGAGATAATCTAAACTTGTAAAGTTGCTTTGAGACAATGCTCCATTGTAAAAAGCGCTATATAAATAAATCTGACTTGACTTGACTTGACAGCAGATACTGAAAGCCAAGGGTCACATACTTTTGCTGCTCACTAATATGTAACATTGGATAATTTTCCTCAATAAATAAATGACCAAGTATAGTATTTATGTCTCATTTGTTTAACTGGGTTCTCTTTACCTACTTTTAGTACTTGTGTGAAAATCTGATGATGTTTTAGCTCATATTTATGCAGAAATCTAAGAAAATTCTAAAAGGTTCACAAACTTTTATTCACCACTGTATCCTCCACACTAAGAAAAAAATTGTGGGAAGGTTTGCTTTTTGTTTTTGAACACAGCAGAGCTGTGTTACAGAAAAAAAGAAATAGGCGAGTCTCCAAAACTTACATCAAACTCTGTTGGGACTAGAACCGTGTCCTAGGTCCACATGAAACGAAAAATGCGTTGTTCTGGAAAAAAACTCTAAGTCATTGTGATGGGGTGTGACCCCTGCTCTGTCACATGACTGCAAACCCAGTGGGTTTGATGTTAACAAAAACACAAAAATATAAAGAATGACTACACTGAATAGGCGCCGATACTGACTGATAAAATTCAAGACATAAAACACATCTTCCTTAAGCAAGAAACTAAAAATGAGTAGTCGCTGGATGGATCTTCCAGCAGCATAATGATCCAAAACATGTCCAGATACCCACAAAAATGATTTACTGAACACAAAAACAAGCTTCTGCCATGACCCTCTCAATCCCCTGCTCTAACACCCTTAGAAGATCAGTGGGGTGAGCAAAAGTAGAGAGTGCACAAGAGAGCAACTAGGTTCCTGGATGATCTGTTAAGATTCTGTAAAAAGAGCAATGGTCTTATATTCCCTGCTCCTGAATCTCCAATCTCATAAGATCTTATAGGAAAAGACCAAGTTGTACAAACTATTACATGTAGGGGTGCCAATAATTAAGTTATGTGGTTTTGCTAAAAATTATTTTTGATAAGAGTTATTTTCCCCCTCAGACTAAATTTACTTCAAATAAATGTTGGAATTTCTTATGGTTTTTACGTGAGATTAAGCTACTAAACCAAAAGGTGAATAAAACTCTTTTCGCTTATCTTTACCAGGGCTGCCAATAATTATGGACAGGACTGTATTACATCTGTATAATAGCCAAACTAAGTGAAACAAGATTAGACCACCATTTGCTTTTGGCTTAAGCCTTTGTTGTAAACAGAAATGTGTTACAGCTGCACTGTGAGGACTGTATTGTCTAATATGGGACACACAATCGATTAAGAGATTATTATGTAACTATTATATACCATTTTAGAGTGACTTTGAGAAGAACTTGCGGGCCATTCAAATATCTCACACACTTGACCTACCAGCATGGACGTACAGAGGAATGGTCTCTACAATGACATGAGGGAGGACTGTAGTCGTTTTGACCACTGGAGTCTCGGTGCTCGCAGATTTCCTAGACAACAAGAGCACTAAGCATCATTATGGGATGTGCCTTTCCTGCATAACAACCTTCAAGTCCTAATATGGATAAAAAAAAATAGATCTACCCACTTTACCTAGCCATCAAGGAAAATGTTTAGGAAATAATTACTAGCGCTGTCAATGTTAATATGTTACTGATGCGTTCATGCGATCATATTTCTACACAAATAACTCATTTAAAAAATGCCGTTAACCTCATTTTTGCTGCCTGCCCCAGTGGCTCAACTGTCGTTAGGGGAGGTGACTGAAATGGTCCCTTATTTATTATTACCTACAGTGTACATACTATACAAACTAGGCGTCACGATAATTAAAAGGCATTTTCAGCTTACACGATATTTATCCCGATACATGTGCTCGCAGACAAAACACATCAGTAGTGAGAGAGTTTTAAAAACTTATATTCAAATATTATCCCATACTTGGATATACTTTATACTGGGACATACAGTGGTGCTTGAATGTTTGTGAACCCTTTAGAATTTTCTGGATTTCTGCATAAATATGACCTAAAACATCATCAGATTTTCACACAAGTCCTAAAAGGTATAGATATAAAGAAGAACCCAGTAGTTAAACAAATGAGACAAAATATATACTTGGTCATTTATTTATTGAGGAAAAATGATCCAATATTACATATTAGTGAGTGGCAAAAGTATGTGAACCTTTGCTTTCAGTATCTGGGGTGACCCCCTGTGCAGCAATAACTGCAACTAAACGTTTCCTGTAAACTGTTGATCAAGTTACTGCACACCGGCTTGGAGGAATTTTAGCCCATTCCTCCGTACAGAACAGCTTCAAGAACTCTGGGATGTTGGTGGGTTTCCTCAAACATTAGCTGCTCACTTCAGGTCCTTCCACAACATTTCCATTGGATTAAGGTCAGGACTTTTGGACTTGGCCATTCCAAAACATGAACTTTGATTCTTCTGTAAACCATTCTTTGGTAGAACGAATTTGTGTGCTTAGGGTCGTTGTCTTGCTGCATGACCCACCTTCTCTTGAGATTCAGTTCATGGACAGATGTCCTGACATTTTCCTTTATAATTTCTCTGATAATAACTCAGGATTCATTGTTCCATCAATGATAGCAAGCTGGTCCTGGCCCAGATGCAGCAAAACAGGCCCAAACCATGATACTACCACCACCATGTTTCACAGATGAGATAAGGTTCTTATGCTGGAATGCAGTGTTTTCCTTTCTCCAAACATAACAATTTTCTTTTAAACCAAGAAGTTCTATTTTTTTGGTCTCATCCATCCACAAAACATTCCCCTCCAATAAGCCTTCTGGCTTGTCCACGTGATCTAACTGCAGACGAGCCAGCAATGTTCTTTTTGGAGAGCAGTGGCTTTCTCCTTGCAACCCCTGCCATGCACACCATTGTTGTTCAGTGTTCTTCTGATGGTGGATCATGAACATTAACATTAGCCAATGTGAGAGAGGCCTTTCAGTTTGCTTAGAAGTTACCCTGGGGTCCTCTTGTGACCTCGTCAAAACTATTACACGCCTTGCTCTTGGAGTGATCTTTGTTGGTCGACCACACCTGGGGAGGGGGAACAATGGTCATGAATTTCCTCCATTTGTACACAATCTGTCTGACTGTGGATTGGTGGGGTCCAAACTCTTTAGAGATGGTTTTGTAACCTTTTCCAGCCAGATTGACATCAACAGCTCTTTTTGAGCTCCTCAGAAATCTCCTTTGTTTGTGCCATGATACACTTCCACAAACATGAGTTGTGAAGAGCAGACTTTGATAGATCCCTGTTCTTTAAATAAAACAGGGTGCCCACTCACACCTGATTGTCATCCCATTGACTGAAACACCTGACTCTAATTTCACCTTCAAGTTAACTGCTAATCCTAGAGGTTCACATACTTTTGCCACTCACTAATATGTAATATTGGATCATTTTCCTCAATAAATAAATGACCAAGTATAATATTTGTGTCTCATTTGTTTATCTGGGTTCTTTTTATCTACTTTTAGGACTTGTGTGAAAATCTGATGATGTTTTAGGTCATATTTATGCAGAGATGTAGAAAATTCTAAAGGGTTCCCAAACTTTCAAGCACCACTGTATATCCAAGAATATATAGTGGTTTATAGTCTAAATGTGGTGCACTTCATCCAATTAAACAGGACTAATTACAGTCTTTATAATGAAACTTGCAGGTTTTCAGTGTTCTTTAAGCACAGCACATGTATCACAAACAGTCACACACTCTGGTGCATGGCACACAACATAACTTACAATCTTCGCCCATTTGGTTGTGTACTGCTTCTTATGGAAAAGCTTCAAAAATCATGCCATGAAACTAATTTAAGCCGATGTGACAGCCTAATAATTACGAAAAAGGGTCAAAATGCCTGAAAAAAACAAAAAAGTGTTTTCCCACCTCTTCCAGGAAATCTGGTAGTGTCCCGCTGCCACGGTGCTGGTGCCATTCTGAACCGGAGGACATTTGAGACTAAAGCACTCACTAGCGCACTCCCCCGTCTGCAGCACCACTGCAAGAAGGATGATACAGGTACACACTACTGCATTTTCTTTGGATTCTGGAGACACATACACACAGTGCGTAGTACGTATTTCAGGGTGAATTCGATTGGGTGCCGCTCTCTCACCTCCTTCCACCTGGCTCTGAGGCTGGTCTACAGCAGCCATGTTGGAGGCCAGCTGCAGTTCACTGCTGACCAGATGCACAGGCCACGGGGATGCGCTCAGAATGTCGGTCATTAGCAGGAAGGGCACATTCACGTACACACGCTCCAGGTGCTCAAACTAAACAGTACGTACAGAGTTCAGTGGTGTAGTTACGCATTTATATTCATACACAGCTTGTATAAAACATTCGCATAGGCGTCAGTGCTACAGAATGTACTGGCAAACGCAATCCTACTAAACACCTCATAATACATACAGTAACTGTGCAAAAGTCTCTAGCCACCATTAGATTTGTAGTTTTAGCAATAGTTTAACGATCCTATCTAACATATTGTCTATGAATAAACCCAATAATAATAATACTTTCCCCAATGATCTTCATGCCGGTCTTTGTGAGCCATTTGAGCATTCCTGATCAAGCTTCTTGGGACTGTAGAAGGGTCAACTTGGCATCCCGATGAAGCTGCCAGATACTGATGTTGGTCAAGCTGTTTTTACCTTTTGTTCCCCCCAGTTGTTTAATACTGCTTTCACATTATCTGTATTTTCTGGTGGTATTTGAATAAAAATGTTGTATATCATTATGCCATTCCTAAAGCAATGGTATATCTAAAGACTTTTGCACAGTACTGTATAAATATCTAGCTTTCAGACAAAGAAATGTCTTAGAAACCATTAACATATTACATTTTTTGGTCATGAAACGATTCCATATGGCCACATTTTCCACCAGTTCATCTGCTGCTGCTCAAACTGAACACTAACCAGCACAGGAAAGTGATTTTGCCACTTGATTAAGTCCATTTCTCTCACACCTTCCAACCCAGAAGCTCTCACACGGCTCTAATGCCAGTAAACCCAATCACAAGAGTATTGATTCCTCTCTAACATTTCCTTAATCACATCCTCTGCTATTTAAGTCCATAATTTGATGCAGCTGAAACCACACGCTTCTGGAGTTTGTGCACCGAGGTCAGGCCTTTGTTCCCCATCGGAGTTGATCTCCGCTCTCCATTCCAGCCTAACCCTAACCTTGTTCTACCTCGGTTAAAAATTCATTTATTTCTCTTTTGGCTGAAAACAGCACAAGGCGTTTCCTTCGACCAGACAACCAAGAGGTTAATTATTCTTCATTTTTATCACCATTAAAAGTATTTTTAATGTGTTGGTCAAGACTTTCTCACCTCCTCACACAGCCCTGACCCAGACCTCAGCACTTCCGTAGGGTGAACATGGAGCAGTGTTTAGTGCATCTCACTTACTAAGTCTCAAGCTGATTTTTGAGACTTTGGTTCGGGGAGAAGAGAAACGCCTTCACTTGTTTGTGTACACCGAATGTGTGTTGACACAGGAACGTCTGTGGGCAGTGTGCCAATCAGACCAGCAGATGATGTTCCGTTACACAAATATGTAGTGAAATTCAGAACGCTGATGCCTTTAACCGTTGTTCCACAAGCTCCATTTGTTCACTATCTGAGTTCGTCTCCGCTCTCTGGCCCGGCCTGATATTAACCTTTTTAGGGACCATTTCCCTGTCACTATACAAGTAGCTATGGAAGTATATCTGACTTATTTGTCAAGAATGTCGACCTTTTCTCTCATTCGTTGGCCAAAATATCTGGGGCCGAATTCATAAAGATTCTAAGAAACGTCTAGAGCATTCCTAACTTAGCTTCAAAACAACCTGAGCAAGGAGAACACGCACAACTTTTATCTCAGTGAGGAGGCGGGGTTGACCCGGTTGCTAGGTATGACGCATTCTTTTGAAGACTGTGATTGGTTGTCGCACACGCTCACACTCTCTCGTTCATGCTAGGGACTGTGGTAGCCTAGTGGGTAAGGTACTGGACTATGGACCAGAAGGTCCAGGGTTCAAATCCCACCTGTGCCAAACAACCACTGTTGGGTCCTTGAGCAAGGCCCATAACCCACAATTCCTTGGATTGTAAGACTGTATCAGTTGTACGTCGCTCTGGATAAGGGTGTCTGCTAAATGCTGTAAATGTAAATATTCACACTATTGTTGCGCTGGGTAGGAGATGTGAGCGAATCTCTAATAAGATCAATCACAAACATTATTCCTGAACAATCTAATCAGTAGCGTGTGATTATCTCTCTGTTATTTGGTGTTTGGAGAACATCTTCTGCCTCGTCGCCTTTCCGCCATCTTCTCCTCTGCTTAAGAGAACTCGTGAACCTCTCTACTGCTAACAGGTGTTCACCTTAGAAGATCTTGTAGGGATTAAGATACTTTATGAATAACGTTTATCTTTACTAGGATCTACTCCTAACGTTGAGAGGGAAACGCCCACGATTCTAAGACTTTTCTTCAAATTTTGTCACTAGGAGCTTTCTGAGCATTAAGAATCTTTAAGTATTCGGCCCCTGCCTGGAATTTACATGCATTTAAATGTGTAATATGTTCTGTCATACCTTAGTGGAGACAAACTTGAAAGCCACTTCAAAAGGAACCACTGTATCTATGGTGACGGTTTCATCCTAAACATGAACAGCAGAGGTAAGAAACCCATTTCGAATACACACAGGTCAAATATATACTAAGCGAAGCCATGAGGAAGGGTCACTGCTCACCTTGTGACACCTGCATGTGATGTCTTTGCCTTCCACGGTGGTGCTCATTGTGTAAGAGACATGAACCAAGAAGATTCTGGGTCCTGTACTCGCACAGCGAATGTACAGCTTCTTCTCAATCTGTCAGGCAGAAATACTAAATAACAATCCTGAACGTACTCTTAAGCCACCATGAGTATACATACAGACCATAAGGGGTTTTTTTGGTTTGTTTTTTTTAAATGACAACATTTTCAGTGTAAAAAGGGCCTAAATGTATAATTAAGACCTTCAAGAATGCAGTGTACAAGATAATGGTACATGCATGCAGAACAGTCTCTTTAGTGCATTCGTTTGTGCAAATTCACGCCCTCTATTTGGTGGGAGATTTTGAAAATGGCCACATTGGGCGAATAGCCCCCCCAAAAAGGAAGGTTCCTGAATAAGCAGTAAACCTATAATTCAGTGCAAAACTAAGGTACACACTTCTATATCAACTGAAATACTACTGTTAATCAACTGTGTATTCAGTGACTTGACGTGTTGGTATGTTCACCGATCACTTTATTAGGTACACCTCCTTGTTTCTACACCCAGTGCCCATTTTATCAGTTCCACTTACCATATAAGAGCACTTTGTAGTTCTATAATTACAGACCTGATGTGGTGGTGGTGGTGTTAGTGTGTGAACTGGTACGATTGGATCAGACACAGCAGTGCTGCTGGAGTTTTTAAACACTGTGTTCACCCAAAAAGCTCCATTAGACACATCTACCATAGATGCCAAGTCAGAGACTTTACATCATAAGTTATCTGCTGCAGTTTGTGTTAGTCATCCACTAATCCTTCATCAGCGCTGGATGCCACAGGATGTTGGTGGCTGGACATTTTTGGCTGGTGGATTAGTTTCAGTCCAGCAGTGACACTGAGGTGTTTAAAACCAGCAGCACTGCTGTGTCTGATCCACTCATACCAGCACAACACACACAAACACCACCACCACACCAGTGTCAGTGCAGATCTGAGAATGATCCACCACCCAAATAGTAGCTGATCTGTGCTGGTCCTGACCACAAAGTGTGTAGAGAAACAGATGGACTACAGTCTGTAATTACAGAACTACAAAGTGCTTCTATATGGTAAGTGGAACTGACAAAATGGACAATGAGTGTAGAAACAAGGAGGTGTTCCTAATAAAGTAATCTGAGAGTGCATCTACACTGGACTGTGGTAGCCTAGTGGGTAAAGTACTGGATTATGGACCAGAAGGTCCAGGGTTCAAATCCCACCTCTGCCAAGCCTCCACTGTTGGGTCCTTAACCCACAATTGCTTGGATTGTAAGATTGTATTGAAGTCGCTCTGGATAAGGGTGTCTGCTAAATGCTGTAAATGTAAATCTACACATGCATACACACCTTCTGTCCTGGCTGCAGATCACCGATGGAAATATCAGTTAGCAGGGCAGGATGGACATCATCACACACCTCAGAGCTATTCAGAGTGACATATGTCATCTGTGTGAGATTGGCATCCTGACCTAAGAAGAAAAACAATAAAAATAAAATAAAAATAAAAAAGCGCGCACCATGAAGTTCTAGTCTGTACAGCAGTACAATGTATCAACAGCTTAAAATGCAACTCATAAAAGTTTTAAAACAATCTTGAAAAATGGAAATCAGTTCTCCTTGAAGATCTTTAAAACTTCAGAAACAATCCAACCTAAACTTGTTTAAAAAATCTAAATCAATTCATCTTAAACATCTTAAACTTTGGAAAACAGTTCAACCTAAACTTCATTAGAAATATGAGAATCAGTTCATGTTAAACATCTTTAAAACTTCAGGAAACAATTCAACCTAAACTTTTTTAGAAATAGAAAAAACTCATGTAGACACAGGATGAACATGCAAATTCCACACAGATGGAGTCTGGGCCAGAACCTGGAAAAAAGAAGTGCAGTAGGATAGCACATTGGAACAAGGGTTAGTCTTTAGAGAGCACTACTGTAGTACGGTAGTAGTGCTCTCTAAAGACTAACCCTTGTTCCAATGTGCTATCCTACTGCACTTCTTTTTTCCATTAAAACACATGACACACTGAAAATGTGACACATATCATATGTATTAAAATAATAACAGCAGTGGACGCACACAAATGCACGTGCATCACCTCATGTCTAACAGTACAGCACCTGGTTTGAGGCCGGCAGTGAGACTGACATCTTTGGCCACCGTGCCTTCCTCTGACTGGACGGTGACGGTCATGCAGTACATCTCATTGGTCAGGGCTGGTGGCTCATGATGCAGCTGCACAGATACCCGAGGCACTCGGGATATCACCCTACACAGGAGACGGATAGACAGACGGATGAACAGACAGACACACGTGCATATAATGTTCACGTTTGATGCATTTTTCTTCTTTAGGAAAGCTTTTCTGTAAAGCACTTCTTTAAATTCTGGCTAAGTAGAACGTAGGTTACATTATTAGGGGATCACTATAGACACAAGGCTATAACTAGGGGTGCCTACAGAACAAGAAATTAAATGAGATTAATGCAATGTGAAGGACCTGGGCTTGTGAGCTGTATCCAAAGTGGTCTCCTAGTCACTACTGCCTACGTTCTACATACTAATATAAAGCACTATTAGCCAAAAGGGAACTGGTGAGGGTGGTAAAGGAATTCAACCACTTCCTTATACACCTTAAACAGGTTCCTATGAAAATGAATGCTTTGCATTAAAGAGGTGTGATTCTGGTTATCAAGCTGCCTTAGAAGCTCTCTGTCTGAGAAGTTAATAACAAGCGAGCAAGACAGCAATGCTGCGTCTGAAACCGCGGACCCAAAACCGGGTAGTGCGTCCGGATACAGAGGATGCGAAAAGTCCCCAGATGACGTCAACATCAACAGCCGTCTTTAAGTATGCAAACAAAGTACACTTTATGTTGAGGTTTATATTGTCCTCGGAAGGCTGTGTAGTGCTATATTAACAGGATAACTACAGTGGCACCTCGGTTCTCATTGTTAATTCGTTCCGGAAGGCTTGTCGAGAACCGAGCATATTCTTCCCATAAGGAATGATGTAAATTGAATTAATCCATTCCAGACCTCCAGAAAATCCACACTGTATAAGGCATTATATACATTAATGGTTGTATTGTACAGCTGCTCCCTGATGTATGATGGGGATATGTTCCGACAAATCCATCACAAGTTACATGTAGCATGAACCAATGAGTTTGAGTGTTTGGTAGAGGGGTCTGTACTGTATAATAGTAGAGCTGATCATAAATAATGATAATTATGTCATTGTTTAAAACACTTGCATTAACCTACAACTGACCAAAATCATTAACACAAAGCTTATTTCCTATTATACCACAGTTAGTCCCGACCTCGCAATCTGATTGGCTGAGAGACGTTTGACATCATTACTGATAAAGGCACTCTGACCGACGCTCTATAAGTATTACTCCGCGGCATACACACGTAACCTAGTAAGGAGGCCCGCCCTAAAAAGCAGCCAAGTTATAATGACACAAGTAAAACACTGCCAAATTCAAAGCTAGAATTAGTTTATACAATATACTGGTTATGAAAACTATTTAAATTTAGAAGATGAAGCTATTAATGACCAACCTGAGCCAAAGGATTATCACCTTTAGGATTTGGAAGCTCTGGAAAAGTGAAACGAAGTCAGTCCTTTAAATGAAACGTCCGGCTCTTAATGGATTCACAGCTCGACTGAAGATCAGTTTTGGTCCCATCAACAAAAATGACCTGAATCAGCTTCATCCCTCAGAAAGACGTCGTTTGCTGGAGTTAAACTCGGCTCTTTCACTAAACACCATCCACAGTTGATCGGAGCTTCATTGATCTGACAGGTACGTTATCTGTAAGTCCAGCTCTAACCCAGAGAAGCTGCTGATGCTCTGTAACTCTGCTGTTACATTTCTGACTGATCAGATTAACATTAAGAGCTTCATCATACAGATTTATAATCGCTAATCAAACGGGATCCTAGACTTTGGTTCTAACACCGGGATCTCACTCCGATTTGCTTCAGTCGGTAGAATAGTGGATCTTAGTAACAGCCTGCCTTATAAACCCCACCCATTTTATTTGCTGAATGTAAATAATCTCTTTTTAATCAATTAAAACTTACCAATCGATATCTGTGTGTTTATTGTCTGTATAATAAACAGTTATGGGTAATTCTGTTCCTCGACTTTAATGACTGAAGGCTCAGCCACGGGGTAACGATAAAGTGGAACCATTTTACCTCGGGGAAGGAATCTAACAATAAAAGGTGACAAGAGAACTGTGGTATAATCTCAGTAATCCACTCGGGTCGTGGTTTAACGTGAGATATTGGCAGGGGTGCTCTGATCTATGGCCGCAGCACACCTGTGCCAATATCTCACCTTAAAGCACGACCTCGAGTGGATTATTGCTTAAATAAAGTGCTGAAAATCTCATGTAATTTAGTAAGTAATGGACTGAAAGTGAAAAACAAAACACTTAATTGGTGAATTCAGAGAGCTAGAACAGCTGCTAAGCTAACTGCAGCCTGTGTTCTGGAGCATTCGATTCCTGTTTTGCTTTCGGTTGGCTCTTATAAACGAACCTTGTTAGGACCCATGGAGACTTATTCACACTAAGAATACAGCACTGTAGATGTAGAAATAAAGAAAAACAAGATAAAACCAGCGACGCTCTTCTCTGAGAAAGGACTACTATGAACCTGAATCACTGGGTACTGAATCGTGGATCATGATTCACGATTCAGTACCCAGCGTTTAACCGAGTACCGTGCGAACAACAAGAACCATGCCAAGTTCCAAGGTGTTCGAGAACCAGTGTACCACTGTATATCTTTACAGTCACAGAAGCAAGCAAAGAAATGCGAACAATCACGTTAACGAGACAAAACCATGATTAATGCGAGAAAATATTTTGCATGACAGCCCTATAATTAACGTTGATCTTATCTGAGGCTGTGTAATGATTCATATACTACTTGAGCAGTGATGTGAATAGATACTTCCACTCTACTGTTATTGGAGCATCATTTACTCCTCTAACCTCTGGGCTGTGGCTTCCTGTATTACACTTTTTAGCAGCAGTAAAAGCAGAAACAGGACACTCACATGGTGCTAGCTTGTATGGAAATGGCATCCCAGTCGACTTGCTTCTCTGGAATGCAAGTTCTCCTCTTAAAAGAGTGGGATGCCTGCAAAGCCTCGTGGGCAGAAGCAGCATCACCGCCTCCTCCCCTCCAGTTCAGATACACACAGCGGCCGCTGTTGCTGCCCAGCATCAGCTCCACGTGGGTGATCTTTGACAAATGAAGCATTAGCATTAACACTTGGTCATTTATTTATTGAGGAAAATGAGCCAATATTCCACATCTGTGAGTGATTTCTGATTTCAGTATGTAGTGTGGCTCATTTGTGCAGCTAGTCGTTTCTGGTAACTGATCAGTCTTGCACATCGGCTTTAGCCCATTCCTCCCTACAGAGCTTCTGAAATTAGAGGAAGCTAGTGCGTTTCCTTTCATGAGCTGCTTCCACAATGTTTCTATTGGTTTAAGGTCAGGACTTTGGTAGCCTAGCGGTTAAGGTACTGGACTATGGACCAGATGGTCCAGGGTTCAAATCCCACCTCTGCCAAGCTGCCACTGTTGGGTCCTTGAGCAAGACCCTTAACCCACAATTGCTTGGATTGTAAGACTGTACCAATTGTAAGTCGCTCTGGATAAGGGCGTCTGCTAAATGCTGTAAATGTAAATATATTCTTCTTTAACCATTTTTGCTAGAACAACTTGTGTGCTTAGGGTCGTTGTCTTGCTGCATGACCTACAATATCTTTGAGATTCCGTTCACAGACAGATGTCCTGATATTTTCTTTTGGAATTTGCTTTATAATTAATTCAGAATTCATTATTCTATCACTGATGGCAAGCAGTCCTGATCCAGATGCAGCAAAACAGGTCCAAACCCTGACGCTACGGCCAACGTGTTTCAAAGATAGGATAAGTTCTTATGCTGCAATGCAGTGTTTTGGCTTCTCCAGACATAACACTGATTGAAACCAAAAAGTTCTACTTTGTTCCATGAACAGAATGTTTTTCCAACAGCCTCCGAGCTTACTCAGGTGAAACTTGCTGTGACTTTCTCCTTGGAACCCTGCCATGCACACCATTACTGTTCAGTGTTCTCCTGATGATGGACTCATGAAAGAGGACTTTAGTTGCTTAGATGTTACCCTGGTTTAATTTCTGACCTCGTGGACTATTAAACGCCTTTCTCCAACGCTCATGAAGAGGGTAAGTGGTTTCAAAACTTCTCCATTGGTGCACAATCTGTCAAGTCCAAAGTCTTCAGAGATGGTTTTCTAAACTTCAGACGCATCTACTGCACTTTTTCTGAAGTAATCAGAAATCTTCCATGTCTGTGCCATTATACGCTTTCCCAAACAAGTCAGGAAGAGCAGAACGTGATTTAACAGATCCCACTCACACCGGATTGTAACCCAATGACTGAAACACCTGACTCTAATCCCACCTTCAAATGAACTGCCAATCCTAGAGGTTCACATACTTCTGCCTCTCACAGATATGTGATATTGGGCCGTTTTCCTCCATAAACAAATGACCAAGTATAAAGACAATGTATTTAAGTTTTACACAGACATTTAGGGGTCACACTTTCTAGCACCACTGTATTTGTTCACACACCTCAATCTTTCTTCCAACGTCCTCAGTCTTGGCCACAAACTTGAAGCAGTACTTTCGGGGCTTGCCAGGAACGAGACACATGTTCTGCTGAGACGAACCTTCTAGAATGTCCTTGCCCTTACAGGCCTCTTCCACCAGACAGTATTGGTTGTACTCCTGAAAATCATTCACCACATGAACTGTGTTATTATCGTTTATCTTTACTGTTTATTTAATTAGACACATCTAGGTTTGGTACAGCTATTGGACAACCCCAGTCAGATTGAGCATTTTGCCTGTTAGAAAAAGTCTTTCCTTGATAAGCTTTTTTTTGCAATGCAGAAGCGGTGTTTTTGTTAAAGAAACAGTACCTGGTTGCTGAGGCTGACCCCCAGTTTGGCAAAGCGGACAGGATGAGGACAATCGGCTCTCAGGTAGACATTCAGCTGTACGGGCTCATCCACATGAAAACTGGGAGACAAGAACTTGACCTTACACTGGACTAGAGCAAAAAACAAACAAACAAAGAAACATACAGTTACTTGAGTAAAGAGAACAGCTGTAATACAAGCAAGTTTTTCTTTTCTTGCTAAAGCTGAGCAGCAAAGTTCAAGAGGGCAACCTGTATTGACTGACTTGTTTTATTTATGCTACATTAAAAAAGATTTAAGCAGAAATTTAACAATGTCTATGAGACTCCGTGTATCGGCCTAAATAATGTCGATCCGTTACTCTACTCAATCTCTCTCTTCATTATCGGCTTAAACGCTACAGCTTGTATATTCTCTATTTTATTATACTCCTCATAATATTTCATTATCTCTAAAATGTTAGTCTACCTGTTATTTTCATTATTATAATTTTAAATAGGCTATCTCTGTTAGTATTTATTTCGTTTCTGTGTATTTCAACTATTACTATGAACTTATTAATTAGATAACTTAGTTTAATTCTTACATATAATCTTCTAAGCTGCCCAAGGAGGATAGGTCCCATTGAGTCTTGGTCCTCCTAGTGTTTCCTCCTTATAATGTGCCCTAGGCTTGCTCAATTTGGGACTGGCCTTCTAATTTAGAAGATAATCTAAAATTAAAGTTGCTCTGGTACTATGCTCCATTGTAAAAGGTGCTATAGAAATAAAGCGGACTTGACTTGACTATTTAATCCTGCAATGTGAACGTAGCCCTGCACACTCCAACCACAGTGCCTGTCACAAACTCCACCATGGTCTTTACTCACTGAAGGGCACATAGTCCTGCACTTCAACAGTGAACTCATTGCTGCCAGCCAGTGAGGTCCGGTCACTCCATAGCACCTGAGCTGCCTTTACTGAGCCGGGGTCACAGTCTGGTTCAGGCTCCGGCATCTCATTCTGCTCACACACACACACACACAATGTTGTACACAAACACTGTCAGGTACTGTAATCAAGTAACCTCTATATTTAGAGCATTCAGCAGATGCTCTTACCCAGAACTTATACAATCTTACAGTCCAAACAACTGTAGGTTAGGGGCCTTGCTTAAGGACCCAAGAGTGGCATCTTGGCTGAGGCAGGATTTGAACCCTGGACTAATCCAGTACTTTAACTGCTAGACCCCCCCACAGTCCCCATGTGGTCCCCCAGTTTACTCCGGGTACTCTGGTTTCCTCCCACAGTCCAAAGACATGCATTAGGTGAACTGATTAGGCTAAATTGGCATTGACTTGAGTGAGTGTGTGTGTGTGTGTGTAACCTTGTGTATAGATGTAACTGCTGAAATGGCCACTGATGCTGATAGCGACTTTAAATAAACCAAATAAACAAACAAAAACTAGAGATACCTGCCCTCTCACGAAAGGAGCTTCCCTGTATGGAAATGAATTAAAATTCAACAGAAAGACATGTGGGATGTCTTTAAACATCCCAAATCCCTTCCATGACCCCATTACCCCATAATGAGAAATATATGCTGCATATTATGATTGCGCCCTCTGGTGTTCAAAGAACAGAACGACGCTATACAACGCAGGTGTTCCAACTAATGTGCCCTTAGCACAGATCCGCTGTGGACTGTGGTAGCCTAGTGGTTAAGGTACTGGACTCTGAACCAGAAGCTCCAGGGTTCAAATCCCACCTCCCACCTCTGCCAAGCTCCCACTGTTGGGTTCTTGAGTAAGACCTTAACCCACAATTGCTTGGATTGTAAGACTGTACCAACTGTAAGTTGCTCTGGATAAGGGTGTCTGCTAAATGCTGTACATATACATACTGGTCCTTCTAAAAAAATTAGCATATTGTGATAAAGTTAATTCTTTTCCGTAATGTAATGATAAAAATTAAACTTTCATATATTTTAGATTCATTGCACACCAACTGAAATATTTCAAGTCTTTTATTGTTTTAATACTGATGATTTTGGCATACAGCCTCATGAAACCCAAAATTCCTATCCCACAAAATTAGCATATCATGAAAAGGTTCTCTAAACGAGCTATTAACCTAATTATCTGAATCAACGAATTAACTCTAAACACCTGCAAAAGATTCCTGAGGCTTTTGAAAACTCCCAGCCTGATTCATTACTCAAAACCGCAATCATGGGTAAGACTGCCGACCTGACTGCTGTCCAGAAGGCCATCATTGACACCCTCAAGCAAGAGGGTAAGACACAGAAAGAAATGTCTGAACGAATAGGCTGTTCCCAGAGTGCTGTGTCAAGGCACCTCAGTGGGAAGTCTGTGGGAAGGAAAAAGTGTGGCAGAAAACGCTGCACAAACGAGAAGAGGTGACCGGACCCTGAGAAGGATTGTGGAGAAGAGCCGATTCCAGACCTTGGGGGACCTGCGGAAGCAGTGGACTGAGTCTGGAGTAGAAACATCCAGTGCCACCATGCACAGGCGTGTGCAGGAAATGGGCTACAGGTGCTGCATTCCCCAGGTCAAGCCACTTTTGAACCAGAAACAGTGGCAGAAGCGCCTGACCTGGGCTACAGAGAAGCAGCACTGGACTGTTGCTCAGTGGTCCAAAGTACTTTTTTCGGATGAAAGCAAATTTTGCATGTCATTCGAAAATCAAGGTGCCAGAGTCTGGAGGAAGACTGGGGAGAAGGAAATGCCAAAATGTCTGAAGTCCAGTGTCAAGTACCCACAGTCAGTGATGTTCTGGGGTGCCATGTCAGCTGCTGTGTTGGTCCACTATGTTTTATCAAAGGCAGGGTCAATGCATCTAGCTATCAGGAGATTTTGGAGCACTTCTGCTGAAGAGCTTTATGGAGATGAAGAGTTCATTTTTCAGCACGACCTGGCACCTGCTCACAGTTCCAAAACCACTGGTAAATGGTTTACTGACCATGGTATTACTGTGCTCAATTGGCCTGCCAACTCTCCTGACCTGAACCCGATAGAGAATCTGTGGGATATTGTGAAGAGAAAGTTGAGACGCGCAAGACCCAACACTCTGGATGAGCTTAAGGCCGCTATCAAAGCATCCTGGTCCTCCATAACACCTCAGCAGTGCCACAGGCTGATTGCCTCCATGCCACGCCGCATTGAAGCAGTCATTTCTGCAAAAGGATTCCTGACCAAGTATTGAGTGCATAAACATAAACATAATAATCTGAAGGTTGACTTTTTTTGTATTAAAAACACTTTTCTTTTATTGGTCGGATGAAATATGCTAATTTTGTGAGAATTTTGGGTTTTCATGAGCTGTATGCCAAAATCATCAGTAATAAAAGACTTGAAATATTTCAGTTGGTGTGCAATGAATCTAAAATATATGAAAGTTTAATTTTTATCATTACATTACGGAAAAGAATTAACTTTATCACAATATGCTAATTTTTTGAGAAGGACCAGTATATGGGCTATAACAGCAGGCGACCAGTCCGAGTGCCATTGCCGTCTATGGGAAACAGAAAAGCACGACTCCAGTAGGAGTCTTCGGACCACTGAGCAGTGGAAAAACATGGCTCAGTCAGTGGAATCCAGATTTCGCACCATTCTGAAGGGAGGATCAGAGTTTGGTGCAAACTGCATGAATCAATGAACCCTTCATGTCAGTCAGCTATGAACAGTTCAGGCTGGTGGGGGTTGAGGAATAGAGTGGGCATGTTTTCTTGGCAGGCCCTTGGGTCTCTGATTACCTGTAGATGGACGTTTGGACAGTATTATCTTAAGCATTGTGGCCGTCCATACGCCCCACAAGGATCGTAGTGGCGTCCCAGGAACATGGATGCAAGTTCTTGCTTCCCTGGCCTTCACAGTCTACAGATCTGAATCCCTATAGATCTGGGATGAGGTAGGCAGGCCGTTCAGAGCATGTCAGTACCTCCATCTAATTTGTGCCAACTGCGAGAAGCTACCCTGTCTGCTTAAGTCAATATTCCTGCAGAACTATTTCAACACCTAGTGGAATCTATGCCACGAAAAACTGCAGCAGTTCTGAAGGCCAAAAGGAGGTCCAGTATGCTACTATATGGGTGTCTCTGATTAAGCAGGCATACTTTCTCGTACTAATTATAATCTCTTAATTATGACTATTTTTTAGCGCACAGTACGGATTCCCTTGCATAAGCACGCCCTAACAGAGTACGGTCTACTGCTACACAGCGCTTCACTTACCATGAGCACTCTGATCAGATTCTTCTCAATCCTAGACTTCTGATCATCATGCAGAGTAGAGGCTGAACACACAAACACACTGTGGGACACTGCACTCCACTAAACACCACAAGCACCACCAGTAAGATGCTACGTGTATTATTTCTCAGTTTTTCACATGTATGCAGAGTTGCTGATCATGGTCAAATAGCTCCAAAACTAAACGTGCTGCTACAGTGGTGTGAAAAGTGTTTGCTCCTTTCCTGATTTCCTGTGTTTTTTGCATGTTTATCACACTTAAATGTTTCTGAACATCAAACCAATTTAAATATTAGGGAGAAAAAAATCCAAACCTACATGGCCCTGTGTGAAAAAGTGGTTGCCCCCTAAACCTAATAACTGGTTGGGCCGCCCTTAGCAGCAACAACTGCAACCAAGTGTTTGTGATAACTTGCAATGAGTCTTTTACAGCATTGTGGAGGAATTTTGGCCACTCACTTTGTAGAATTGTTGTAATTCAGCCACACTGGAGGGTTTTCCAGCATGAACGGCATTTTTAAGGTCATGCCACGGCATCTCAATAGGATTCAGGTCAGGACTTTGACTAGGCCACTCCAAAGTCTTCATTTTGTTTTTCTTCAGCCATTCAGAGCTGGACTTGCTGGTGTGTTTTGGATCATTGTCCTGCTGCAGAACCCAAGTTCGTTTCAGCTTGAGGTCACGAACAGATGGCCAGACATTCTCCTTCAGGATTGTTTGGTAGACAGCAGAATTCATAGTTCCATTTATCACAGCAAGTCTTCCAGGTCCTGAAGCAGCAAAACAGCCCCAGACCATCATGCAGGCCATTTTTGCCCAGTCTCTTTCTTATGGTGGAGGCATGAACACTGACCTGAACTGAGGCAAGTGAGGTCTGCAGTTCTTTGGATGTTGTTGTGGGGTCGTGTGTGACCTCTTGGATGAGTCATCGCTGCACTCTTGGGATAATTTTGGTCAGCCCGCCACTGCTGGGAAGGTTCACCACTGTTCCATGTCTTCGCCATTTGTGGATAATGGCTCTCACTGTGGTTCACTGGAGTCCCAAAGCTTTAGAAATGGCTTTATAACTCTTTCCAGACTGATAGATCTCAATTACTTTCTTTCTCAATCACTTTTTCACACAGGGCCATGTGGGTTTGGATTTATTTTCTCCCTTAATAATAAACACCTTCATTTAAAAACTGCATTTTGTGTTACTTGTGTTGTCTTTGACTAATATTTAAATTGGTTTGATGTTCCGAAACATTTAAGTGTGACAAACATGCAAAAAAAAAGGAAATCAGGAAAGGGGCAAACACTTTTTCACACCACTGTACATCCTAACCACTTAGTACTGTACACAGGTCTTAGGCCACCCTTACATTTGCTTTCACATTTGTTTTAGCAATTTTATACTGACTGTAAATAATTATTTCTCAGTCTCTTTACTAGAATACAACAGAAAACACAGGACATTTCTATGCAGTATTAGTATTAGCAGCATAAGACTTTTGCACAGTTCTGTATTTCTCTTACACTGACAGGTGTACAGAAAAAAAGCCCCTCGGTTCCATTTAGAATCAGGTACCTCTGCCCACCAGCTCCATGGAGTAGGTGATGTAGTCTTTGATGTGGCCCATCAGGTATGAGCACCTCAGTGCTGTGCACAAAATAGAGGTGAGCAGAGTCCACCAGCGCTCGGTCCGATAGTCACACATCACATAGTCCAAGAGTCTGCAGGAAACACACACACACACACACACACACACACACACACACACACAACGCATCACACCGGCCGTTCAGAATGCATGTAAAGTTCCACATTTACCGTAAACACAGTTTAAGGACCAATATCAATTCACTTGAACAACAAAGCACTTAACATTCATTCATTATCTTCTAAGCTTGCTCCTAGTCAGGGTCGTGGGAGAGCGGATGCCTAGCTGGCAGCACCGGGTGCAAGGCGAGAACAACCCTAGACAGGGTGCCAATCCATCATAGGGCACATTCACTCACACACTCATATGCACACTCATACTCCAAGGATATTATTTTTGGGGCTATTTAAGTCACTTACAAATATCGGTAGGTGTGGGTTGATGTTTTTAGGCTTGTTTCTCTCGTGGCATCTGGCAACCCTGATTCGTGTGGAACTGCCTTACCGATCAAGTGCTCGCATGCTCGTTAGCTCATGTTTGGACTACAGACTGTTTTAACTCAGTTGATGTGTTTGAGATATAAAATGGTTCCCCATTCCCTTGTTGAGTCTCTGTTTCTTCTGGCTGATCTCCAGTGTTGTTCGTAATACTGTCTATCAGTCATTTCAGCGGCATCTCTGATGCATTTACTTATCATCTGCACACAGGTTTCTCGTGAAAAGACCATTTATATTTACATTACAGTAGCAGAAAAAGACTACATGACTATAGTAATGTCTGGTCAACAAACTGTTTCACAGAACAGAACTGTTGTTCAGTGGCACACACCTGCCCCTTTCAAACATCTCATCCAGAGGGATATTTCTACATCTATACATCTTTACTATATACGATACATTCTTTGCAAGTTTGATTGAACAGATGCATAACGAGATTTGTCATGTCTTCATCGTTCCAGGCTGAGGTTCCATCCTCAGGTTCATCCATGTTATTGCTTTTCATAGCCTACAGTTGCTCAGAGACATGTAACTCACTTCAGAGCTTTGGTGTAATCCTTGGCATTGTAGTACTCCTCCCCCATCTGAACCACTGCAAAAACACACACAGAGTGCAAAGTGCTGTGTAATAATATAAGTGGAAAAAAATAATCAAATAGTTCAGTGTCCTCTTCACTCATTTACACCTAAATAAAATACCGTACTATGGCTTAAAAATACAGCATTATGTTTAGTAAGGTTTATTTTACAAAACAAACCTAAAACAATTAATGGAAGTTAACCACTCATAATTGAAATCTATTTCATTTTTCTTCCTAAGTTATACCTGTCACATATCCATATAAACACGCTTTACTTATTTTTTGTTAGATTTAGATTAGATTTAGAAAGGGAAGACATAAAAGCTCCTGTACTGTATGTGTAGTTGTCCCAACACTTCTACTTATCCTAATACAGACAGTGGAGCAAAAAAGTATTTAGTCAGCCACTGATTGTGCAAGTTCTCCTACTTGGAAAGACGAGAGAGGTCTGTAATTTTCATCATAGCTACACTTCAACTATGAGAGAAAAAATGACAAAAAAAATCCAAGAAATCACATTGTAGGATTTTTAAAGAATTTAATTGTAAATCATGGTGGAAAATAAGTATTTGGTCACCTACAAACAAGCTAGATTTCTGGCTTTCACAAACCTGTAACAACTTCTTTAAGAAGCTCTTCTGTACTCCACTGGTTACCTGTATTAATGGAACCTGTTTGACCTCATTATCTGAATAAAAGACACCTGTCCACAGCCTCAAACAGTCAGACTCCAAACTCAACCATGGTCAAGACCAAAGAGCATGTACTGGCTTAAGCAGGGGGGCACGCCTGGCACTGCAGGATCTGAGTCCCTCTCGGCGTAGTGTATTACTGATGGTAGCCTTTGTTACTTTGGTCCCAGCTCTCTGCGGGTCATTCATCAGGTCCCTCCGTGTAGTTCTGGGATTTTTGCTCACCGTTCTCATGATCATTTTGACCCCACGGGATGA
>JAJAGP010000610.1:0-201335 GCA_025084515.1 Ancistrus triradiatus
TGGAGTGATCTTTGTTGGTCGACCACTCCTTTGTACACAATCTGTCTGACTGTGGATTGGTGGAGTCCAAAATCTTTAGAGATGGTTTTGTAACCTTTTCCAGCTTGATGAGCATCAACAACTCTTTTTCTGAGGTCCTCAGAAATCTTTTGTGCCATGATACACTTCCACAAACGTGTGTTGTGAAGAGCAGACTTTGATAGATTCCGGTTCTTTAAATAAAGCAGGGTGCCCACTCACACCTGATTGTCATCCCATTGACTGAAAACTGTAATATTGGATAACTTTCCTCAATAAATAAATGACCAAATATAATATTTTTGTCTCGTTGTTTAACTGGGTTCTCTTTGTCTAATTTTAGGACTTGTGTGAAAATCTGATTATGTTTTAGGTTATATTTATGCAGAAATATAGAAAATTCTGAAGGGTTCACAAACTTTCAAGCATCACTGTACGTGATATAATTCAGGAACCAACTGTAGAGGGGGCGTCAATCCATTGCAGGGCACATGCACATACACACTCACTCACTTAAAGTGGGACACTTTAGAAATGTCAGTTGACCTAATGCAAATGTGTACCCCAGAAAAAAAAAATTGACAAGGGGAGAACATGCAAATTTTCACACAGGCAGCAGCCAGGATGGGAATCAGACCACATATCTGGAATTGTGAGGTTAAAGCACTGTCCACTGTGCCACTGTACCATCCTATATCACAACACGCTCTTTGGAATTTTCTGATATTTTGATGGAAGAAAACGGATCATTTTCACAAACCTATTGAATCTATGGCAGCTCCAGTGCATGCTGACATTATAGAAAAGGGGGAAAAGAAAAAGCACTGTGTTAATAAATTCTGAAACATTTTTTGTTAAAATGATGATAGAATTTGTAATAAAAAACATTGTTTTACATTAGCAATCAATGCAAAATAGAAGTATTTTCAATTGTGATCTCAGACTGTTGGCCTGATTTAAAAATCTGATTAAAAATTAATTTTCTTAGATTTTAAAATTAGTACATGTATGGACCAAACAATGTTTTGTGAAACAGGACATGTACCAAAATGGACATTGACCAGACATTACCATAGTCACACTAACACTCAGCAGCATTGCTTCATTTCACCATTAGTGGTGGCATACATTTACAATAACATTTTGTCATTTAGCAGACACCCTTATCCAGAGCAACTTACAATTGATTCAATCTTACAATCCAAGCAACTGTGGGTTAATGGCTCTAGACCTTCTGGTTCTTAGTCCTGTACCTCAACCACTAGGCTACCACAGTCCCAAGTATAATGTTTACGATGGTGTAACACAGTGAGCTCAAAGGGAAATACACACCAGTGCCTACCATGGTAATGTTCTGTGAAAAATGTTCTTCCCTTGACTTTTTTCTCCCCACTTAGTGGATACTCTGTTAAAATCCATAAATTTAGTGCAGACTAGCCACTGTTTCCAGAAGAATCTCAGTGAAAAACTCCCAGGATGGCATCTCATTTCAGTAATGCTATCAGCCTGCATACAGCTTTGATGCTGAGAAAAGATTGTCATGTTCAAAGACACTTTCCTCTCGCAGCTGGGACGTTCGTGTATCTGATATCTGAAACAACCCTACTGAGACAGACCATGTAATGAGCCATCCTTTGAAGAATCTGACTGTGCATTATTCTGACACACATGACAGAAAAGTTTACTTCTAGCACTGAATAATATATTGATGTATTGTTAACATATTGCCATATGATGGCATAATGAATGGTAGGGGTTGTCTATTCAGACACGCTCGTGCTCTGGTGTATAAGACTGCATTACAATGAAATGAAGCGTTTGTCGCAATACTCAGACAACTGATTTAAACTACAAATTTATCTGGTTTATATAAACTAATTAAAATGCAGTATGACTCATGTTAGAAGGTAACTGATTAAAAATGCAAGGTTTGGGTCATTTCTGAAACATTATTTACACACTAGAACTGTGAAGAACTCGCCTCCAAGCTTGTTCAGATGCTCTTCTTTATGCTTGCCACAAGCAACATATTTCTGAAACATAAGTATTTATGAAAGATCATCATTTACTTGCTACTTAAATAATACTATAAGACAGTGTCTTGGGGAAAATGTCAAGAAGCATGTTAAACAGGATCCAGAGTTTCATTGAAAACATTAAATGTAAGATATAAATTGAGATAGCATATTCCTGATATAGGGGATTTTTCAATAATAGGATGGAGCTAGAATTAGATGTACAGAAATGTAAAGGCTAACCAGCAGCACAGAAATGCATAATTATCTAAAGTGTTTATTTCTTCAGTTCACCAAATCTAGTGTGGACTGTGATAGCCTAGCGGTGAAGGTACTGGACTATGAATCAGAAGGTCCAGGGTTCAAATCCCACCTCTGCCAAGCTGCCACTGTTGGGTCCTTGAGCAAGGCCCTTAACCCACAATTGCTTGGACTGTAAGAATATATCAATTGTAAGTCGCCCTTGGATAAGAGCGTATGTTAAATGACTTAGATGTAAATGTAAAATCTGATGCCGGCCTGAAGTATGTTGATCACAGAATAGTAAAGTGTATGATAAAGTGATGCAGGACTGTCCAGGAACGATATACTGCAATAAAACATAGAATTAAGCCCTGTTAAGGAGAGATTAAGTTTTATTGGGAAAGTGGAATTCTGTAATTATTTCCCAGAGATCTGTGTGATTTTAGTCCCATTCAAGTACATCATATTGATAAGTATAGAAACTGTAAAATAACTTGTAGACCTTCATTACAGATTTAGCTTTATAATTACTAGAACATATTCCTTGTCATGGTTGGCAGAAAACATTCAGTCATTTTCATACTTGCTTAATCCAAGTGGGAGTGGTCATTGGGAGCTGGTGCCAAATACCAAATGCCAGTACAGGGTATAAGGCAGGAACCTAGAGGGGGTTCACTGATTCACTTACAGTGGGACACTTTAGAAATGTCAGTTGACCTAATGCATTTCTATTAAATGTGGGAGGAGACTCCAGTAAAAACAAACTGACATGGGGAGAACATGCAAAAAACATAAAAAGCATTTTACATTACAGAAAAGCTTTAGAGCTCAGTACAGTACTGTATTCTACAACATCATATGTGGGCAGCACTGTAAAGTGTCTTTGCCACTTTTAGTCTGTTTATGGCCACTGTGTCCGAAGTTAACAGACAGGGATTTTATTTCCTGTTATAATTTTTGAGATCATCCTATTATTATGGCACATAAATGTACATTTAGTAAATGGAGGCAAAATAATTTAAAGTTATGTTTCATATTACTCTACTTTAGTAATAATAGAGTTAACTAGAGATGTTCAGAGATGCTGACCAAACTAAGACCCCACAACTCAAACCTTATATTGCACTATATGTCAAAGAGTAAGGCATTTGAAATTTAGCCAAATAAAGATGTAACAACAAGAATATGGATTAAAGTACACATACAGGTACTGACTGTTTTACAATGGCCTGACTTACGATATTTTGACTTTACAATGGGGAACCGATAACACACATAAATATACATTCAGCAGAAACCATACTCTGAATTTTGAATTCCCAGGCAAGTGAAAAGCTGTGTTATACTTTCCTGCACCCTCCTGCTGATGTAAGGAAATAGGAGTGATGAGTGCTGGGAAATGTAGTGAGGAAAAAAACGTAGTAACGCAATGATAATTGTTTTTGTTTTTAACTTTCACAATACATTACTCAAGAAATTACAATACTTTATTATAAAGTAGGCTATACATTAATGATTATGCCCAACTGAAGTTTAATGTTAGTGTTTTAAGCATATTTAAAGTACGCTACACACTACGATATTCAGAACGTATCCCCATCGTAAGTTGGGGACTACCTATACAATATACAATATAAAGTTACTTTAGTAAATATAATGGAATAGATGTATTAATACACTACTAGTAAAAAAAAAACCTCAGACAGAAGTAGTAGGTGAGAAAAGCAGTGGCTAAATTGGTAGAAAATAATGTAGTATTTACAAATACCACAAACGTTGTTCATTCTCAGCCATCTACCACAGATTTTTAAAAAACAAAACTAAATTCACCATATCAATTACTAGACTAGCTTTGCTACCCTATTGAGAAAATGGCAGGATGCTCTCTCAGGCTTGAATTTATAATCATCCCTATGAAACTGAGGCAGTGCTCTTGTGTATTTCCACATTCACCACAGCAGTAGGGATACCTTGTGTTTGAACATATATTATTTTTAAGTGACAGCAAGAAAACAAGAAATGAAGCAAGTCATGTAACAGTATTTAGAATCTGGCTTATCAGCCACAAAGAATGTCACTATTCTTCTTCTTCCTCTCACTTGTATCCCAGTGTCACAAGAGAAAGACTGAAAAGATGAAAATAAAAAACAGTAAACCTGCTTGCCCAGAAGCCTGCTGTCATCTCTCTTGTGAAAATGTTATTGACATCAGGTACCATTAGCTGCGAATATATAACAGAATCCTGTAACAATGCAACTAATGCATACATTTCTGGAATTATTTAACAATCTGCCATTCTCTGTGTTTGCACTGTTGCATATGAAACTGTATTTTAAGGCAGGGAAATAAGTATGATATAATTAGGACTGACTCAAAGTATGTATAGCATGTGCTTTATAACTGTTCAGTGCTGATGTTTCATAAGAATATATTATATGAGAAGATTCATTTTGATTATTAATAATCATAGTTGGCTACATTTTCACATCCTGTCTGAAACAGCTCTCAGTTCATTATCACTTTCCTAATGATGGTGTAGCTGCCCATATTTTGACTCACATGAATGTTGTTTGAACAAATGGTTGTTACAGAATAAAACCGTATTTAAAAGTACCAGAAAACATTTCATAACTAATGTTTTCATGATGTTATGGTTTACCAGTCAAATAGCCATGGAATACCATGATAGTATACTAAGTCATAATGCTAAGACTTATCAACAGTTCAGTTTATTGGTGGAAATTAAAAGCAAAATAACAGTATAACTTGTTTATCTGTTATTTGTTTGTGTCCTTTGGTTCAGCAAACCTGAACCCAGTCTGATGTATACTGGTTCAAAGTAGTAAAGTGTTATATGATAATATGTTGCAGGATGTTCCAGGTACCGGATAATAACACATAACATTAAGCCCTATTATGAAGATATGTTTAAGTAATGTTTTCCTGGGTATCTAGACATATGGAAGCTTCTACAGTTTCAGGTTTCAAGGGGGTATACATACGGCATGAAAACATTCTCTTCCTCTCCTTCCACAGGCTTCAAATAGGTTTTAGGTCAGGGAATTAAGATCATTCATTTTCATACCTGCTTAATCCAGGTGAAGATTGCGAAGAGCCAGGGCCTAACCAGCAGCACAGGATGCAAGTCAGCACCCAAACAAACACACACACTTTGGACACGTTAGAGGGACCAACTGAGCTTTGGAATATGTGAATCTGAAGAACACGGATGTGGGCAAATTCCACACAGACATGTGTGCCATACAAGAGTCAAAATTCTGATTATGTGATCATTGGCACATTTTTAGATGGATTTTATTGTCCTGCTGAAAGATCCAACAATGACCTTGTAAATATTTTGCAGTGTCAGTCAGCTTTTATAATGATCATGTGAGAACAAGCATCATGTCAAAACTCAATGATATAATCACTGAGACAATTTCTGCACATAAAACCTGTGGATTAAGAATCACAACATATTTGTATTATTTTTTTAATATATAACCTTGGTGTAGGACAACACTAGATAAAATATGAGTGACAGGTCGCTGATGAATTGGGATTACTTCTCAGAAGGGAAATGTCAGTGCTAAAAGCTGACCAATGTTATGGCAAGGGAATATGTTTGTAAGCCACTAAGCGGTTGGATTATGATTAGGTTTGTGCATTCCAAGATTAAATGGTCTATCCTTCCATCTCTCCACACCATCTGCCAGATTTATCTTATTTTAGTTCTGTTATTAAGCACATGAAGACAAACATTCAGCCAGTGACAAACAAAGAGACAAAAGAGGCTATATCTGTGCAGTTGGATACATTTTAGTTTGGATATGTTTCTGAACATTAACTGAAAAAAAATGATATAACATTGGGAATAAATGTATTTCAATGGACAGAATTGCAATAAAAGTAGCATGGGTAAGTGTCAAGACCTGCAGTATCTACATTACTTTAGCCTCTGTGTCAGGACAACAATACTTGGCAGTTGTTCTGCACAGTTTGCTGGAGCTATTTAAGCCCCACTTTCTTACTCTCTTTGGTCTTGTCTTGTTACTTGGCTGCCTTTATGTCACTTATTTCTCTCCAGTTCTCTACTTATCTTATTCTGCTATTACTTTTGTTGTAATCTACTCCCAAAAAACGTCACTCTTAGAGGCCTGTACATTTAAGTCAGATCTTTTTTAAACGATTACATTACATTTGTAGAGTAATGTAGTCATTTGAATTTCCCTCCGGGATCAATAAAGTAAATACCTTCCTACCTACCTACCTACCAACCAACCAACCAACCACATGCTCTAGTCATACAATCTACCTTCCAAGTAATCATGGATTATGGACCTTGCACAAGGGCTCAAACACTGGCAAGCTGGCAGTGCTGGGGTTGAACAATAGATTTTCTGGTCCATAGTCCAGTAACTTAATGGCTAATTTCTTTTAAAAGTATTATCTTCAAAGTTCATTGAAGTTATTAAACAGACAAGCATTTTGTAAACTAGGGCATACATGTTAAAAAGTCTTTTCATGTAGTATGAATAGTTTACTTTTACTATTATATTCCTGTAAATATGTTTGCAATATTTATTTTGATTAGTGATTACGAGTGACCCGGTACATGACTCTGAATACACTGAATTCTGCATTGATACATCAAATCAATGAGGCAGTCAGTGAGCCAGAAGTGTACCATACAGAAGTCAGTCATGCTCGAATTATGATTATATAATGAAGGTTGTGCTGCAGGACAGTACGACAGACACTGTGACTGTTTAAAAATAACACTTCTCCTGATAAAGTCCTCCACATCTGCCTTGAGAATTTTACCATCTACTATTTCGAGTTAACTTGAGTGTTCATTTAACTGTTCTGCTACGAATGCAGGTTTGCATTCCTGCATGTGCTACATGTGCACTGTGACATAGGATATTAATCAGGGAGAAAGAACCAGGTAGCAGAAGAAAGTGTTTATGTGTGAGGTTATTTTACACTGATCTGGATTCTAATCCACATGGACATGTTTGACTTCTACCCCATGTCTGCTCCTCTTGTTGCTGTTTGAAACATGTTCAGTTCTTTGGAGACATTAATATGAAGCCTGGAATTAGTTTTGACAGCGGATCAGCATGCTGCACTGATAGCACTCCTAGCAACCAATGCTAGGAGAGATCCCATTCCTACTGAGTAGGAGGATGAAAGACTTTTCAAGGAGAAGCCCTGTCTGAGAAGCCTGCTTCTCAGTAGTTACTGTGGGCCTACTTTAATAAGGTGAGCTCACTCTTATGGGAGTTTCACATTTGTTTTTCTTATTGCACCCTAATTTCAGGGTGTCAATACTTGATTATTACAAATGAAAGACCCTCTTGAAAGGCTAAGTTACAGTTGGTGTTTGACTATTTGTATTTAAGTGTGTTCAGAATGGAGATGTTGACGTGACCCAAGGAGGAATCCTTGGCTTGCAGCAATAAGTATGTACTTAAGGCCATAACACATTAACCCAATTGCAGCGCCATTGTGAATGTTGAATTTGTGTTGGTGACTAATAGGAGGGAAAGGTCTCTGACTGACTGATCAGCCAAAAGAATCAGTGCAGGAGAAGATAACTCAAAGCAGGAACAGTATACAGACTCTTTTTTCATGTAATGCTCATCTGCTGTAGATATTTTACAGCACATAATTTAAAATCAGTATACATGGTTTAAACATATTCATATTGGTGTAAAAGTTGTACCTAAGCTAGGTTGTTTGGCTAAATTCCTAATCATACAACTTCATTTCATTTCAACCATTCTTGCAACACATTACAAAAAAATTGATACAGATGCAATTTACGGCTAGTAATGAGTTTAAAAAAAAAACTAAATAATGATGTGATTTCAAACAGGTGATGTCAGCAGGTGACTGTAATAATGATTTGCCCATCTTTGAGGGGCAAAGATGGGCAGAGGATCTCCAGTCTGTCAACAAATGTATGAGAGAATTATTGAAATGTTTTAAAACAATGGTCCTCAAAGAAAGATTGGAAGGGATTGCTTTGCATATTTCAGTCCTAACATTTTCTGACTTTGTTTGTTTTGCATTGTTTTTGTAAGGACCTCACTAGCACTTTGGGATTCCTCCAAGCCGTTGCTAGAGCGCAGTGTCGGCTTGGCTGACACACCAGGCTCTTCAAAGTGTGCGTGATAGTGCATGCACCTGTTTAAGCTGAATGACTGCGTTATCAGCAGCACCTGTGAGCTTTGCTATTTAAGAGCACACTCTAGCTCAGTCAGGTGTCGCACCCTTATCTATTGTTGGCCGGTATCCGTAGCGTCTATGTGAGTTTTTCATTGTGCTTAGGAATGCTAAGTTTAATGCCTACTTCAAGACTTCACCCATCTCACGTGTGCTGCTGCGTTGGTTGGTTGGTGTTAGGTTCATAGGTAGACTGGGTCCACCTAGGGATCCAGCCAATGTATGGATCAGGAGATCCGGAGGTGATCGTTAGGGCATAGCGGTAGTGTAGGGAAAGATCCCGCCATTTCGCCCCATTCACCCGTTCGCGGCCTTGCCATTCTTTGGCAGCTTCCGGTTTGCTCGCTGCGGCATCACGAGCCCTCCGTGTCTCCCTCACCTTCATCATTTCCCTTTTGGGCTCATTAGCCGTGTATTAGAGCAGCAGACATAATGCCCTGCTCTTACGTGACCTTTTCATGCTGCTTGTCATGGGCAGTACCATTAATAACCTCGCGCCGTTTCAGGGATAATATGGAATCCCCGAAGCATGCCACAGCATGCCCTCGCTCTCTCTCTCTCTTTTTGTTTGTTTGTTTGTTTTCTGTTTCCAAAACAGTATTTTCCATACTGTTCCAACTTTTTCTGATTTGCGGTTATATTTTCTAAAGCTTGAAGGCAGGAATTCTGTTTTGCCATCCAAATGTGCCTCATTCCAAAAATATATATTGGTATAACAGAAGCCCGATTTCCATTATTTCACAGGAACGCTTAAGGAACACTGCTGCCTTGTTTCAGAATCTTTGAAGCTCATCTACTTTGTTATTTCATGACTATATTGTGCAAACTATTATGCTACTTGATTGATATTAGTTGATGTAGTAGAGGAAAAAGCCATCTACTGTACATCTATGCTAGTTATAAGTTCATATAATAGGTTAGGGTAAACATTTCTGTTGTTCTCATTCATTTCAATTAGCATGTTTTCTGAATCCAATTTTAATTACAATGTCAAATTTACATTTAACTATACCTATAATCCATCATATTGGATTATAACCTTATCCACCTTATTTACTAGTATCATCTTTTTTGATGTAAATATTTTTGCTGTATCGAAAAATATTCAAACATGTAGAACAACTCTTGTACTATTCACTGTTTAAAAGAATGTCACCTTTTGTAAGGGATACCCCAAACTGTGTCCTCTGACATAGGAGCTGCAAGTTTTCAACTTCAGTTAAATATTAGGTAATAATTTAATTGACTGAGTTTCATGTCTTGATAATTACATATTTTAACAGTGTTCATTTTATAGACTGAGCAGAGTGTAGGCCTCATAGCTCAGTGGTAATTGTCTGCTTGTCATTTATTACTGCTGACATGTTAGTGGATTGATGTTGTAATTATCTTTTGTATTTCTAAGTGGTTAAGTCTTCGTTTCATGACTCTATTTACAGCAGCTTAGCTAACAGAATCATGAAGTGTTGTTTGGCACCTTGTTTTCTTTCTTCCTAAATTGGTTGGAAATTGACTTCATGTCATGTTTTAATTTGACAGTATTACTGCAGAGTAAAATATGTTGCCAAGAGTCCCATCCCTATTTGTATTGTATGCCCATTCATTTACTCAGGAAATAATACATATATTAATGCACAAAAATGTTACATAAATTAATAAGCATTTATGGAGGATTTACCTTAGTTCCTGAGTCAAACAGACCAACACCAAAGGAATAGACGACATGGTAGTTGTCACACCACATGATCTTCAGACTCGGTCTCCCTCTAGTTCATTTCAGCGTACCACCACTATGGAGCTTCTAGACTCCAACTCCCATGAGCCTCCTGCTAATCGTCGGCTGTTGGACTCTCGACGTCGAGGTGGGGTACTACAATATCTGGTGGATTGGGAGGGGTACGGACCAGAGGAGCAGAGTTGGGTTTCAGCCAACGACATCCTGAATAAGGTTGAAGGCGGACTTTCATCAGCGCCGGCCTAATCGTCCAGCTCCTCGCCCTCGAGGTCGTCCTCGCAAACAGCCACCCAAAAACCCCAGAGGTCGTCCCAAGAGTAATGCGTCGACCATCAGCCTAAGCTCCAGCCGCAGACCGTCACCGGAGACCTCAGAACGTCCAAGGGGCAACCTTCTGGATCATCCTTGCTCCGACGCAGACTCTTTGGAGGGGGGTAATGTCACACCACATGATCTTCAGACTCGGTCTCCCTCTAGTTCATTTCAGCGTACCACCACTATGGAGCTTCTAGACTCCAACTCCCATGAGCCTCCGGCTAATCGCACATCTGCACGGACCAATCCGGAACTCTCAGTAAGATCACCGTCACCAGAGTACTGATCACATTAACCTGTTCTCACAGGTATTTATACCAGCAGGTCCTACATGCTGGTGTGAAGTATTGCCTCTATTTTCATGAGCATACCGAGCGTTTACCCTTCCGGACTGCATTACGGTTTTGACCCCCGCCTGTCATACGGATTACGTACCCGCCTGTCATTTCTGGATACCTTTGCCGATTTCACTCTCCTTTGGTCTCGACTCTTGCCTGGTAAACGACTATCCTCTCGCTCTATACTTCCGGTTTGTGCTCAGTCCATGCCTGTTCTCCCTCAACTCGGTTGTACTGTGTTTGTTGTAAACATCACGTTGATCTACCTTTGCTTGACTAATAAATCTCTTAACTATCATCCTGAGGTCTGCACTCGTCGCAGTGCCCTGTCCGGCGTTACAGTAGTGCAAGTGGTTACTGCTGCTCACAACTCACAAATCATCTCACAGCTCCACAGAGCCCTAGTTTGATTCCTGGTATGGATGTTCTCCCCTAGTCCATGTGGGTGTTCTCCTGGGTACATCTTTGGATGTGGGAGGAGACCATGTGTGTATACGTGTGCATATGTCCTGTGGTGGACTGCCGCCCTGTATTCCTGCCTTGTGCCATGTCCTGCCCTGGCTCCCCACAACCCTGTCCTGGTTTAAATGGGTATAAAAATGAATGAATGACCATGGAACTATGTTCAATATTTTTAATCAATCCCTTGAAGGCAAATGTGCTTGACTGCTAGATGAACACTTTTTTCTATGTCCTTCTCTATAATGAGACAGGTTCCAATCAGTCTTTAAAAAGGCCTTTGAACGTGTCAACATCACAATGCAAGCCTCTGACTGTTAGGCTACATCTGACCTTTCCAGGACTGCTGCTTCATGCTATGAACTTTTCACTCCAGGTTTGAATGAGCTCTCTTTGTGATACGCTAAAGGTCTCTAGAATTTAATTAGAAGTTTCAATCAATAAACTGATTTGTCATTCACCCCATGGTAGCTTGTAAATAAAATATAAGGCCATGAATATGGTAGCTAACATTTAATTTGACTTATGTTAGGAGATACAATTGTATATACCTTTGTGATGTTAGATGTGTGCTGGGATTTTCCTCTCCTTCACTCTGATTTCACTGCTCCCAACCAAATAAAGATAATGGGTTGTTAATTTAAAAGGAATTACTAGTGGTGTGAGTGTCAGGCTGAGCAGTGTGTGGATATGACCAAGATGAGCTGAATATTCAGAAAGAACATATTCAGGCAAGGATGAGGAAAAAGCATAGTTCAAACCAGTCCAATGATCAAACACAAGATGGATGATGGGCAGACTCACAAAGGGCTAGGCAAAAGAGACATGTCATAACATATGCATGACAGTGATAACGTAATAGGCCTATTTTTCTTTGCTTTATTTTTGATCTGATCTACATATGCTTATGTATTGTTAATTATCCGCAGTATTAATATAATTAAGATTTGTTCATTCATTTGTGGGTGAAAAACAAGAAAGAAAAAAGGGAAGCAATAAAACTAATGATTTTGTTTGAAAAAGTACAAAATTGATTTCTAAGGGGGGAAAAAGGGGGACCTTTATAAAGGTGGATTTTTGAATAAAATAGGTGCTTATACTAAAGCCAGAAGTAATAAAGAATATACATATAAAGATTATACATATAAAACGCAAATATATAATCAGCCCATCACATGGCAGAAACTCCATGCATTTAGGCATGTGGACATTGTTAAGCTGCTGAAATTCAAACCGAGCATCAGACAGAGGATAAAAGGTGATTTCCATGACTTTGAATGTGGCATAGTTGTTGGTGCTAGACAAGTAACCTCGTTTTGCATTTAGAACTGCCTTAATTTTTCATGGCATAGATTCAACAAGGCACTGAAAACATACCACATCCCAACGGTGCTCTGTTGGATTGAGGTCTGGTGACTGTGGAGGCCATTTGAGTACAGTGAACTCATTGTCTTGTACAAGAAACCAGTTTGAGATGATTTGAGCTTGTGACATGGTGCATTATCCTGGTGGAAGTAGCTATCAGAAGGTGGTACACTGTGGTCATAAAAGGATGGACATGCACCGGTGGGCCAACTGGTGGTTCTGTAATGCATTGTGAATGTGTACCATCCAGTGACACTAAAAATATTTTTGCAGAACATATTCTACTAAATATCAATAAATCATGGAAGCCAAAATCTCACAATGTGTGTTAAAATGTAAGCTGAAATTAGGCTGGATATTGCAACAAGTAAGTAATTCTAAGCATACTTTTTTCTTTAGTTCTGATTTCTTAATACCACATTAGTAGTGCAACATCTCCCCCTGTAGGCCAAGTAAAGATGTTGTAGGTTTCTAACAGTTCTTGTGGGGAAGCAAACCGAATTCAAAATTTAAAATTGATGGTGTGACACAATGTGAGTCAATGGTCAACAGTGTAACAGGATGACAGGTGTTGGACCCAAGTTCAGAGTGATGGGACGGTACCAATGAGGAGAATCCTTCCATATATTCACAAATATTTGTGGTTTTTTTGTAAATATATTTTTACATCTCTAATACACTATATCTGTATATGTAGGGATATATAGTTAGCTTGTATGCATGTGTGAATCAGAATGGTGGCTCAGCTTACAAAATATGAAAGAACTGAGAAATCTCACAATCTAAGGCTGAAAACAAATAGCTCTTCCAAACTCAGATGTGCTTCCTTTGTCTCTCTTTCAGGCAGCAACTCAAATGCCTACAAATTAATAGATGATCCAGAGTGCTCAGGTTGAATAAGCACGTGCTGTGTCAATGCACCTGTAGACGTTTTTCTGGTGGTGATGACCACCAGAGCATACACACCTCTTCAGTGAAGTGATAGGGAAACCAGACAAAGAGCTGGCAATACAAAATGGCATCTGAAAACAGGATGTTGTCTAGAAACACAATAGCAACTAACTGAAAAAAACAACAATCTAAGGCTGAAAGCTCTTCCAAACTCAGTGCAATATTACTGCTCATTCTTGATTTTTTTCCAGAGTAACTAAAATATTTCCAGAACAGTTTAACAGCTGAATGTTAATGTTCTTTAATAATAAATATTTTCAGGTTCTTATTTTCAGCTTTCTTCCTTCCTTTATTCCCAGGGCCCTACTTTCAGCTTTCCTCCTTTAACTCTCTGTATCTCTCTCTGTCAAAGTCTTTCATCCTTCTTCTACGTTCTTAAACTTCTTTCTGTTTTCATTCTTAGGTCTCCCTCCTGAATTCAGCTTTTACAGTATTTACTCTCTCTTCTAGCTTTCAAAACCTTCTTTCTCTTAAGACAGCTTCAAATATTTCTTCTTAACAGCTTTAATCTCCTTCATGAATCTTTTTCTGTCATAGCTGTGTCACATGTTTAAAACAAGTCTCTTAAAACTAGCCCGAGTTGATTAGCCTCAGAGAACTCTGGGGAACATTGTTTATCTACTTATTGCCGGCTGGATAGAGAACTGGATTCTGTAACATGCAGATACTGTACCTTGGAATTGCTCATCACCCTCGATACAGCCACCGATTCTGTTGGATAATCCACTGGAACTTTTCTACTACTTCTCTGGCAGCTGTTCCCTCTTTTTGGAAAATTAGATTGGATATTCTCAAACCCATCCTTTATCTATCCACAAACACAGAGTAAACTTACAGGAAAACTGGTCTTGTTGTGCATTCTACAACTTATGCTGACCACCTGACCAAATATAAAGCTGCTTTAAGTACTGCCAGCTCCAGCTGCTTTCGAGCTTTGAAAAAAACAAATGTACCTCTTTTACCTCCTGTCTATGAGCATACCTCTGTCTGCTCTGGATAAGGTGTCTCTTGAACTCCCTGTTCACCTGCTATGCAAAGAGTGAGTTTCAAATTCTTCTGAGTTCACATAACTGTGGATCTCGCCTGGTCACTCAACACATCACACCTCGTCTATAAGGCCCAACAACGCCTTCAGTTCCCCACCTTCCCTCCTCTACAACTTCTAAAGATCTACAGTGATGAGCATCCTCACTGCATAACAACATGGTATGGCAGCACCACTGCTGCAGAATGGAAGGTCCTGCAAAAGGTGGTGAAAATTGTACGGTCCATCATTGCAGCTGTTCTCCCCATCCCCAAAGGGGATATGTCCAATAATAATAAAGATACCTGAGGAGAGCCAACAGTATTTCCTCAGACCCCACACAACCCAGACACTTCCTGTTCCAACGGCTGCCAGTACATTACAGAACATTCGCACCAGAACCACCAGGTACAAGAACAGTTTTTTAATGTGTTTGTTTGTTAATGTGGTCACACCAACAGCACCCACCAAATCGTGAAACAAACATCCATATCATTGTTTACTAAACACTACCAGAACACTACCTCTAAAAAGTGCCATACGTATTTTGGACATACATATACAAGTATTCATTGTCTATTGTCAATTTATTGTATTGTCTATTTACTTTATTGCTTATTGCTCTTATGTCCTTGTCTCAATGATTATGCACCAGAGAAGTATCCTGAATGTGTTTCATTATACTGTAACCCCAAACCTACTATTTGTATAATGGCAAATAAGTTAAATTGAATTGAATCATGTGTGAGTGGGCACCCTGTTTTATTAAAGGCAAAAGATCCATCCAAGTCTTCTGGTCACACCACTTTTGTGGAGGTTTATCATAACACAAACAAAGGAGGTTTCTGAGGATTTGTGGTGGTTGTGGTGCAACAGTGTCAATGAATTTGTTGACTCTGGAGAAACATCTCCACTATAGTACCATCTGAAGAAGCCGTAACTGGTAGTACATTAAATCCATTAATACTACAGTATCTGCTTTTGTGCTCTCTTATCAGTTATAGTTTTTGTACATGCTGACAACAAAAAACATTTTGTAATACCAGCTACTTTACGTGATTTTATGTTAATGAGACTTGGCATTATCAAGTCTAAGATATGCCTATACTTATGAGTGGGAAGTGACACATGAGACCGAAATAAGTTAGCATACTGTTTACAGAGGTTATCTGAACTGTGGGCAGATTGTATAAATGTTTTCAGTAATTAAAACACTGTTCAAATCCATTGTAATCCTAGATGTAATTTATCCTAGATGGCGTTTCTCCAATCTCTTCAAGAACATTTGTATGATTTCTAGGTGGATAGTAGATGACAGGATGGTCACATCTAAATTGCATTGCCATGTGTTCAAATATGGATGAATCCCAAACTGAAAACCGGTTGCAGTCGAATCCAATGTTTGACAAATAAGCAGCACCACCAGTTTCCCCTCAGTTTCTCCTTAGAAAAACTATTCAAAAATAAAAATTGGAAGAGAAGCTTCACTGAGAATAATATTTCGTTAATATCAAGCCATGTCTGTATCAGGAAAAGATGGTCAATACTGTATTTACAAATAACTGTGCAATAATAGATTTGTTTGTCAGTGTGTATAATGACCTACACTACTGAAATACTGCACTGGAATTAAATTTCAGTGTCCCACCCCTGTCTCCTACCTGACCTTTTATGTCCTGACTGTCCAGCTTGTTCATCATTCTCAAGCCTAACATTCATTGTGTCAACATTTCTATTGCTTCCATGTGTATTCTGCAGATGGATAATGCTGGGAGGAAAATTAGCTGCCAGCATTCGCGTTCCAGTAATGCTCAGGTGAAACCAGGAGACGGAGAGTGGTACAGAAAATCTAGCGGCCAATTAAAATTCTGCTTCAGGATTTCGAAATGTCATTTGTAAATGTCACTAGATATGACATGCACAATTATTTTCTCCACATTAGAGATACGCTTACACAAGGAAAGCAGAAAGTTTTTAAAGAGATGCTTTTACATCCCTGATGACTGAGTCTCTGTTGAGCAGCATTTTGGATTGGGAAGATGTTGACTGGCTGTCCGAATGCAGAGATGTGCAAAGTGTATAGTTTGCATGGAAAGTACTGCCATTTTTTCACATGGGCTGAGTGTTGGTTTTCAGCCTCTTATTATTACACAGCCACCTCCTTCCAGCTTTGGCATTAACTAAAAGTCATTTGTTGCAGTCTGTGCTTGTTTATAAAGTTGCTGGAGAAGATAGGTGAGGGCACTCTGTTTTTTCTAGAATGGGGGGTCCAATGACGCCAAATTAGATGTACAGTACACCAGGGAAAAATTAGTGCTCTTTGCTGTCTGTCTATCTAACTTACTTGTACACTCTCATTCTGTACTCTCATGCATTCTGTGAATCTATTTACACTATTTCAGAAATGTATTGACTAACTAAGTTGAAAGTACCGTGAACTTGTTAGTGAAATAAGGACTTGTGGAATGCTACCTTTGACAGTTTCCGGTGCTTCAGATAAGTATTCTTAAAGTTCTTTATTTGTTATTTGGAAGCTAACATTAAAACGTACAAAAATGCATACATTTTAAAGGTCTGAGAATGCCATACCCACCCCCCTAATTTGATTTGTTTCACTGCTTCATCAAACATCAGGGATTCACAGCTTTTTTAATGTTTTCTGACTTAATGTAATTTGTCTGCACATGGGACATTAAGTAGGCTACACAACATCAACGTTGTGTATTACATTAATCTGGTGCACTGCATGGATTTATTAGTTTCACATGAGAGCTGTTGCAGGCTTCATTTGCTTTAAAGGCATGGAATTGCTGTTTCCTACTCATGAATGTATGAAGGGTTCCATCTCTAGTGTTTCATCCCAGATTCTTTGGCCATTTTTCACTGCATATCAAGGAATACGCTTATATTCAATCAACTGCAGAGCAAACTGGAATGGTCACATTAATGATGACAAGAGCAACTGCATCAACACTTCATTACAACTACACCATTGACAAGCTTGACAGGGAAGAAGTGCTCAAAATGTATTACTTTTCTAATGGGCCATTGGGTTTATACACTGACTGAACATTTTATTTATGAGTATGTACACATAAATCATTCATGCAGCTACCTAAGCAGCGAGTCGTGTGGCAGCAGTGCAATGCATTAAATCATGCAGATATGGTCCACATTTTACCCATTCTGATGGCTACTTCCAGCATGATAATGTACCATGTCACATAGCAACACACACCACATGACACTCTAACAGACACTGTAACAGCACAACAAAAACAGCTAGGAGGTAGCACAGCCAAGAGATTTCAAATTAGAAATCAAGGACCCATCACCCAACATCCCATATCACCGCATAAATTTTGACAATGACCCACTGGCTTAGTCATGCATAACTCCAGGCAACAGAGGACCAAAACCCAGACCCCAACACCTGGCTCAACAACAGTCTTGTTATCTGGCCAAAATGCACAACAGAGCAGGCAGGCTAGACAACCCCAGACTCCAGACCCAGGAATTGGCACCAGAGCCACTCATCACAGCCTAAAGAAACTAACTAAAAACCTGTGTAAATAAGTAGCTTTATAGTCTATACTTAAAGATTGGAAGTGTGTTTGAATCCTGAACAAAGATGGGAGTTTTTTTCAGAGCAGTGTGGCATGAATGAGACTGACGTCCAGCTGACTTTTTTAACAATAGGAACCAAAACCACACCTGCATCTTGAAAGAAGCATATATGCTGGGTTGTAAGATTCTGTAAGTTCACTGAGATACTGAACTAACCGAAGTTTGTTTATAGATTTACTAGAGAATATAGTCAGTAGAGCATTACAGTAATCCACCCTTGACGTTATAAATGCACAAACCAGTTTCTCGTCATCTATAAAGGAGAGTATATTATGTATTTGAAATAAAACAAGTCTAGTAATGTTGCTAATGTGCACATCAAAGGAGAGCTCTGAGTCAAATGTGACAGCTATGTTTTTTACAGACAGACGGGCGTTACGCAACAGTAATCAAGAATTATAGAAATAAGATTTAGACAACGTATTTCTTACAGACCACACCATCTGCTGTAGGACTCCTTGTTCTTCTTCTGCTGAAAATCTTTCTGACTTTGAATGTGTGTTTGGGGTTGTTGTTATGCTGGAGAATTAAATTGGGGAAAATCAGACACCTCCCTTATGGAACTGGATGATGGACAAGATTCTGCCTGTAATTCTCAGCAGTGAGGAGGCCATTCGTATTGACCCAGTCACCAACTCCATTTGCAGAAATACAGTCCCAGATATGCAGGGAACCTCCCGTGCTTCACTGTGGAATGCAGATATTGATCCATGTAGTGCTGCCCAGCCCTTCATCTTTCTTGTTATGTGCATAAGTGAGTCTGTTGGCTTTGTTTCTCTATCTGAACCATGGCTTTTTAGTTGCAACATGAAGACCACTTGTGGAAAGACTTCACCAGACCCAGACTGTATTCAGTTTTTGTGATTTTAAGATAATGACAAATGAATCAGTGTTTACTTTTGACAATAATCTTTCTTATTGAACGAAGTGGTACTGAATCAAGCCTGAAATGTTTACGGAAGTGTTTAATCTCTCCCACAGGCAAAAATTTCATCATGGGATTTGTAGGACTGATGTCCACTTACTGTGTGAATGACCTGCTTCGTATTTCAGAGCTCTTGGTCAAAAACTACAGAACGATAAACTCGGCTGAGCAGCTGATGTTGAATTTGATCTAACCAGAGGTAACTCTGAAGCATCTGGAAACATCCAACATTTGATTCATAACTTTGGTGTAGATATTATTTAAAATTTAAAATTCCCATCCTTTCTTTGTTTGAACGTCTTTAAACGTATTTCACAACTTCAAAGACATTACTGTAAATGTGAGTCAGTCAGTGTATTTTTCCCCCTTATAATGGGTGCAAAGCAAACCAGGCCTGGACCCATTTTATAGCACTCTCTGGTTAAAAATGAGGTTAAAAGTGATAAAAACTAAACACCGCATTACTGTAATTGATATGTATTTTTGTGATTTGCTGCATGGCAAATCAAACATGGAGTATTGAGATATTGCTTTCTTCAGTAAACTTCAAATGGATAAAACAACGTAAAAACACACCAAGCTGTCAGAAGGTTTTTTCACAATAAAGAAAAAATAAATCAAATGCTGTCTTTTTTTCAGTTGTATTGATATTGTCACGGATCGCCGGGGTTTTGGACTATAAGTGCCCCTCCATGCCGCCAGGGGGCGATCCGGACTATAAGGTTTGCGGTGCGCCGCCGGATAGTTGCGCATCCGAGGGAGAAGCGAGGGCACTTGCTAGAATGACTTGCAGACTTAGACAGATATAGTGTCTCTAAGTTAAATAATTATTAACAGGTCATTTTCACTAGATTGTGTGGAAGATATTTCAACACCAGATATTTGAATTTTTTTAAACGTAAGAAAGTAAACATTTTCAAAGAATCTATAATTAGGCATACAAATACAAAATACAAACACAAAAATGACCAAATTAGCCTCACACCTTAAAAGGGTAAAGTCATGAAGCTATAGCAGAGTTTATGTCAGATGTCCTGTTGGTTCTAATTACTATTATCTGGTTATATTTCACCACATTATCTGCTTATAAGAAAAAATGCTTGGATAGCTTGACTACAAGGGTTGGGCATGAAATCATGCTGTTTATAATGACATTATTGATTGCTGTGGTATTTTAATCGTGTCATAAAATACACTACAGACTTGCATATTAAGCTGAGTGTTTCTGATTCACTGCAACAGTATTTAATAAGAAACACCTCTCATTTACATTTGAGCATTCTTTCACAAAATATTCAAAAACAAAGTATTTACCAGTGTAAGGAGGGCATATGATTTCTGTGGATTAACATAATATCCATAAGTTAACATTTAATCAGATCCTGAAATTGAAGATCACTTTTAAAGGTATTTTGAAAGTTCCCTCAACACAACTGATAAGAAATTGATTTATGAGGTATTTTCCTACAAAAAAGGCAATGCTGTGCTTCATTTTCTGCTCCTGCAGGCTACTACCATCAGAAATGGCACATAATAAGGCAGGAATCCTAATAAGCAGAGAGTGCTGGAAGAAATGAGCAAAGAGACTTTTTCCACATCACAAAGCACCAGAACGTTTTGGTACTATGAGGTCTATTGAGAATAAGATATGATTTCAACTTACTTCATTATGCTTCAGCATTCATATCATTCATGTATCATCATTTATACAAACAATGGACACAACCAGTCATACTGCTTCTGTTTCATTTTCACTCTGAAATCATCACTTAGATAAGAGAAGCTCAGTGTTGTCTGGGCTAGGCACTAAATAAATGGTTTAAAAAGTCTGAGACTATTCACTCACACTCACTCACTTGCCATTACCTGCTTAATTTAATTCTCCTTCTTGGGGTCCGAGCCCTAACCAGACTGGAGTGAAGAAAGGTTTGCACAGGATGCATTGCGGGATGCATGTGCACACACATTCAGACACATGCACACTCACTCACACTACTGGGACACTTTAAAGTTACAAGATGTCATAAATATGTCTTTTGTCTTTCTTTTTAGGGTCTCTCTCACACACACACAAACAATGACAAACAATCCTAATACCATACTGTCCATAGCTGTAATTAAATGCCATTATATGCCTTCAAAGTCAGAATATTTGTTGCTGCTTAGCCTGAAAGATTCCTGTGACATGTTGTTCCTAGCTCATGTCAAGCCTGTTTGCACCACACTTTTCTGCTGCTGCCACTGGCCGATGGTGCAACAAACTGTACTGTGCGTTTCTGCTGGCCTCTGCTGGTCACAAGTAGGTACTGCATGGTTGGCTCGTGTTGCACCTCTGTCGTACAGCTTGACCCCTTACAAATAGTTGTATTCCTGAAACTTTAATTAAACTTGCTACCATTATTTATCCATTTATTTTCAAGTAGTTACCCCTACAGTTACTGACTTATTAAGAATTAGAACATTTCTATGATTTGTTTAGGTAAGTACTATTTTTTTAAGAAAGTACTTACCATGACTTTACCATTTTATTACTGACTTGTACCTCTACAATAATTGCTTTATTATTTCATAACAACTATGAAATTGACATTTAGTTTATTGATAATAACATGTTACCTTAATATTACCATGTTATTACCCACTTATTACCAATCTGTAAAGTGCTACTAAAATGTCTATTGCAATGTTATTGCAAGTGCTTATTACGGCTATTCTATTTACAAATGTTTATTACAATGTAATTGCACATGTTTATTACAATGTTATCGTTGTGTTTATTACTATATTACAAGTGCATATGGCAATGTAATTACAGGTGTTCATTACAATGTTAACACAAGTGTTTATTACAGTGTTACTACAAGTGTTTATTACAATGTTATTACAACTGTTCATTACAATGTAACTACAGTTGTTTATTACAGCGTTATTACAAGTTTATTACAATGTTATTACACATGTTTATTACAACTGTTATCACAAGTGTTTGTGTTTATTACAAGTGTTATTACAAATGTTTGTGTCATTACAAGTGCACAATGTTATTAATGTTGTGTTATTACAATGTTAGAGTCAAGAAGTGCATGTTACAAATTACGCTGTTTTTTTTACAAATGTTAATTACAAGTAGTTTATACAACCTTATCTTCTTCTTCTTCTTTCGGTTTCTCCCTTTATCAGGGGTCGCCAAAGCGGTTAAATGTTCCACCTCTCCCTGTCCTCCACATCCCTCTATACTCTCACCCCCACTCCCCTGCATATCTTCATTTACCACAACCTATAACTCCTTCTTTGGTCTTCCCCTCTCCGTCGCTTGCCTGGCAGCTCCATCGCCAACAGCCTCTGCCAATATAATCCAGCTACCTCCTCTGCTGCACATGTCCAAACCATCTCAGGTCTCAGTCTTCCCTCTCAAACTTTGCTCCCAATTTTTCCAACGTGCTGTCCCCTCTGATGATCTCAATTCCATCCTTCCACCCTAGACACTTCCTAAAAAGAACCCAACATCTTAAAATTACAACCCTTATACAATGTTATAAATAATGTTATTACATGTTTATAGTATTTTACAATTTTGTTATAGGTGATCATTTCGTAATAATTGCAAATATTTGTTAACAAGTACCAAAACCCTATTCGTAATTACAATGTTTTATTACATGTTTGGGGGGGGGGGGTTTAAATTTATGGGTTGACGGGGGTTTTTTTTATACAGATATCGAAACTGGTTTATTACACTGGGTTGTTTTACAAATGTCTATTAGAATGTAATTAAAAGTTGTGCAATTAGCATACATACTGTGTTTTTGTAGGAGCTCTCGGGGGTGGTCCAATGTTATATTACTCAATGTTGTAGCACTGTACAGATGAACATTAAGATGCATAAATGAGATATAAAACACATTATATTTAACCATAAATTAATTATTATTAGTAGTAGTATAGTATATTAAGTATATTTTTATTACGTTTTCATAATATAAGGGTGGGTAGTACCCAAAACAACACAATATACAGTGGGGCAAAAAAGTATTTATCAGAAACCAGTTTTTTTTTTACTGACTTATGCAAGTTCTCCTACGTGAAAGATGAGAGAGGTCTGTAATTTGTCTCATAGGTGGGACAGGGGGCTTCAACTATGAGAGCCAAAATGAGAAAAAAAAATCCAGGAAATCACATAGTGGAGGTTTTTTAAGAATTTAAACTTGTAATCATGGTGGAAAAATAAGTATTTGGTCAATAACGGAAAAGGGGGTTCAACTCGTACTTTGTAACATAACCTTTTTCGGCAATGATCAGAGGTCAAACGTTTCCTTTAAGTCTGCACCAGCTTGCACACACGGTAGCTATATTTTGGGGCACATTCTTTGCTTTCACATGCAGAATAAAAAGTGATTTTTTGGGGTGTTGCCTGGGAAACACGGACTTTCATCAACTCCCTCCGCAAATTTTTCTATGGGGTTGAGGTCTGGAGACTGGCTTTCAACCGACTCAGGAACTTGAAATTCTTCTTAACGAGCCACTCCCTTCATTGCCCGAGCGGGCAGTAGGTCTATTTGTTTTTTTCATTGCATGCTGGACTAATCCACCACATTCCATCTTCAATGCTCTCACTGATGGAAGGAGTTTTGGCTTAAAATCTCAACAACAAACATGGCCCCAGTTCAATCTTCCCGGGCCTTAAACCGGATCAGTTGTCCTGTCGCCCTTTGCAGAAAACAGCCCCAAAGCATAGGGAATGTTTCCACCCCATGTTTTTCCGTATTTATGGTGCAGACTGCAAAACTCAGCATCTTCTTCCTCCAATCACGATAGTTGATTTTTACCAAAGTTCTTGATATATACCCCATTATATTCTCCCAATGCTCGTTCTGGATCACCATATGCTCTCTGCCAAGACCGGCCCCGGACATGTTACTGGCTTAGTCATGTGGGAACCCCCCTGCACTGCAGGATCTGAAGTCCCCTCTCGGCGTATGGGTTTACTGATGGTAGTCTGTGTTCTACTTTAGTCCGTCGCTCTCTGCAGGTCATCATTCAGCAGGGGGGGGGGGGGGTGGTCCCGTCCGTGTAGTTTCTTGTGGGGGGGATTTTTGCTCACCGTCCTCTATAATCAATTTGACCCCAGGTGGATGAAATCTTGCCCTGGGGCCCCAGATCGAGGGAGATTAATCAATGGTCTTTATGCTTTCATTTATTTTCTTACAATTGCTCCGACCGTTTATTTATTCAACACCCTGCTGGCCTAGTGTGATTCATCACTCTTCCCAGCCTGTGCAGGTTCTACAATTTGTCTTCCTTTCTTCCTGGTGTCCTTCAAACAGCTCTTTGTCATGGGCCATGGTTGAGTGTTGGGAAAAAAAAAGGGTTTTCTGACTGTTTGAGGGCTTTGGACAGGTGTCTTTTTGTTACAGATATAGTCAAACAAGGTTCACTTTACACATGGAATGAGTGGGAGGGACATAAGAGCTTCTAAGTTTACAGGTCCTGTGAGAGCCAGACATCGTGCTTTGTTTGTGGTGAACCAGATAACTTATTTTTCACCATGATTTAACAACAATTAAATTCTTTAAAAATCCTACAATGGGATTTTCCCTGGATTTTTTTCCCCATTTTGGTCTCTCATAGTGAAGTGTACCTATGATGAAAATTACAGACCGTCTCCCTCATCTTTAAGTAGGAGAACTTTACCATCAGTAGGCTGGATTGAAATACTGTTGTTTGGCCGCCACTGTGAGAATTAAAGAAAATGGTAACTGGTGCGGGGGGTTCTGTCTTCCATCTTTTTTCCCACTTACGACAAATCTCACATCAGGTAAGGGTAGGGCAACTTCCTAACCAACGAACTAGAACAAATATTCTGATGATCTTTTGAAAGTTAACAAATAAATTTATTTTGAACATCTTTTAAATGCAGTCTTTGAAAGGATTGCATTTTGGTTTGTGATAAGAAAACCCTGTTATGAATCCTAATAAACTTAATAATGGATTAAATAAACTACTATCCATTTTCTGAGGGGGGGGGGGGGGAGCAAGGGGGGGGGTTGAGAAAGGGAGGAGGGAAAAATTGTATTTGCATAAGGCAAATCACCATACACCCGGTCAAATCCAAAAATGGTATTTTTGAACGCTTTCCAGCTTGCATTTACATGTTAAAGTTTGTTTGGTTTATTTTTACCTAGCTCCTGCATTTCCCCTTTGCCGTAAGCCTAAAAGCTGAACAAAGCCGTCTATTGAAACTCCACTTCCTGCGTCTGTTCTCCGTTCCCTACCGGTGTTTACAACTACTATCAGCATCAGTGGCCATTTCAGCGACACACAAGGTTATATCTATACACAAGTTTACATCAAGAATAGTCATATATAAACTCAAGTCAATGCCAATTTAGCATCATCCATTAACCTAACATGCATGTCTTTGGACTGTGGGAGGACACTGGAGTACTCGTAGTAAACCCACACAGACATGGGAAGGACATACAGGCTCCACACAGAAAGAACCCAAGCCACTCCACCCTGGGATTGACCCCAGGACCTTCTTGCTATGAAGTGGCAGTGCTACCCACCGAGCCCCCCTAATATTAAAGTAAATATTATTAACTTAATTTAAAAATTCTGATTAAGAAGTAAAATGTAATCAGTAAAACATTTGGTCTGGATAAGTGATCAGGTCTCTTACCTTCCAGCTTCCCTAACAGATCACACACCAGGCTAACTGGCCACTACATTACATCAGTTGCAGTAGTTCAGATTAAACTGTCTGTTCCTTGAGGATTCTACTACTAGTCGTACATGGTAATGCAACTCACCATTGTTGGAAATGTACTTTTAAAAAGGGCTATAAAATTGAGAAAAGGTGAGGGATACAAAACAATTTCAGAGGCTTTAACAGTGACTTGGGGTACCATTCAGAGCATTATTAAAATGTGGAAAGAGCACTGCTCCATCTACACCTTGCCTAAACTGAAATTCAAACTGAATGACCAAGCCAGATCAGGGAAGCTACCAAGAAGCCAATAGAAACTTTGAATGTCTTAGGGCTGAGATTAGTCAGTCTTCACTGTTTAGTCTTGACAATCCTTCAAAAATCCTTTACAAAAAGACGTGTGGAAAGAAAGAATCTTTTTTATGGAAAAGTGCCACACTTTGACTAAACTTTATGAACTGAAATCCAAGCACTATGTTTGGCAAAAACCTAACATAGCACACCTCCCTACACCATACCCCCAGTGAAGCTGAGAAAAACTGAGTCATGTTTTTCTTCAGAAAGGACTGGGCAACTGGTCAGGGCTGAAGGAAAAAGGATGTTGCCATGTACACCCAAATTCTTGAGGAATACCTGAGACCCACTACTAGATAGGCATTGTGAAGATAGGCATGTGTTTTGGCTTCCAGCATGACAACACTAATCACAGCCAAAACACATTGGCTTAAGGATAGGAAAAGTGATGTCCTTGAGTAGCTAAGTCAGGGCCCTGACCTAAATTAGTAGATAGATTTGAAGAGTGCCGCTCACCTCAAAATTTGACAGAATATGAACAATTCTGCAAGTAGGTAATGGAAAAAATTCCCCAATATAGGTGCTGGTGTAAACATCCAAACACACTTGATGGCTAGACTTATAGCAAAGTTGGCTCTTTATTTGAATGTTGTAAGGCAAAATGAATATATAATACTTGGAAAAATATATTCGTGGATTTTATTTGTAGACTGTAAACAAAAGATGATTAGGTTGTCTTGTGGTATATGTACAATCAAGTCTGGTAGTTTTGAAAAAAGACCAGAAACTGCAACTGGTGTCTACAGTATCATTAGGTCAGGTGGGCCTCCAATACTCCTGCTATTAATAACAAGGCTACGCTGTACCCAGACCATGATTAACAGAATGTTATGTACTCTGTAGCTTCTCGCCAACCATGGTCTCAACATGTTATAGTACTCCACGGATATTCCACTGAGATCTAACTCACTAGGTGTGGAAGTGGAATTAATACATTACTGTTAGCTGGGCTTTTTTGGTTTCATTAGTAGCCATAAGAACAAACTGATCATTCCTCAGAGTGGCATTCAGAGTAATGAGTGTCATCAGTAATGAGAACCCGAATCTGGCCTGTTTAAGTGTGATGGGGGAAAAAAGGGAAAAATTCTTAAACTGGAAATATTGTTCCCAGACAGCAATCCGGGCTTAGATAAGAAACACTTGTCTCAGAGTGCTTCATCCTGTTAATGTGCAGTAAGTGACGTGAAATAGTCTGGCACAATCAATAATGAGCAAACAGATTTTTGCTCCATTTAAAAACAGTACATACCAAACCAGAGGTTTAAATGCTGTTAATAGATAACAAGAATCTACAATTCAAATGCGTACCTTGGCTCAATGGTAAGAACAAAACTGCTGGGTCCAGTGGTGCAGCTACAAACCGTACCTCACACTGAGGCAGCAGACGTATGGGTCAGCGTTGGAAGATCACAGTACAGTGACTACAGCAGGAACATCAACATTAACTGTGCAAAAGAAACGCCTGACAATTTACTAGTGACTAGAATTAGTCACTAAGGGTCTACGGATAGTAGGGAAAAATATCCATAGAATTTCCAGGAGCTGATATGGACTAAATATCACTGGACTTCTTATTCAGCTAGTTAGTCAAGGTGTTTTCAATAATAGTTCTATCCATGATCTATTTACAGTGGTGCTTGAAAGGTTGTGAACCCTTTAGAATTTTCTAGACTTCTGCATAAATATGACCTAAAACAACATCAGATTTTCACACAAGTCCAAAACGTAAAGAGCCCAGTTAAACAAATGAGACAAAATATTATACTATTATCATTTATTTATTGAGGAAAATGATCCAATATTACATATTAGTGAGTGGCAAAAGTATGTGAACCTTTGCTTTCAGTATCTGGTGTGACCCCTCTGTGCAGCAGTAACTGCAACTAAATGTTTCCTGTAACTGTTGATCAGTCCTGCACACCGGCTTGGAGGAATTTTAGCCCATTCCTCCGTACAGAACAGCTTCAACTCTGGGATGTTGGTGGGTTTCCTCACATTAACTGCTGACTTCAGGCCTTCCACAACATTTCGATTGGATTAAGGTCAGGACTTTGACTATTCCAAAACATTAACTTAAACAAGGTTAAATATAATGGGAAAAAAGAAACAATAATTACAATATTTATAGTCAATACAAGAAAGGTACAGGACAAAAAACAGAAACAGACACCTAACATATACTTTGACATGTAACAAATGTTAATAAATCCTAAACGGGGCATGCAATGTGATTGTAGGAAGGTGTATTTACAGAGCACGGCAATGGACCGATGCCCTGCCCAGAGTGTTCTGCCTGTGAAAAGTACATTCCAGGTTAGACACCAGACCCTCCACTGCTACCCTGACCAGGATAAACTGAGTTAAAACGTGATGATTTGCTTACGATAAATATATAATCAGGTTTAAAAATAATCAACACCCCTCACAAAAGAAAAATGTTCTTGAACAGATTTTCTGTAAAAAAAAAATATTCAGCAGGGAAATAGTAACTTGTAAACTAACAAATGTAAAAATTAGGAGGATTTTCTGGCTTTGTATAAACTAAATATTTCCTGACAGGACCTTTTATCCGATATCAGTTTTTAAAAAAAACGGTAAAAACTATTCCTAAACATAAAAAAATAACCGTCTACACACTGCTGCTTCCTCGAAGCTTCGGCATCAGCTGACCTAGTCACGTGATTGCCTGTCTGATCAACATGGCTGGAGCAGACGGGTGAGTGTGTGTTACTCTCTTGCGATTACTGATAAAATATCATTTATGTTTCGGCGTTTGTGTCAGCAAAATATTGTGTTGGATTTATTTTTGTGGAATTTAAGTTGCTAATTAGTCTTAGTGTATTAGGAATGGGAAGTGTGTGCGAACTTGATGGTGTATTTGAAATACCTGCAGTTTGTTTAGTCCTGTTAAAGTAAACTATTTACCGGTTTAGTTATTCTTGAGCGTTTGTTTTTCTTTTTGGGGGACAGTTGCAACACTTTTTGCATTTCCTTCAGTTTCTCGGAGACTGTTTTTTTTTAAAAGACAAAATATTAATTCAGTAAAACCACATCTGTCGGCTTCCCACTCATATTGCTGTAACAAGTGTACATATGATAATACAGTTACAATTTACACTCGAAAAGACGTAGTCAAATGTTGCAACTGACCCCATACCAGAGGTCATAAAAATGTAATAAAATCATTCTTTAAGATAATTTGCCTTTACTTTTTTATTTGTGCACAGACAGGGTCTTCACTAAATGAATTTGAATCAAAAAATGAATGAATCAAAATTACTAAAATGAGAAACATTTTCAAGTAACAGCCATAGTTTTGGTTTAATTATTACAATCCATTAAACTAAAAATGTATAAAAATCAAGACACTGAAATTGAATAATCCTTCTGTAAACCTTTGTGATAGACTACTGAATTAGAATAACCATAAAATAGATCGCCTGCAGTTTTTAGGTGACTAATGAGTTATTGTAGATTAATCACTAAAATTCACAATCTTATAATTAATGTAAATGCAAAATTTGATTAACGTCATAAGGGACAGGTGCAACAAGGTGTTGCAACAGTCCCCACATGGACAGCCATGATAAACTTGCTGTGCTAGCTGGACACTAGCTTTGACATATGCAAGCTGTGTCTGTTGGAAGCTAAGAACACAGATTAAACTGATATAACATCACAGTGCTTCAAGCAAACTGTTTAGACTTTATGACAAAAACTCTGATCATTAAAAAAATTACTTTTTCATCATGAAAAGTAGTGTTTACATAAGGAATATTCATGTGGCTGCTTTCCTCCAAGAATGAGGAGCGACTAACTGAGCATGTGCTGTATGAATATCAGCACTGGGGCTCATTCCTAACTGGTGGAATAAGCACTGTTGCAACCATCCCCATTCTTGTCTATATTACTGGTAGAGCTAGTTTGAGAACATATCTCTGAAAGAGGTGTTATTTACATGATTTAGCCTAGAGGTTTTCTGAAACGGCATTCATTTCTATCTGTTGTTAGAACAGCTTTTCACCAGTGTAAGCAACGCAGCTAAACAGTGACTTTTGTTTTTCTACTCTACTTGTGATGCTGTTAATATTTTCCTGTTCGTGTTTGTACTTTGTGACATTTGACAGTTCAGAGTTCATCACTTTAAGACTTTTGCAAGGCGTTATGTAATGATTTAATCTAATTTGGTCTTCATAAAGCTATTTATGATACCACAAATGCTGATTATGCAGTTCATACATTGGCATAGGTTCAACCAGTGAAAATGATAGTGTTATAAAGCAACGTCACGATAGCAGTACAGGTATATTACCTACATTTCTGGTTACACTAGCTTTGAACAGCATAGACATAGCAGCAAACAGTGGCCACTGAATCTGCAAGTGGAATTTAGTGACACTAATGCGCTTCATGAACAACATGTATATTGAAGCCAGTGTATGTGATCTGGAACATGCGACTGATTTTCTCTTCCCCCTTTCTCATGTGATCATGTTGCAAAACTGTAGGAGTAAGGCGTTTTGTGCAAAGTACGTGTTTAAAGTCAGGGGATTATTATCGGCTGTGGATAAGGCTTCATAGTGCAGGAGGACAATGACGCAAAACACACCCCAAAGATCGAGGAGTGCTGAGTGTCATGGTGTGTGTCTTTTTTTCCACAGTCACCTGAACTAGGTAGTGTTTGGCATATTGTGAAATCATACTGGATTAACATGGAACAACAGATTTTGTACATATTTTTGGAGTTCATGCCAGCTTGAGTGCAAACGGTCATTACAACAAAAGGGCATTCTAAATACTCATAATTGTGTCACAAAATTGACTTTTGCCCCCGACTGTAATACAGTTATAAACACATGAAGAAACACAGGTTTAATAGACAACAAATGAAGAACGTACAACAAAATCATTTTGTTCCTCAGCGGCTTAATACATAATTTCAAACACGTTAAAGAGATTGCAGTGCAGAATGTTTTTGACAGTGTCTCATGCTGTTATATGGTGTGTGTTGCAGGAAGGCAGTGTACTGGCTGGGGAAGGACACCCTAAGAGTGTCTGCAGCCTTATTCACAGAGAACCGGAACCGTCTGTGTAAGGCTCTGAAGGCCAAAGACACCCTGCAGCCCAAGTCAGTGGTGGTGCTCCAGGGAGGAGAACAGAAACAGCAGTACTGCACTGATACAGATGTGCTGTTCAGACAAGTAATGCCACACAGGACATTCATTAGCACTCTAAACCATACTTTATTGTTCCAAAGGTGCTATTCAGAAAGTTTAGTACTGTACATCTGTGTTCTGTATGATAGATAGCTGCCTGGATGCACTGCAGTTTGAGTCAGTGTCTGTTTTCTCAAGCTATGTAGTCTGATAGTTTTAGAATTCTTATTCAAGATGTGTGAAGAATATTAAAATTAAATTTTTTAGTTAGAATTACACTCAGGCTACTACTGTTAAGTCCCTGCTCAGAACTCATGGTATAGAAATATGACACACAAATAGATAAGTAAATTGCCAGGCCTTTCTTCTGCACAGGTAATGTCGATGTTCCTGCTTTTGTCACTGTACTGTGATCTTCCAACACTGACTTTTGGTTTCTAGATTCTCATTATTTCTTACTGGTGATTTAAACCCCTGTTTTGGTGTTACAGTGTTAAATGGAGCAAAATCTGTTTGCTCATTATTTTATCATACCAGCCTATTGTGCTGTCACTTACTGAACATTAACAGGATGATGTAAATCTGGGACAAGGTGCTTTCATTATATAAGAGCAGGATTGCTGATCTGAGCATGTATTTCCAATTTAGATCTCATCACCATAAGCTGGCCAGGTACCTGATTGATTCCACCTTTGCTGGGTTCATTATCTATTTTCCTAGTGTTATGTGTTCATTTTGCCTTACAACATTCAAATAACATAATATCAGGATTGGAAAAGTGATCACCTCCCTGATGTAATACTTCGTAGAGGAAACTTTTGCTTTAAATCTAGCCATCAAGTCTGGTTGGATATGTTTACACCAGTTTGCACAGCAATATTGGGGAATTACTTACTTATAGAATTGTTCAAATGCTGTCTTATTTTGTGCTGAGTGGCAGTGGACTGCACTCTTCAGATATATCTACTGTTTTAGGCCAGGGCTTAGCTACTCAAGGACATCACTTTTCCTATCCTTAAGCTACTGTGACTTTTGGCTGTGATTCGAGTGTTGTCATTAATAACATGTCAAAATAAATTTCAGTTTGTTAATTAGACCTTTGTTAATTTCAAAGGTCATCAGAATATAATAATCATGATGTAATTCCAGCTGCTGCCAAAATCTGTATATGCTTTTGGGTTAATATTTTGAGTAATAATTATTTTAAGCACCATGCAGAATGTTTTGAAAATGTGTTTTATATACACCACTTAGCTAAATCATTAAAAACATCTAACAGTAGTTAACTAGCTACTACACATCACGTTAACGTCCACCTGCATGCCGGATCCAGGGTTTTCCACCAGAATATTAACCAGTGCATCCCCTCCCTCCACTGGCTAGTATTCTTCCCACAGTGCGTCCTAGTGCCTTCAATGTCCCACTTAGAGTGAACACATACCTGACCATCCATGTGATGGAAAAGAAAATGGGACTCCTCGAACCAGATGACCTTATACCGTTGCTCCAAGATCCAGTTATGACAGTGGATAAAGTACAATCACTTCTATGGTGGACAGGTATTAGCATGGCGAGTGAGCACTCTCACTCTACAACTAGGCAGCCCCATACACAGCAGGGGGCACTGTACTGTGTGTAGTAGCACATTCCATTTGGAGCCAGCATTAAACATTTCTGTGACTTGCATCACAGTAGCTCTTCAGTCCATTCAAACCAGATGGCATAGGATTTGTTGATCTTGTTCATCGAGGCTTGGGTGCCAACACCCGTTTATGCCAGCTCATGGTCTGGCTGTCCTAGGACTACTATTAGTAGCTACTCACCACTGCTGGTTGGAAGTCAAACTGTTTGAACTCCTGCCATAAGAAATTGGATATTTTATCCAAACCTCTTTAAAGTTATAACAAATGACTCACAAAAATGAAACCTGTGAAGTCAAATTCCACTGGTTGAGGGTGTATCAGTGTCACATGGTGGAAGTGCTTGGTGTTCTAAAGGTCATTTTGCATCTATCTACTAATTTATGTTTAATCATTTGGCAGACGATCTTATCAAGGGCGATTTACAACTGATATCATCTTAAAATGTACAATATAAGCAATTGGGGGTAAGTAGTAGAAGGTACCTTGAATTATAGTAGAATGATCTTGTACTTGTCGTGACTTGGAACATATGTAAAACTGCTGCTGTGTGACACCAAAGCGGATCGTGCAGTGTGTAAAGGCAGTGTGTGACCTGTGTTTCTGTTATGTAGGAGTCATTTTTTCACTGGGCATTTGGAGTGACCGAGGCTGATTGTTATGGTGCTATTGATGTGGACTCTGGCAGATCTATCCTCTTTGTACCCAAGTTGCCTGAGAGTTATGCCACCTGGATGGGAAAGTGAGTCATATCTAAAATCACCAGTGGTCCATTTAAACCTCCTTCCAAAACAGTCTGATTAGTCACTTAGTAGAACACTTCCATACACCCACAAAGATATCACATACAAGATATTGCTTCTTGGAAATGCAGAAAAAAATGCAAGTCTTGAGGTCACCTGGTCTCAAAGACTACCCTCAGACTCCACCTCCATGTCAACAGATAATTAGGAATGCTTGTCAGGAAAATGCTTTCTTGTAATCTAACCACAAATGAAAGTGCCTAGAATTTGCTAAACGTTATGGGGAGTTTGACTGAGTTTGCTTATGGTCAGATGAAAGAAAACTTGAGCTTTCTAGCAACAGACACTCAAGGTGGCTTTGCTATATAAAAAAAAAAATAAAGAATGATGACTATACTGAAAAGAACATAAACAGGAATGATGGCGGGTCTGTGATGTTGTGGAGTAGCATTACCTTGATTCTGCACTCATTGTCCATTATCTGTTCCATGTACCATATAGATGGAGTTCTAAAATTGCAGACTAGTCCATCTGTTTCTCTCCAAATTTTGTTAGTCCTTTTTACTCTGTTCTCTAATGGTCAGGACCCCCACAGATCAGGTACTAATTGGGTGGTGGATCATTCTCAGCACTGCAGTGACACTGATGTGGTGATGGTGTGTTAGTGTGTGTTGTCCTGGTATGAGAGGATCAGACAGAGCAGTGCTGTTGAAGTTTAACACCTCAGTGTCATTGCTGGACTGAAACTAGTCCACCTACCAAAAATGTCCAGCCACCAGCGTTCTGTAGGCAGTGTTCTCTGAGCACTGATGAAGGATTAGAGGATGACTAAAACAAACTGTGAGACAACAGATGAGCTACTGTCTCTGACTTTGCATCTAGAAGGTGGTGCAATATGGTAGGTGCTGGAGTTAAAAACTCCAGCAGCACTGCTGTGTCTGATCCACTCATACAAGCACAACACACACGAACACACCACCACCATATCAGTATTACTGCAGTGCTGAGAATGATCCACTGCAATGATCTGTGAAGGTCCTGCAGGGGTCCTGACCATTAGAGAACAGAGTAAAGGGGGTCACCAAATTATTTAGAGAAACAAATGGACTATAGTCTGTAATTGTAGAACTACAAAGTGAATCCATATGGCAAGTGGAATTGATCAAATGAACGGTGAGTGTAGAAGTTGTAGTGTAGTGAGTTGTACCTAGTAAAGTTATTGTGAGTGCATGTTCAGCTATGTTGTTTGACGAATAACAAGTCACTAAGAAATGCAGTTGTGGCAATGTAGTTCTGTACCTGCTCCTCCACTTACTATTCTCAGTAAAGCAGTTCTTTGTCTCTTGACCAGGATTCACGCCCCAGAGCACTTCAAGGAGAAGTATGCCGTGGATGAAGTGCACTACACATGTGATGTGAGTCCTACAGTGTTATATTTATGATAAACACCTAAATGAATATGTTTGCTCTGCCATATAAAGAAACATTTGGTTAGTTCATGTGACGCTATAAGAAGCTTAAGTTATAACTGGATTAAACAGCATTTTTTTCCAAAACGCATTATCAATGAAAAGCTTTGAAATTGAGGAGCCTTAGTCAGCCTTTATCTGACAATATTAGTTTGGTTCCAGTACCAGTATTAATTATTGATATAAGTCATTAGATGGAGTCTAATGAGTCAGACAGCCTTCTTGACATCATGTTAATGGTAGGTTAAAGGAACAGACCTTAAAGCACAACATTGGATTGCCCTTTTGTATAAAAAATAACACTCACTTCCATATCACTATGGTTGTGTGAACTTTCAGCGCACTTCCTTTGACAGACATCTTCAGTTTGAGGAACTGATTCCGTTTTACTACTGCACATTGTTTTTCCACAGATTGCTGATATCCTGACCAACAAGAAACCATCTGTCCTCCTTACACTGGTAAATACCATGCATTTAAGTTTGAATATTTTGTAAGACAATGTTAACGTATTAGTAAAGTTATGAGAATTTCTAATGCTTTTATGGGAAAGTTATTGTCACTATTAAACATTCACATGGCGATACACGCTTACTTGGCACAGAATTAGATTTCTGTGAATGAGTTGTCAGTTCTCCGTTGATGTAGTAGGAGTTTGTGGTTCGAATAGCTGGTTAGGGTATTAAAATACACTGAACGTTACAGCAGAAATTCGGATTGCCTGTGTCTGTGGGAAAGTAAGGCAGTTAGAGGACCATCGTTGTGACACCTAACCAGTCCTGGGTGGGACTAGCATCCCATCAAGAGCACTTTTATGCCTGTGTTCTGTGTCTCATTCTGTTTCTACTTTTTCATCCTTTCTATCTACTCTTCTGTCTTCCTTCCTCCATCTCCTCCAGCGAGGCTTGAACACTGACAGTGGCAGCATTTCCCGTGAAGCCTCTTTTGAAGGAATCAGCAAGTGAGTTTACAACTCCCCCACCATTTAGACTGTCATGATGATTAGTAATCTTGTTGAGCTTGAATAGCACCTTTCACACACCCAAGGTTGTGAATGAAATGCTACTTTGAAACCTCGTCCTTGCTTTGAATGCTCCCTGGGTATTTTCCATGCTTTGTTATATTTAACTCTTTAAAATTTATATAATTTAAACATTTATGTGCTCTATTTATTTAGCTTCCAAGTAAACAACACCCTCCTGCACCCTGTTATCGTGGAATGGTATGATCTGTTTAATATGTCCCAACACATTTGCAGTTACATTTACAGCATTTAGCAGACGTCCTTGTCCAGAGCGACTTACAGCTGATACAATTTTACAATCAAAGCAATTGTGGGTTAAGGGTCTTGCTCAAGGACCCAACAGGGGCAGCCTGTCTGAGGATATGAACCCTGGACCTTCTGCTACATAGTCCAGTACCTTAACTGCTAGGCTACCACAGTCTCAGTATGTTTGTTGTTCTGATTTCAATGCATTAAACTGTATTTATCTGGACAAAATTATAATTATAGGTGTGCAGCGATGACAAAAATCAATATAATGCCAACCAGTGTTTCTATATGAGTAAATATTTGGAGACTTGTCTGTTATGATGTTATTACATCTTTTAAGATATTGAATCTCTGTCTCTACCTCTCCACCTTGCTTTTTCCTTAGTCGTCTGATTAAAACTGATATGGAGTTGGAGGTCCTTCGCTACACTAACCGCATATCCAGTGAAGCTCACAAAGAGGTAATGTGATGTGTGTATTATTTAGGTCACAGGGGAATCAAATCCAAATGGTCTTACGTGGCATTTCCATACTGAGCCAGTCAGAGCATTGATTTGTCTTCTGAAATATCAGACGTGTTTAGTGTTTGTCAGTTTTGGACCAATTCTGGTAATTAGCTCTTGTCTGGGAGTTGGGCAAATGATTGAGTGTAATTCACACAACATTTCATTCATTTTCTTAACAGCTTAATCCTAGTCAGGGACATAGGAAAGCCAATGCCTAGCCAGCGGCACAGGGCGCAAGGCAGGAACAACCCTAGACAGGGTTCCAATCCATCGTAGGGCACATACACTGATATGCACGCACACTAGCGAGACACCAATTAAAGGGGAGGATATTCACACAGAAAGGTCCCAGATCATTCAAACATGGGTCAAACACAGGACGGGACCTTCTCGCTGTGAGGTGATGGTGCTACCCACCGAGCCACCCTCACACAGCACTTTTCCTCTAATATTAAATACCTTTTGTTTTCTCTGTTTGATTATTTATGTGTTTGTCTTCCATAGGTAATGAAACACGTGAAACCTGGCCAGAAAGAATATGAATTGGAAAGGTAGAATTTCTTTCTCTACCATTCTGCTCAACACAGGCTAATAAAACAGCTTATGTAAATTACAAACTCATGCTGATGAATTAGGTTTAAATTTTTAGATTACTTTTATAAACAACGAGGACTCACTGGGTCTAAAATACTTTTTCTTTTTGATCCATGATGGTGTTTTAGACTTTTCATCCACTGACAGAAAATAGTGCTTAACCATTTCTACAAATCTCTGATTTTGTGCTGTTTGTTTCAGCCTGTTCCAGCACTACTGCTACACACGTGGAGGAATGCGTCACACCTCTTATACCTGCATCTGTGGCAGGTAAGCTCTCATGTAAAAACCTCATTTCATAGCAATATAATATAACGTGCATCTAAATCCAGCAAATCAGCAAAGGACTGACTCCCTTTTACTAGTATTTGCAATTTGATTTTTGTCTATGCATTGCCAGCAATAGCTACAGGTCCTGCCGCTGCAATTACTCTGAAATAAAATAAAGTACTTTGATAAAAAATAGTAGTGCCTTTGGGGACAGAGTGGATCTCTTTTGGAAGCTCCTTTAAGCGTCTTCTTGCTGTCTGTGTTTTCAGTCAAAAGCGAAAGTCAGACCTGTACAGTAATAAGCTCAGGCTATTTTAGGAGAACCGGCCAGGCTACACAGGGTACATGCAAGATGACTGTTCATTCAAAAATGATTGCGATGTACAATACTACAGACACAATGTGATGCTGCTGCTGGCAGTTCAGTAAACATACCACAGCTCAAACTGATTCTCAAATTACAGGCTTTAATACCACTGCACATGATTCTAATTATATCACCTGATTTTTTTTGTTTCATTATGAAAGTAGTTATTGACGGGGCAGGGCTGGGCTGAATTCAAAACTGATAACAAAATTGTGACAATAAACAATAATGAAAATGAATACATGTATCAAAATAAGTAGTCAAAATCTACTCACAGTTGTGTTGCTACCATGAGAACTTAGCAACTTATTTGGATTTTACCGAAGCAATCAAACAATGGTTTCACCAACAATCAAGATCGTTGGCATTAATTATATGAATAATTGCACAGTGATGTTGCCTTTTACAATGCAGTCTTTAACAGTTATTCTTGAAAAATATGAGCATATCCATCAAAACCAACATCAAATTTGTATGGTATTAAGCGAGGAAGCATTTTGGTAAAATAGAGCAAATCTGCTACGTTTGGACAGTCACTTTTTGACTGCCAGTTATTTTGAGAATATTTAAAAACATGAGTGTGTGTTGGCAGGCTTCTTAATTGAGATGGTATTAGGCTGTGTTGTCTGTGCTTCTGTGTTGTACTGTGCAGACAGTTCAGCATGTTTTTACTGGTCCAATCTCCACAGTGGGACCAACTCCTCCATTCTGCACTATGGCCATGCCGGTGCTCCCAATGACAAAACCATCAAGGGTGGAGACATGTGGTGAGTGAGAAATCATTTTCTATATAAGTACAGTGCACAGCAAACTTGTACTCTTCATCCTGTGTTGTGGTATGGTTTCTTTTCTGTAATGGCTCAAAGTGTGGATTAGCTTATGGCTGGTAGGTAGTGATACTATAAGAGAAGTACTGCAAATCTGTTCCAATTCCGGTTTATAGGAATGTATTAACAAAAAAAAACAGGGGGCTTTGTGTCGCTGCCTGTCTAAGTCTCTGTCTGTGCATTTTTAAAATTGACAAGTGACTAGAACAGTCAGATACAGTGGGAATCTATCACATTTTTCCTTGTGTAAGTGCTTAATCAATCACATTGGGTTTTTTTTTTGTTTCTTTCCGCTGTAAATTAACTTCTTGTATTAGGCAACAAAACACAACTCTCTAAGGTCAGCTTCCTCTAATACATGATCCTCTATCAGTCTGTTTGACATGGGTGGAGAATATTACTGCTACTCCTCCGACATTACCTGCTCCTTCCCAGCCAACGGCAAATTCACTCCAGACCAGAGGGCTATTTACGAGGCTGTGCTGAAGTCCTCCCGTGCAGTCCTGGCTGCCATGAAACCAGGTACCTCACACCAAGCTACTGAAGAGATCAAAAGTTTACATACATTTCTGAAATTTGTATTTGTTGTCTTGTCAGAGCCAATACACTGTGTTTTGACTTTTTCCCCTCATTTTGCCATACCCTTAAAGCATAAATACCTCCCAACAGATAAATACGGTTTAACCATAAATACCGTCTCGCAGCTACATTTGTTGGAGTCCATTAGTGCCTAATGTAATTGAGTGGACATAATTAGGGATGGCACACATCTGTCTATATACAGTGGGGCAAAAAAGTATTTAGTCAGTCACTGATTGTGCAAGTTAGACTTAGAAAGTCTGTAATTTTCATCATAGGTACACTTCAACTATGAGAGACAAAATGAGAAAAAAAATCCAGGAAATCACATTGTAGGATTTTTAAAGAATTTATTTGTAAATCATGGTGGAAAATAAGTATTTGGTCACCCAAAAACAAGCAAGATTTCTGGCTCTCACAGACCTGTAACTTCTTCTTTAAGATGCTCTTCTGTCCTCCAATCATTACCTGAATTAACGGCACCTGTTTGACCTTGTTATCTGTATAAAAGACACCTGTCCACAACCTCAAACTGTCAGACTCCAAACTCAACCATGGCCAAGACCAAAGAGCTGTCGAAGGACACCAGGAAGAAAATTGTAGACCTGCACCAGACTAGGAAGAGTGAATATACAATAGGCAACATTACATTCTCCACATCACCAAAATACCCCCAAATCTAAAATACTTCTGACAGACAAATAATTATTAACCATAAATATGCTACAGAACCAAATAACCTTCAATGGCCCATAGTGTAATTGCCTTCAATCTTAATACATTTACATTTACAGCATTTAGCAGACGCCCTTATCCAGAGCGACTTTTGTCTTACAATCCAAGCAATTGGGGGTTAAGGGTCTTGCTCAAGGACCCAACAGTGGCAGCTAAGCAGATGTGGAATTTGAACCCTGGACCTTCTGGTCCAGAGTCCAGTACCTTAACCGCTAGGCTACCACAGTCCCTAGGATTAAGGGCATTTAGGTTTGGGGTAATTTATGTAATAATACCACACAGTAAAATGCCACAATACATAAATTCTCCCAAACCTAAATGCCCTTAATCCTAGGTATTTAACAAGGTCAGTCACCCCCTACGCAATGGATATTTATGGGAAAGTGGTAATCTGCTCTGGGGTGTAGATAGGTTTGTGTGCTATTGAGGATTGAGGTCATTAGACTGGGAGGTTTCTGTTGAGTTGTGTGTAGGTGATTTGGGTTTGAGGGGCATTTGGCTGTGGGGGTATTATGGGGTAAGGGGTGTTTGACTTCAAGGGTATTTATAGTTAACATGAATTAGGTTAACCAGTCTCTCTGTCTAACTAGTACTGATATTACCTTGTTCCTGACATGAATAGCCAATGATGCTGATGTGATGTTGAATAAATAAACAAACTAATATTTAGCCTAAATATGGGATGAACTGACAGTGTCATAAATTTGGATAGTGGCTCCATTTTAAGGCTGTGGTCTCCTAATTGGATGATTGTGAGTTTAAATCCTGAATACAGGCAATTTTAAGCAAATTTTTTTTTTCTCAACTTCAGGTGTGAAATGGACTGACATGCACCGTCTGGCTGACCGGGTTCACCTCGAGGAGCTGGTTAAGATTGGTATCCTACACGGAAATGTGGAGGACATGCTGAAGGTGCACCTGGGTGCTGTGTTCATGCCTCACGGATTGGGTCATCTGCTGGGCATCGATGTCCATGATGTTGGAGGATATCCAGAGGTCAGTTAGAAGATAAGGAAAGAAGTAGAACAGGTTCATGGAGAATAACATGAAAGACCTTGCCTTGCATATGTAATATAATAACCGAGTTTACCAAAGTTGCGAATAGAATACAGTCTAAAAAGTATATGATAATGTTTTCAAAACATTAAGTTTTTAAAAAGAATAAATGTCTCATATGGAACTTTAAGCAGTAAAGCAGGACGAAACAAAAAGTGATCATGTGCTTAAGCTTGTTCAATAAGACTTCTATTTTCATTGTTTGAGTCTCTGTGTTTATTGAGCTTTAAGTTTTACCCTTTCTTTAATCAGTGCCTTTTTCTTTCCATTGTCAAGGGAGTGGAACGTATTGATGAGCCGGGTCTGAAGAGCCTGCGTATGGGACGTGTAGTGCAGGAGCGCATGGTGCTCACTGTCGAGCCTGGCATGTATTTCATCGATCACCTATTGGACCAGGCCCTGGCCTCGCCACAGCAGTGCGTCTTTATCCACAACAATGTGCTGTCTCGCTTCCGGAATTTCGGAGGGGTGAGTGTGCCATCACAAGTGTAAGCGAAGGTGTTAACACTTTTGTCGTGCATTTCTTTAATTTCGTACTGATATGATGAGGCCACACCTCCTCACTGGGACTGGCAGGCACAGAGGCCACACCTCCCTCACTGGGACTGGCAGGCACAGAGGCCACACCCCCTTCAGTGGGACTGGCAGGCACAGAGGCCACAACCCCTTCAGTGGGACTGGCAGGCACAGAGGCCACACCCCCTTCACTGGGACTGGCAGGCACAGAGGCCACACCTCCCTCACTGGAACTGGCACACAGACACCACCTCCATTACTGAGCATAGAAAACTCTGAAATGAATGAACTGAACTTCTAATACAAAATGTTGATGATATTTAAACTTTTAAAACCAAATGATACCAGCACTTAATTAATAATAAATATTAACGTGTCCCACATATATCTTTACAGGTGCGTATTGAGGACGATATTGCGGTGACTGCAGATGGGGTGGAGCTGCTCACCTGCGTCCCACGCACTGTGGAAGAGATCGAAGCCTTCATGGCTGACAGAAGTGAGAAATCCTTCACTTCCTCTGTCAGCAGCGAGAAATTCTAATCCATCTTAACCTGAAGAAGTACTTACATTAGAGATTATTTGCTTATGCAGCATTTTATAATCATGTTCGCATTTATTTTTGAAATAATTTTCTTGTATGACATATACCATATATAAACTTCTGGTGCCATGTTCTGGATAACTAATGTTCTGGCATTTATATGATGACATGGGTGCTTTTTATTATCATTTGATTTCAAAATCACAACCTATGAAGAAACCAACTTGTATATTTTATCATTTAACAACGTGCAAAACATAAGACCAGCCAAAATGGAAGTGTATGAACATCTTTCTCCAGAAAACAAACCCTTTAAAACTAAGTGGTCTGTGTATCATATATACTGTACAATCGTGTGGAATTGCTGAGTTTAAAAATGTTTTAAAATAAGTTACAAACTGATACTTGCAGTGTCATTTGACCAGGTATAGGCATTAAACTTAACCATTATACTAGCTGAATTGAATTACAAATTGAATTAAACTGGGGACTGTGCTGGCCTAGCGGTTAAGGTACTGGACTCTGGACCAGAAGGGTTCAAATCCCCCACTGTTGGGTCCTTGAGCAAGACCCTTAACCCACAATTGCTTGGACTGTATCAATGGTAAGTCGCTCTGGAGAAGGGCGTCTGCTAAATGCTGTAAATGTAAACTCTGTTCTAATAATCCTATAAATACTTTAGAAAAACAAACAAACAAATAAGAAGTCAGAATCTTCATATTATCTGATAATCTTTGGTGGGATTTATAATTGATTTAGCAGAGATATTTTAAAGAATTTAGAAACCATAAGTGGTGTATAGTCACAAGTAATGATTCTGCAAATATCATTTATCTGCATCGCTGCTCATCTTCTCTCATACTTTTTCATAGATTAACCATTTCTTTCTTCTTTAATTAATAAACACATTTACGCAGCACCTCTGGACTGTTCTTTATTGTGTATGATGATGGTTCTCTTTTGGCTGCACTATCCTGTGTAAAATTGGAGAAAGTGCCAGTTGTGGTATGGTAAGATCAGTCGGTGTTTGCACTAGGTAATATTCAGTCAGTAATAGTGTACACATAATTGATTAAAACATTTGTGCTGATTTTGAATGCCAAATAAAATACTGTACATGGATTTTAATATTCTAAGAACAGCACCTAAAGCAGTTGGCATGTTTAAGCTTCATACTTAAAAAGCTCAGAACACTGTTAACCAGTTCAGAAAGAGACATTTATATACACAACCCCAAATAAGAAAAAATGGAAAATACAAATATTTAAAAAAGCAGTGCTCCTGACACATACTTTGACTTTTACATCGTTGCAGACAGTAAGAATTCAGGGTATTTAATTTAAATTTAATTTAACCCTGCATTTCAGGATTGCAACACATTCCAAAAAAGTTGGGATGAGGCATTTTATGGCTAGTAATGAGGTAAAAAACTAAGTTTATGATGTACAGGTGATGTCAACAGGTGATTATAATAATATGACAATAATGAGTCTTTGAGGGGCAAAGGTGGGCAGAGGATCTCCAGTGATTGACAAATGTGTAAGAAAGTTATTGAAATTATTGGGATTTCCATATTTCAGTCCTAACGTTTCTGATTTGACTTATTTTGTGTTGTCTTGTCGATAAATGCATGGACATCCCTGGAAAAGATGTCATCTTGAAGGAATTAATGGTGCTTTAAAATCTCAATGTACTTTTCTGCATTAATGCTGCCATCAGACAGTGCCATCCAGACTAGAGGTGACCAAACAGGGTATTATTTAAAAAAAAAAAAAAAAGTAAATTTTATAATGTTTCAGATATTAAACTCTATAAATTAAACTGTAATATAAATGTGTGTGTGTGTGTTTAATTTCTAGAGTTTAATATCAGAAGCATTATAAAATGTACTTCTTTTTTTTTTTACCTGACAACATTAAAAAAGGTTTGTCATATCACATAGAATACCTGTAATATTGTTGAAATACTGTTCGGTCGTACATGCAGTACTTCAGATTTCCAACACTGAGCGGCAGTATTGCTCTTTTGAGAGTCATTTTCATACCGGCTTAATTCAATTTATGGTCACAGGAAACTGGTCTAATCATCAGCACAGGCTCCAAGGCGAGAGCCAACCCCAGACAGGGCGCGCACATACAAATACTCACACTCAGAAACTTTAGAGAGAAAAATTTACCTAACGCATGTATTTGGAATGTGGAAGGAAACTGGAGTACCTATGGGGAAGAACGTGCAACTCTAAGCAGGCATCCAGACCGGGAATCAAACTGAATTTGTTGAGCTGTGGGGTGACAGCACTAACCCCTTATGTCACTGCCTATTGAGATTGCTTCATAATTTAAGTGTATACACATCCTCTTATTAATGATGTTATTTACTTTGGCTGAAAAGTCATGGAGCCAGAACTAATCAATACAGAATCTCTTCAGATCCTCCTTTCGCTCTTCCCACAAGTTGTCATTGTTGTGTAGGACATGTGACTAGGATGGTCATGTCAAAAGCTCGATTCTTTGGTCAAAGAACCATTTTTGTGTGAGTACAATACATGTCTTTGGTCACTATTGTGCTGTAAGTTCAAAAGGTGACCCAAAATTATTTCCTGTGGTCATATAATCATTATATGATTGCAAGTTTTGGATCTTTGTCCTGTTGGAAAATCAAACCAGGACCAGATTGTACCTTCTTGACAGACATGGCCATATTTTATTCTAAAATATCTGGGTCATTCATGAACCCCATTATACCATGTAATAAGTGCTCAGGACATTACAGATCCTGCACCATTCTTTACAGTTGTGCTTGAAAGTTTGTGAGCAGTTGAGAATTTTCTATATTTCTGCATAATGCAGATTTTCAAGCAGATTTTAAGTCTTAAAAGTAGATAAAGAGAACCCAGTGAAACAAATGAGACAAAATAATATACGTTACGATTTTTGTTGACGAAAATTATCCAATATTACATACCTCTGAATGGCAAACGTAAGGTTTGCCTTTACTTTTAGGATCTGGTTTGACTTTGTACAGCAATGACTGCAACGATTCCTCTAACTGCACATAATCTTGGAGGAATTTTATCCCAGTACTCTGTACAGGACAGGTTAAACTCTACAACCCACCAACATCCCAGATTTCTACCAAATTTAGTCTCCTGCAATCATTTTTTGGCAGAATTAGTTGTGTAACAAGGGTTTCTGTCTTGCTTCATGAACCATATTCTCTTGAGAATTCAGTTCATGAACAGATGTCCTGAAATTTTCCTTTAGAATTTGCTGATATAATTCACAATTCTTTATACCACTTTATACCAATGGTCACAAATAAAAATAATAATAATTATTTCATAATTAAAAATGACAAAATAATGCACTGGGGCTGTATGTGGAGCATATTAGAATGTTTGTTGCAAACACTAGTGGGGGTCAGTGGTAGCCTAGTGGTTAAGGTACTGGACTATGGACCAAAAGGTCCAGGGTTCAAATCCACTGTTGGGTCCTTGAGCAAGTCCTTAACCCACAATTGCTTGGATTGTAAGACTGCATCAATTGTAAGTCGCTCTGGATAAGGGCGTCTGCTAAATTATGTAAATGTAGTGAAACTGCCTTATACTATCAGATGAAACCTGGTGATTGATGAACACCAAGTTAGTCTACTCATAAAAAGCCAATGATATAGTTTAATTTACACACTGCAGTATTTAGGGTAGACATGGCTGGATGGCTCTCTTCATTTTATGACTGTTTATATTACAGATACATATTTATAATAACTTGTAACTGAATATTATTGTTCTACATGTACATGGATATACAAAACCGTTTTTGTAAAGGCAGCAGATCCTCCAAAATCCAGCCAGGTGAGAGGATTTTTTACAGTTTGAATAAAACATTTTGGTGTTACATTAACAATTAACCTTTGGTGTTACACACACCAAAGGTTAGCCACCCCATTCATAAATCCCTAGTCACACCCCGAATGTCCTTCCCCCATCCAGACTTTGTAATTCTAGGAAGTAAAAGGAGTCCTGTGCCTTGTGAACGAGACAGGTATGTAGGTATGCGGATGGATCTTCTGTTTGGTCAGGCTGTTGACTGGTGTGTTGACTAGTAAAGCTGAATAAAATGGGAGTACAGACATAGTCGTTAATTTTAGAGAAGATTTGCATTCATTAATAGGCTAGCAGATATTATTGTGGACAATTATACATGCCTCAGGACAGTCATTAATACCAAAAACGTTTAAAGGCATCACACTGGTGACAGTGAAAAGAGGCAATCAAAGAGCATATATACTAAAGAAGCTAAATCTTTAAATCGGTGACTTGTCATCACTTTGCAGGTCATACATAAAAAAGCAGCAGATTATAAAACAGGCCAACACTAATACACTCTAAAACAATTTTATTGTAATACTTACTGTTATAAAACTTTCTTGACAATATTTCACTCTTAAACACTGCACAGGTTAAGAAAACATTCTTGGAACTGTCTGCAGAAATTTTTTAGAAACTGCAATGCATCCTGGAATGTTTACAGAGCAGCACAATGGCACAGGATTCTACCAGTGTGGAGTTTGCATGTCCTCCCCGTGTCCACGTAGGTTTACTCCAGGAACTCCGGTTTCCTCCTGTCATTCCAATTTTTGGAACTTTTGTTTGTATGAACTAACTAGTTGAAATTCAGAAGTGTTCACTTCTGAAGTTAACAGTTGTTTGACTAATGTTGGCATGGTGGTATAGGAAGGGTTGGTGCCCTCTCCCAAAACCTCTGCTACCTGGATTTCTCATTTTAAACTGCTCCTAGCATAAGTTTGTCCCAAGTGCCGTTGGGATAAGTTCTGTAGCCACCACCCTCACCAGGAAAAAGTAGCTCCTGAAAAGGCATGATACAGTTATGGCACCCACTGTTTGGTCTCTGTCAGTTAGGGCATGCAGAATTAAAGTCTCACATAACACTAGGGTACTAAATGCATCCTCTTTTATAGCCCATACATGCTTTTAATGGGCATTCAACCTAAACAGAACTCACCTATCTAGCTGACTGTCAGATACCAAGCCTCTTTTCATGTGGTGACTATGTTGTTCCGTAAGTGCATTTTGTAGGCCTACAAGTACTGACTGTAGCCCATCTGTTGCTAATTGTTGAGCCCAATGTGTCATCCCCAAACGCCCCATTTCTCAGCTGGAAGGAACCACCAGAGATGGCCAGATATTATGTAGGTGAAGTCCACTCCACTACAGCACAGCAGTAATACTAACGTTATGTACTACTGGTTGGATGTGTAGCAGTGAGGTAGACTTTATGTGTACCCGTGTTGTAGCTGATAAACTGTCCATCTTTCAGCGGGTCCTTCCAAAAGGAATTGCTTTACCATACAAATAATCCCAAAATAGCCATCGTTTCTTAGAGTGTATGCTGACATTTTATCAACGTCTTTCAGTTTTAACGATAACGGAACGTGGTTTAACAATTTGAACCGAGTGCACGTGCTACTTTTCTTCAGCGGCTTTTAACGACATTTTGGCTCGGGGTAAAAGAGAGAGGCGCGCGGGTTCTGATTGAAATGGCGCATGTGGCTGCGGGCGCTCGCGAGGGCGCTTTTCCCTGATAGACGTCATTTGGTTTTAACTGCCTACAGGAGCGAGAGAGGCAGAGAGAAGCAGAGAGGGAGAACCGGGGAAATCGCCACATGAACAATATTCAAGGATATATTTATAAATTCTACTTTTGTAACCACTTTATCAACAACTTCGCTCTACTTGTTCTGTGTTAGGAGAGAAAAATCAGGAATGAAAATGTAGCCTATGCCTCGCTGAAAAAGCCCCTGGGGAAAATCCTACATCAAACCAAACGGCAGTGATAAAAATGGCTTTTTGAAAAACTCTCAGTCCGTTTCAACGACGCGACCCTAAAGCAGAACTTCAGCTTTTCTACTTTGTGGGAAAAAAATAACCCCCAAAATACTAATGGTTATTGTGAATAGCCAGAAGAGGGAGAACATCACTGAAATATTCTGAGGCTGGCTGGAGCTAATTGGAGCCATAATCCTTCAGCCCCAGAGGCGTCTCAGCTGCCTGGAGCTACACATTTCTATCTGCCTTCTTTCCTTTTTTCAGCTCTGCTCTGTTATTTATCCTATCAGAACCTTTTTTATCGGCTTTCGTCTTATAGCCTAAGCGACTCAGGCGTTTTATTTTTGGACTCTGAAATTACGCTAGAAGAAAGACGGATAAAGTTCCTAGGAGACAAGAAGCTCTGCACAACCTGATTTGAGGTAAGAAAGCCTATTGCTTCCTCTCGTCTGAACTGTTCGCTTTGGCGTGAACGAGTCATCCAGTTCAGTTTAGTACAGTAACCTACGTATGCTCGGTACCTATTCTAACATCCTACCTAGTACGCTAGGATGCGATTGTAAACGGTTCTCTAACGTTCGGTGTTGACATACTGTTTAGTACGCTAGTATGCAGGTTTGGAGGTAACCAGGGCAACGCAGGCTTATAGATCTTTAAAGCCACAGCTCTCGTTTCTGATCGATCTTTCGGACGCTGGTACATCGGCTTTTAAAGCGGTTTAGGGATTATTTGTCGGATTTATACCAGAACTGATTCGGAGAAGACACTTTATCGAGCTGAATGTTTTCATATCCATAGAAGTGTGTAGAAAAAGGATCGCACGGGACGAGACGATGTTCGAGACGGTAAGGTTCATGTTCATTGGAAATTGTCACGCTCTATATATGTACGGTTTGAAATCGTTGATACCGGTGTCTGATTGACTGATTGCAAGTCTAACTCTTCTAATCTATGTGTAATGCGTGGACAACCATATGCAGCGGGTTGTTATTTGGACTACTGCGCAGATTTCAATAGGTAAAGATTGCATTAGATACTATATTATAACCCTTAAGTTATGACATGATGAAACATGACACCAGTCTGTGTGAAATGCATTGACATATTTTGCATACTAGTTGAAGTAAATGTTTTGCTTATTTAGTTACTATAAGACTGTATAGCAATCAAATAATATAGTCGTAAGAGTTTCCACTCCAGATGTAGACCCAAAAGTAGACCCAAAAGAGTCACTGCATAATGGTATTTTATAGTTCAAGCGTTACTTTAATCCCAGGATACAGAGAAGCTTATATATATATATATATATATATATATATATATATATATATATATATATATGGATCGATTGAGAATAACAGGGAAGACACTTCTACGTGAATTTATTGAATGAATATATTGCAGCAAAACTATTATAATGTTAACTCTGGCAGTCTTTAATTCATTCTCATAAGGCTGAATCATTGGTTAATGTATTCATTTACGGCAAAATATTTGAACACTTTAAGACGTAGTTGAATGTTTGTGATCTTTGTAAAAAGCTGCAGTAGGCTACGTGTTGATGTGTGCGAATCTCTTGTCTATCGATCAGTCTCTCTATCTGTTTGTCTGTCTGAATACTCTGTAACAGTGAACGAGTGAGTGAGAGAGACAGAGAGAGAGAGAGAGAGAGAGAGAGAGAGCGAGAGAGAGCGAGAGAGAGAGAGCAAAGATATTCTGCCAACATTAACATCAGGGCATTTGGTCACAATCCCCTACAGCTATAACGAGAGGTGGGATAGTTTCATATGCCAAGAACTTCTTAAGACTTTTTCCCTCTTCTTTCTTTTTCTGTTATCTGATGTGTCATCTAGTATTAAATGAGCCTTATTGCTGAAGGCTGCATGCCCAGGGGACGTGGGCAACACCCTGGAAAACTGAGGCTTTTCAGTAAACGCATTTGCACTGCTTCTGTTGAAATGCTCCCCAGCTTAGAATACACATTTTTGCAGTTTCCGTAGTCCATATATTTACATCGGTGTCGAGAGATAAGAAAAGAACCTATTTATGCCATTCCAAATAGGCATTAATAAACTGAGGCAGGTTATATAAATTATGCAGAACAGGTTGGCCAAACGTGAAATACATACCATTTCCCCCTTAGACCAAACGCAGTCAGCCATGACATGTTTGCTGTCTGTAGTTACTTGTAACACATAATGACAGTCTTCCTCTCCACCTTTCGGCTGCTCCCATTAGGGGTCGCCACAGCGGATCATCCATCCCCATCTCACCCTATGCATCTTTCTCAGTCTGATTTATGGCCTGCATATTTGATTGGTACAGGTTTTACACCAGATGCCCTGCCTGATGCGACTCTCGATATTTGTCCAGGCTTTGTATCAGTACTAAGATTAAACTGGCAATGGCGCCTCCAGTGAAAAATGAAAGTCTGCCTAACTAAAAATTATTTCTATTGATAAATGCCTACACAATTGCCTCGTCGCCTAGTTGTTAATGGTCTCTCCCCTGTGGTGTAGGATACACTGTGATTTACTATGATCTATGAAAATGAGTAAAACTTGACGTTGTAAATTCAATTAGAATAACATTTTATTTACTGATGTTTGTTCATCATCTAGGCCCAGGCTCACAAAGGTGGAATTTTACAGGAAGAAATAATAATATAGCTCTACTTTGAACTTACATTTTTACTAGTTTGTTGTATTAAAAATGTTTAATAGTTTATAATAATAATTTCAAGCAATTATCTGAAGTTGTAGGCTTGTCTTTAATAATGCATTATTTATTAGTTGCACGCTTGTTCAGTGCAAAAGGAAGACAGTAAGTTTCAGTTGCTAAACTGTCTTATCTACATTTATGTCAGTAAACAACAATGTAATATAATTTCATTTCTGAATCATTTTTGACCAGTTTATTCCATTAAGTCATATGCAATTCTGTCCAGATGTGCATTTGGAGTTCAGCACAGTTTCTTTCCTGTTCAATGTCTAACTGATACAGTTCACTGCCAAACTGTGCTATGCACTGACCATACTCGCCCACAGTTTGGCTCCTCTGGGACAAAATGACTTCTGCCTAGAAGCACTTAAAGGATGAGGAGACAATATCGACTAAAATATACCATATATTTAGCAAATTAAAACGTAAAATGTTTATTTAACAGAACATTGGTTTAAATGTTGTGTATCATAGGAATGGCTTAAAGTATTATGACAGTTTTTTGCATATTGTCCGGTCCCTGTTCAGAGATAAGATAGCAGATATATTTCAGCATCTTAATCTTAAGGGTAAGAGAATCAGATAGTGAGCAAACGAAACCCTTACCTATGATCTCACAACGCAGTAAACTGTTGTCAGCTGTCACGCCATAAATTAGGGTAGGAATGGCATTGTAGTGTTTTCAGAAGGCATTCATAAATGAATACTTGTCATAATTTAAGGAAACTGGATATTCTTCAAATTAAGGAATATAGAGCATTCTTTTAATCACTCCACTTATCTGCAAAGCTGACTTCTTCCAGACAACTTACTGATTGGTGGAAAATGTATGTCAGAAGGTGGCTGTGAACATCTGTCTATATGCATGCGCACCCCCATCACCCCCACCCTTTCTCAGAATCTGAAGACTGGTTGCACAGTGTCTGAGCCTATCGCGTCTAACACATAGCATGAAGCCTTTAATTAGTAACTCGCGAGATATTTCTTTTCCCTTTCTCTCTCGCTCTCGTTTTCTCCCCAGAGGCGAACACCTTAGTGTCCGTGTCTTTGCATCTCTAATAAACATGTTTCCATTCTGCCCTGAGGCGGCGCTGGCGAAAAGACGACACAAACACACTTAATTAGAGCTGTGGCAATAATTCATAAGCTAAATATACGACGGGGCAGATGAGGAAGGAAGCTGATAAAGGGCGAGGAGCGCAGTGGTGCTAAAGGAAAAGCTGTGAGATCCTGACGTGCCACAACAGCAGCGCTGAGATTTCTCTCTCCATGGCTTTCCCATTTGTCTGTTTCCAGGAAGGAAGAAGCATGTCGCGCCTGTCTCTGACCCGCTCGCCGGTTTCTCCCCTGGCAGCGCAAGGCATCCCACTGCCAGCACAGCTCACCAAATCCAACGCGCCTGTGCACATTGACGTGGGGGGGCACATGTACACCAGCAGCTTGGCCACACTTACCAAGTACCCTGACTCCAGGTAAGAGCCTCATTCTGATCAGCTTCTCATGTTCTGTATAGACTGTGTACTGTGCATTTACATATGCTGTGCTTTTTAAGGGCATATGGATGAGTAGATATATAGTTTATTATTTTTTTATTTTTTATTTGATGATCCTTGAGCACTGGTCAATGCGTATTGCACTATACAGCAGCTAAATAGGATTAAACGGAAAGTAGTGAATACAAAAAGTTGTATTCACAATTAATTGTCTTTCCTCTATTATTTCTCAATAAGCATAGCTAACGTGTCGAAGCTATATATATATATATATATATATATATCTATATATATATATATATATATATATATATATGTGCCACCACAGTACACACCAGGAGACCAACCACCAAAGACAATTAAAAATATATATATATATATATATATATATATATAAGATATATATATATATATATATATATTAATATATATATATATATATATATATATACATATACATATACATACATACATACATACATACATATATATATATATGTATGTTTAATTGTCTTTGGTGGTTGTCTCCTGGTGTGTACTGTGGTGGCACACATTAATTTACTAGTGTCTAAATGTAAAAATGTGTTTTATCCATATTACTTATTAGTATAACATGTTAAATCGTGTCACGCTTTATATGGACGTCAGGACAGTCAACACCACACACATTCACAGCATTATATTGTTAATTTGGTGTGTTCTCCCTTTTGCTGTAATGACAGCATGGCTGGAGTTGGCATGGACTTGACAAGGCATGGACTTGATGCCAAATCTGATAATCCATGCTACGATGCTCTGATGTTGCAGAATTCTTGGCTTGTACCCCATAAATGTTCGATGGAGCTTAGGTCAGGAGAACATTCCAAATACTTACAGGCCAATTAGATACGTTGTAGTGAAAATCAAGTATAGGCATACACACACAGACAAACACACATACATCTGTGTGTGTGTTTGTTTAAAAGACAGAGAGAGATAAAGAGATGTTCAGGAATAAATGTACATCTGTATACATCTGTTCATGACCTGTTTTCTGACAGCCCACTGATTTGTCCCACACATGTACCAGTGCATTCAGGGCACCTATACTGACTTGTATGGTACAATGTGATCCTGGAGCCACAGTATTTCAGCGCACTGTACATGGAAGCTTAAAAAAATGAGACTTATCCTCTTTCTCATGCAAACCAAGTTCTGAAGGGATATCAGCGTAACAAATTTCCACACTACTAGGTGAGGTACAGCACTCATCTGTGCACCTCATTATAGATGGTCCACCACAGATGCAGTAAGAAATAATGGTTAACAGTTTAAATATAAGATATATACAATGCAATATAACAACTACTAGCTAATCAGAGTTATTCTGCAAAATATGTAATAAATAATTACTATTTATCAGATTAAATAATTATAATAGTTGTATTGAGCTTTATCATAATACAAACAGACTTTGGCATTGTACATCAATAGCCTACGTTCATTATTGTATTCCATATTTCAATCACAATACATGTGTTCCTTAGTCACACTGAGTTTAAATATTTCAAGTGAAGGTGCATGAATCTGCTGTGACTGGTTCATCCAAATAGATTAAAGCATCAAGGCTTTTTTTAAGCCTATGTAATTATCAGGATGTTTTGCAGGCAGAGGAAATACCTCTGAGGTAGTTAGGATTCTTATATAAAACACCATTTATCTGTAAATGTGTATTTGCTTATTGTCACTTTTTGCATAGAGATTAAGTAAAATATCCTAACTGTTCTTGTTCATCACTTACTTCCAGTATAAAAACAAATGTTAGGCAGATGTGGATTTATTTGCGCTTATCTGCAAGACGTTCTAATGATTTAATTTACTCATCAGTTTGATGACTTTGCTTTAGTCTTTGCATAACCCACTTTGTAGGATACTTCTGAATGAAGCAATATACTTTGCAAACCAGCAGCTGTTCTGAAACAGTAAATGCATAGTGGACGCAGGAAGCGATATACCTAGAGATGTTGGTTCCCAATGTTGCACCTTATCATGGAGCTTCAAGCTCCTCTGAAATATAGCTATTCTCTTCCAGTTCTACAGGATCATGCTGGTAAGTGAACGGTTAACAAAAATGCTAACGGCCTGGCTGACAACTAAGAACATTGTTAAAGGACTTTTAAGCTGATGATGTCTTTTAATAGATTGATCTGTTAATAATGCAGCAAGGGATGAGAAAGTTAGTGCAGTAAGTAATGGTGCTTCATCTGTCTTGTACTCTTGCGACCGTGTGAAGAGACAGAGGTCATGAAACATTGATGGAGAGTGCCAGAAGGGTCGAACCTCGTGCCTCTGACACACATCAGTTACACACGACAGACAGAAGCTTAAAGAGAATCAGAGAAAATGAACATGATGGCATGCTCAATTCAACAGTTACATGGGTATTTAAACAGTTACTCTCTCTGGGGATAAAAGTTCAGTCTGAGGTTTGAAATTAATCTGAAGAATTAATGCTCTTAGGCAAAGAGGTTAGGATTTAAAATATGTTCAGAAGTAGGTACCAGCAAGTAATCATTAGTATCACATATTGCAGTAGCATTGTTGTGGTGTTGCGTGTTACTGAGACATATCCTTTGTAGCATTTGTGAAGTGTGTGTGTGTGTGTCCTGTGATGGATTGGTGCCTTGTTGGTTCCCACCTTGTGCTCTGTGCTACCGGTTAGGCCCCACCTCCCTGCAGCCCTGAATTGGATTAAGCGGGTCTGAATTAACTGAATGAATGAAATATCGCTCATTAAGAACAGGTACACACTTTAATTCAAACTCAGATTTAAGCTTACCATAGAAATAACTGTCTAATGTATATTTTTCCGTATTACTTGGTTGCGCCAGTAGTGCATCGGTGAATTCATCGTTGTTTCTTGAGATTTACTGTACGTTTTAGTTCACTCTTCAGCAGGGTTCGTGAGACAGTATTTAGGCATTTACCTTTCATTCCAAACAATTCCACAAAATTCAAGATGACAAGATCGGATTTAAGACAACTAGATCTGGTCCCAAAATCAACTTTACAATACCAAAAGCAAAAACCCTAGTTTGTCACATGATTTGCAATATCCTTATGCTTTGGTTTAGAAGTTTTGCACACTCCTCTGAGTATTTTTAATGTCCGACAATGGTTTTATGATACATTCATCCAGATGTTCAATCAATGGATAATAAACAATAATGGAATTCAGCTGGTGGACGTGACAAATGTTTTGTCAGAGGTATATCTTTATCTTGATGATTGCTATTAGAGGATCACTAGTTTAGGAGTTTTAATGTTTTTCTGTGCCATTGAGATGTTTTAAACAACTTAAAAAACATATTTGTAGAACTATGGTGCTTTAATTGGTATTAATTGTATACCTGTTCAGTTGCCTTTACAAAAACGGCATCTTTAATCTTTGTTCTTTAGACTCTATCTATTTAAAGGTAACGTCTAAACTTTTTATATACCTTTTTTTTGCAGAGCATAGTAAGAATGTGTCAAAAATGCAGTATAATGTCAGCAATGGGGAAACATATATTGCACAGTATTTCAGAGAAAATCCTTCATAATGGGTAACATTGATACATAAATATCATTTAACTTCCTAAAACAAATCCCTTCTGGTTATATGTACATACAGTCATTATTCAATGTTCATGTCTTTTTAACATACCACCAACTAACAAGTGGCAACATAACATCAAGAAGAGAGAGAGAAAGAGAGAGGGAATCTAGAATTACACTCTGATACAAAGTTGAGTGAAATGCCATACACACTGAACTGTAGCGTACACACACCAACACACACAGAAACACAATCGGATCAGACCAACATCCACAGTGGTCCCTTTGTGTTTTTCACACAACAATATATCACTTGCCAGCACAGATATCTTTGTTTCTCTGTCTTTCCCTCCCATATTATGTCTGTCTGAAAGAGCGAAGTCTATTTGTAATGACAGAAACAAAGCTGAGAGAGATTCCCATATTTTCAGGTACTCAGGGCAGGAGGTGCTGATTTACAAAGGAAGTGAAGCAGGGGGATACAAAGAGAAAGTAAGATGCAAAGAAATTTATAAAGAGACAAGAAACAAGTGAAAGAGAGAGAATAAATGTAGAAAGAGAGGGACTAACAGAGGGAGCAGAGGAAAAGAAAAACAGGGAGCATTTTAATTGCTTTTTTAAAAAGTGGAGAGGAAAAACAGAGTTCGCCTGGAGGCGCATGGTGAAATTCTAGCTGGAAGAATTGCAAGAGCATATGAGAAAGGAAGACCCGAGGCACAACAGGGAGATGAGTATTGGTTTTTTATAAAGCATTTTGCATCGATTTCCAGAGGAGGGCAAAAAGAGGGGACAGGGAGAGACAGAGGCCGTAAATGAAAGAGAGGGTGCAGATGGTGAGGTTTACATATAAAGAAAAAGAAAGGACAAGGGAAAGCTGCCTCTTACAGAGAGGTTTTCTGGTCAGAGTGAGATAATAAAAGAAAACATACATCACTGGTGTAAGACATTTCTCCCTCCTCAGGTCGGAGAAAAACATTTATTGAAGGTGAAATATATACGTTAATAGCAGCCTCTATTAGCATGTATGCCACATCTAGGCACTTGCATACAGTACAGGTTCATATCATGATAACTGCCTAATGTTGTATTATAATAAGTGATATCACAATATCATTTTTCAAAAATACCTGTCTTTTTTATACGTGATATTCGGTGGCGCTTAAACCCAGTAGGGTTCTTAGCGGATCACAAATTGCCAAGGATCCATACGATGACATCCACATAACAGAACCTTTGAACCCCTTATGTTACTCATCACTTGAGACAAACTTGTGGCAAAACCTAAAACATGTCTAGCTCAGAAACTTTATTCCACAACGGAATAAAATAAGGATGATATTTTGAAGCGAACACTGACAGTGATTAGAATGACAGTGGTACTGTAGCCTAGTGGACTCTGGAGCAGAAGGTCCAGAAGGTCCAGAGTTCAAATCCCACCTCTGCCAAGCTGCCACTGTTGGGTCCTTGAGCAAGGGACCATGGTGGCCTAGCGGTTAAGGTACTGGACTATGGACCAAAAGGACCAGGGTTCAAATCCCACCTCTCCCAGGCTGCCACTGTTGGGTCCTTGAGCAAGGCCCTTAACCCACAATTGCTTGGACTGTAAGACTGTACTAATTGTAAGTCTGGATAAGGGGGTCTGCTAAATGTTGTAAATGTAAATGTAAATATTAGAATGGGTTTACATTCAGAGTAAGTCACAGCTTTCGGCCACATATAGAAATTCTCTGTAGTAGGGACTTATGATATAATTCTATCCTCAGAGAAGTGAGCACACTTGACTTCTGAATGAATGGTTGTCTTTGGCTTATGTTGACATATACCCAGACATGCAGGAGATGCTCAGTTAAGCAATCAAAAAAGTAAACAGACTTGACTTTATGCATGTGCAAGAGATTCAAAGAGTCATAATATGTACAATTACAATATACAATTTCTGAAAACAAACCTCCGTGGTCCCTTTGTAATGACCCAAATTAATTACTCAGAATGATCTAGTCTGTGTAATAATATTAGACAAATATATTTCGCATATCCCGCACAGATTCTAATAGACAACTCCATTCCGCCTAAAGCACCCAGATAGATACTATTAGAGAAAGGCATTCTGCCGATAACACAAATACTCATAATATTGGACAAATTCATTCTGCCTATAACACACACACATAATATTAGACACAGTACAGTTCATATCCTAATGAACACACTGCAATCATTTATTTCTGGTCTAGAAGAGGTGCGTGGATGCCTGTGGTTCATAAAGGTGGACATTTCTGTAGCTGCTGATCAGACTTGCAGAATTGTTGCCCTTGATCTTTTTTTAAACCACTTCTGAAAATTGTTTTTGACTGGGTCAGGGTTCCCAATAAATGAATGTTCTTGACAAGAGAGGCCAGTGGTTTAAGTGGTTAGCATGGTTGCTTCACATCTCCACAGATTCCCGGTCCGATCCCGACTGTGGACTCCGCCTGTGTGTAGTTTGCAGGGCCTCTGTCATTTTACTCCAGGTGCTCTAGTTTCCTCCCACATTACAGATATGCTTAGGGTAATTGGATAGACACTGATGCCGAACTTAAACAAACAAACAAAATATTGACAAGAGCAGACTTACATTTTTGTCCCTTTTAGGACATGGTCCATCTACAGCCCACACTTTCAATCTTATCCCATTATGGAGCTTCACATGCTTTTAACACCTACACTGTGAATTATCTTCTCTTTTTTTTAAAGGACATCAACATATTTTTATCCATAATAGTGACCTGGATAAAGAGCAGACATTTTATTTGTAATTAATGATGAAATGCTGGTAAGTCCTCTTGTTTGCATCTGTACATTGTGGACTTTATAAGATAGTTTTTGACATATACATTAAACATAGGATTACCTAATATATTAAGAAGAATCAGATGAACTATAGAATGAACAAAACAAAAAAACTTTGATTTTGTTTACAAAAAAATAAGATCACGTATGTTTATCTATGCTGCATAGTACAGAATGGACTGACAGCATGAATAGCATCCTCAGCATTTGATATCTTTTATTAGGTTACAAAAGCTGCCTTGTCAGCTGCAGAGAGGGTGGAAGATGGAGAGGGAGAGAAGCACAAATAAGATGAGCTTACTACTCTGCTGTCTTGCGTTAAAGGTACTGAAGTGGACAGATTTTCTTTGTAGTGCAGTTCCACATCCATCTGAATGTTAGAAAGTGAAGAACTGTAATACAAATTCAGTTCCATTCATCTCAGAGCTTTAGTCTTCAAAGTATAAAACACCTGTGTGTTGATTCTTACGTTAATGTCTCTTTTCTCTCGCTCTGTTGTTGTTTGACCTCGTATAACAAGCCATGACAAACACCCACAAGGGAAAAGCCTCAACTATTACAAGTCAGCTGAATTAGATTACAAGTGGTGATTATATCACCACAGTGATAACACCACAGCCTTCCACTGGTTCACAAGATCTTAGACAGGTGAGTCAAGTGGAGCTGCGTCAAATGTTATATGGAAGATATAGACCATCGCTAATAAACCACCCTTAACAAACATTCGGTCTTCAGTTTTTGGATGGTTAATGTGAGTTCATAACTGAAGTGAAAAATGATTTCTAATGTAGCGTTAATGGTGTAGTTGTTTTAAATGACTGTTTCTTCAATCTTTATTTGTAAATTTTTTTTTTTTGTCATTTGCTTTGAATGGCCAGTTGATTAAACCATTCATTTTCGTACATGTTTAATCCAATTTAGGGTCGTGGGGAGCTGAGGCCAGCTCAAGAGTGCAAGGCAGGAACCAAGTGATTAGTTCTGACAGCTCCCTCATTCCAAAAACATGTGTTAGGTCAGTTGGTCTTTGAAGTATCTCAGAGTGTGTGTGTGTGTGTGTGTGTGTGTGTGAGATTGGTTCCTCCCTTGTGCTCTGTGCTACCGGATGCTGGACTCCCCACGACTCTGAATTGGATTCGCCGGATATGAAAATGAATCATATATCAATAAAGCTGTGTTTAGATGTTTGAACACAAGCTATGAACCATGTGTAAGGGCAATCGCAACTGCTGTGATTCAGTTTAGAAAGATTTTAATGTCCATTCAAAGTGTGTATTAGAAGCACATTCTAATTGTATCCATTAGAATGTAGTGGCAAAATGTGCATAACTTGTCACATGTTTGTCTAACTTAAAACATTTCTGCTCTTTCTCCGCTAGCAACGCATGGCCTAATCTCTCATCAACAGTTGTGCTTCTCAATTTGGAATAACACCACTATTTTCATACCAGTCACTGATTTTTTTTTCATGAAAGCCATTTAGACTGTTGTCACTTCATTTTATATATTGACGGACACACTCCCACCATTATGCAGGCACGTGACTTTCTGCAGACACAAGAATGGCTGGATGACAGGGGTCAGTACCTAACACAGCAGTGCTATGTACACTTGCAGTCATGGAGGATCGGTGTAATTCTTAGAGTAAGGAATGTCTGACTTCCCAAAGAAAAGAGTAGAGATGGAAGAATAATATCTGTTATCAACAGAAAGACTACAAATGAGAACTAATTGATAGCCATCATCATCATATCCGTCTGGTTATTTGGTATTTATAAAGTCCGGTTCAGACTAGTTAAACAGTGATTTGGCCTGGGCTAAAAGGTGCTCTGCGATGTTATTAAAATTTGTCACTTCTTAAATAGGACTATCATTGTTATGTTACTATTTTATTTATTCAAATTGACGTAGACCAATTTTAAAGTCTCTACATAAAGCATAAATAGAGTTGTATTTATGGAAATGATTTTGGTCAAGATCATCTTAAATGTCTTTTTGAATACATTCAATGTGGTGCTCTGATATGAAACTAAAAGAGGAATCACTGGACACGAAATGTCTTGGTTTAATGACTACATTTAGGGTAAATGAAGAAATTGTATAAAATTTGTTTATTATTATTATTATTATTATTAATTTATTATTGATTTGTGCTCTTGAAATGTTGCTAGCTTTACCGTATATCACATTTTATTTGAATTTGAACTGTTCCCCTGAATCATTTTTTAACATGTTAGGATTTTTAAATGTGATTAAATAGCCCCTGTTTAAGATCAGGGTAAGTACAGGGCATTAGCCATTAGTGGTGTTCAGTTAGTGGTTATGGTCCGTAGTCAGTAAAAGCTTATGGAATCCATCCTGATAAAAACACAAATTTATCAAATGCATTTATCAAACATGTACGTTCCCTTTTTGTTGGAACATGTCATATGGCATGTTTATACAACATATTTTTGCATGACTCAATTTATTGCGGTCATAGAAGTGAAATGGCAAGCTTTCATTGCTGCTACCTCCTCTGTCCTCTTCCTGGGAACACAGCACAGGTTTCTTCCTGCAAAAAAAAAACGATAGAAATGTATCAGATAGGTTGCCATGAGCCCCCCAGCTCAACCCAGATTGCTAATGTGCTTTTGGCTTGCCACTAATAAAATGGAAAAAGAAATGGTAATTGTTTCATGCATTTAACTCACTCTGCTAACAGCGTGTGTGTTCTTGTGTGGATATTTTCATTTAAATTTATTGTCTCTCTTTTTTTTAAGGATCAGTCGGCTCTTTAACGGCACTGAGCCCATTGTGCTGGACAGTCTAAAGCAGCACTATTTCATCGACAGGGATGGAGAGATTTTCCGTTACATTCTCAGCTTTCTGAGGACCTGCAAGCTGCTGCTGCCCGATGACTTTAAGGTAGGAAATGATGCCAGATCAACTAGAGCTTTAAATCTAAAAACATGTAGTCATGGGATGTAAAAACATGTCAATGAAATCAGTAAACCAGTGTCACTGTAAGCTAAAGCTGTCCCATGTGTATCTTGTCTTGTGACTGGACTGGTATTTAGAAACACTGTCAAATTATTTGTTTTTATTTTTATTTTAGTTTCTTTTTTGAACTGCCCAGGTAAATGAAGTGAGGACACTTGTTACAGTGAAGGAGTGTCCTCTGTGCCTTGCAGTTCTAATGAAACATATGTAGCTTCTATGCCTGTTAGTCCCACAGACTTCATCTGTTAAATCCTTTATCTACTAGAGAAAGAAATTTAGCCTCTGTATCTGTCAGTGTTAGTGCGGAATTTGTGGCTTCGGTGTCAGTCGGTGCTAGTGAAGGAGGTGAGGACTCTGTATTTGTCATTGTTTGTGAGGAAGGTGTGGCCTCTCTGAATTTTAGTGTTTTTAATGGAGATTCCTGTCACTATAAACTTCAGATCTAGTCCATAAACTACTCAAAGTGAGAAAATTTGACATCTTGAACTGATTATTTTAAACAGTACATAGTAGATTTGCTCCAGTCCGCACCACTTTCAGTACGTGGCTGTGCAGTATGCACAGAACCTGGGAAGCACTACGCTCACCATCTTACCAATGTCATGTGATGCACGATGTCACACCACCAATGCCCTAGTAAATTTCAGTCTAGAAATGTAGCTCTGAGTTGGGGTTATGACAGGGCACTGGGTTTCAACACTGGAATGCATGTATACTGCACAATAAAGTAATAACATGTACTGGTTTAAGATCCAGACACAGTAGACCACTGGCTGCTGAAGAAAGCATGAGGCTGAGCAATGGCTAATGCTGTTGAATTAGGTAGAACTGAAGATTGTATGTGTGTGTGGCTACAACCTCAAATCAGAAACAGTTGGGACAGTATGGAAAGTGCACATAAAAATGCAGTGTCTTATATTGACATTGTGTCTGGTTAACTTAATTTCATTTCTTATTATATATCCATTCCTGCGTTTCATGCCTGCAACACATTCCAAAAAATTTGAGATGGGGAAATTTAGGGCTAATAATGAGGTGAAAGTGATGATTTTAATAATGATTTGGTACAAAAGCCGAGTCTTTGAGGAGCAAAGATGGATCTCCAGTTTGTCAAAAAATGCAGCATCAATGCAGAAAAGTACACTGAGATTTCCGAGCAACATAAGCTGCCTTAACATCTTTTCCAGAGACGCCTATGCATTTTACCAAAAGACAATGCTAAACAAGCCAAATCAGGAACATTTAGGGCTGAAATATGTAAAACCCTGCCAGTCTTTCTTTGAGGAACATTGTTTTTAAACATTTCAATAATTTTCCAGATCCATCTTTGCTCCTCAAAAGGATATGGCTTTTGCACCAAATCATGATTACAGTCACCTGTTGTACATGTAAAGTCAGGGACAGTTGCTCATTTGTTCCCTGTTAGGACTCATGCTCATAACTTTTGAGTTATTGTGGTTTTGTCTCTTTCTGTGTGTGGGCGCATTGAGTGGGTCTGGGGGTGTTAAGGGTCGCTGACATCACGTGTCCCGTTTTCTGTGTGTTTGGAGCCTGTGCATGGGAGAGTGAGTTAGTGTTGTACTTTGTGTTTCATGTATGTTAGTTTTAAAGCTGTTTAGAAATTTGATCGGACCATAAATACCTGCAGGGTGTGCGATTGGATTCATGGAATGAGACGAGGCGGTACAGTGCAGTGAATGTCTCATTCGGTGTTTGGAAATGGGTCACAAAGCAGATGTTAAGATTTGCAAAAAGGAGTGATTGCATTTGGGTGTGCCAAAGGCATTCATGTGAAAGAAGTAGCTGAATTTGCAAGTGTATGAAGCGTATGGTCATGCGGGTCTACAGGCATTGGCATCCCAGTCTACAGGAAATTATCATCAGAATTGTGGAGGTATTACTTGCTAGTAGGTACGTTTCAGTCACAGGTGAGTAAAACCTTGGTGTCTGCTGTCTTTTTCTACCTGTTAGAGTTATATTTGTCAGTGTTACGCGTTATTTTTTCCTGTCTGTCTTGTTTGTTTCATAGTACAAGGAATCTCTTGGTACTTAGCTTTGCTCTAAAGCAAGACACTAGATATGTTGCTTAAAGTGTAAATTATGTAACCCCCCCTACAGTTTACCTACAGTTTCACAGCACACATACATACAATTCACAAAAGTGTAGGCTATTTGACCACGGCAGCTCTGTTAGCAAAGGATATCTCAGGGAAACTGCACACACCTGTTCCCAATATTGCTTTACACATGAAGAAATGTATTTCAGCCTCATCTCTTTGCTGGGCCAAGCTGCACATACAGCCGCTTACACAATAAAGAGCACGCAGACAAAGTGCACAAAGTGCTTTCTGTGATTTAGAGTGGACAAAGCTGTTGAGCAAGAAAACAGGATCCCAAAAGCTTGAAAAATAAAATAAATAAATAAAGTAGAAAACATTTTTCCACATGCTTACAGAGTTTTCTCAATTCTAGTTGGCAAACTTCAAGTGAGTTGATGTAGTGCTGCTGACATGGATGTCCTTCCAGCAAGTTCTCCCATCTCTGCAAAGGACATATGAAACTCTGTTGTGGTCAGTGGGTTCTTGGCCACTCCCTGTCCAAGGTTCTTCTTGCCCAGTTAGTCAGTTGGCCAGACTACCCACTCTAGGAAGAGTACTGAACGTCTTCCATTTCACAGTAATTATGTCACTATGCTCTGGGAACACTCAAAACTTTAAAGCTCCTACTTTTTGATTTGCATTTGCAAAAATATGGTGGTTGGCTATGCATGTCCTTATCAGCATGGTATCACTTCTCCCCTTGGCCTCAGGGATCAAAAACCACACCTCAGCTCTGGAACCTAAACACCAGCAGGTTTTTTGCAAGTGATAGTGAGTAAGTGGTGTGGTGCAAGGCTGAGTTTGTTTCTATTAGGAGAGGAAGAGAGCAAGTGGATTATTTGGTGCTAGGATGGATCAGTAAGCAATAAAATAATGATGCTGTATACAGTATGTGCATGTTCACAGCTGCACACTTCAGTCACTGTTATATACTGTAAGGTGAATGCTACACAACAGCATTATATTTGTATTTAGTAATAGTAAATAGGATCAGAACTAGGCTTCAGTTCTTAAGCAGAGATTTTATATAATTTAAATTGTATGATGGGTAAATCCCCAAATCAGAAAAAATGCACTATGCATAATAAAAAAAATGCTTCTTACATTTACTTTGACTTTTGTTTTATTTCAGACAATATGAACCCAAATATTTCATGTTTTGTCAACTTAATTTCATTTATTAATAACCATCCATTCCACCATTCCAGCCCTGTGACACATTCCAAAAAAATATGACAGGAGGCAATTTAGGACTAGTAATGAGGTAAAAAACCATGATGATGTGATTTCAAACAGGTGATGTCAACAGATGATTATAATCATGATTTGGTGCAAAAGCAGCATCTACATAAGGGAGGAAAGAGGAGCAGAGGATCTCCAGTATGTCAAAAGATGTGTGAAAATTATTGAAATGTGTAAAATGTTCCTCAAAGAAAGATTGGAAGGGATTTACATATTTCACCCTCTACAGTGCATAATATCATTAAACAATTCAAGGAATCTGGAGGAATGTCAGTGTGTAAAGGGCAAGGGCACGAGCCTAAACTGAACATCCGTGGTCTTTTGATCCCTCAGACGGCACTGCATCAAGAACTGTCGTTCATCAATAGCTTATAGAACCACATGGGCAAGGGATTACTTTGGCAAACCTTTATCAAGCACTACGATACAAGTTACATTTATAAATGCAAATATCAAATAAGTTTGAAATGTCTTTCCTAGAATATGATAAACGTCCCGATTTGACATTTACAACAACAGGTTACATCATTTGATGTATCAGGAGTTGTTGATGTCAGTGCAACTGCTGAGGAGCAGGTTATGCAGAAATATGTGCTCATTAACAGTTTTTTGTTGGATGTTCAAAATAGTATCAGATTCAGCAGTCTTGTTCTGCGATAAGGTATTTAGACACCTCAACAAGAACTATCAACAACTAACTGAGTGGCCCAATGGACACCACTAAATAAAACAACTTTTTTTTATTTGTACTTGAAAAAAGCTTTTGTCTATTTCTGTGCCTGTTGTTCTAGTGCCTGTTGGACACACCTACTGAAAATCATATGTTATACTTTTGTAGCCATTTTCAATTCAAAGCTAATGGACAGAAATTAGATTTTTACATAAACCTAAGTAGAGAAGTTTGTTCATAGCACTGGAGGAACTTTTTCATAGTTCTTATGACTGTGCCCCCTTTGTCACGTGTTTGCACTGCATAAACAGAGATGATTATAGTGCTTAGAATGCCGTGTATAGGGACTTTTGTAGCTCCTACTTTAAGGCAGGGTCTTTAATCAGCACATAGGAACCCTGAGTGACGTAAGTATGACATGATTGGTTCACTTAATAGTTTGCCGACTGGTTCAGACGTGGTGATGCAACTGTATAGTGGTTGGTCCAGACACAAGCACCTGTGTTGAGTTCATCCAAAACAATAGATCTTTGTGCTTTAAAAAACAGGCAGTATAGGCAGTGACATGTTTTGAAGGAAAAAATTATAGGTTTGAATGAATGAATTAGGCGAAGAGAAACATCAGTCCATAACTACAGTACGAATTGGTGGCCAGTCAGTGAGGACAATAGCAAAAGTGCAGGGGCCACAACCATCAAACACTACAGTGAACCTGGTTCTTATGAAGATCACCCCAGGAAAGGAAGACCAGGTGCAGATGAGAAGCATATTAGAGTCATCAAACTAAGAAATCCCCAGCTAACAGCATGAAATAAATGCTTCACTGTGCTGTAGCAGCAAACACATCAATCAATAAAGTCATTGATTTGCATTACTAATTTTCCTCATGGCCTTTGTAAGGTTTAAGGTGAATAAAAATTGCCCAAGAAAGAAAAATGCATTAACTGCAGGTATGAACACTTTTGAATGCTAGCATATATGTGTAGATATTTGTCCGAATTTGGCTTATATCCTGCTGGGGACAGTAGAAATGTAGCCTGTATAACTTAGAAAGCAATACAAGGAGAAAAGAGGGAAATTAGGGAAATATGAACTCTTAAAGTTCCACTATCTTGATGATGCTGGCTCAGAGAGGCATGCTGAAGTTTTCGACTGCATTTTCTGAAATTCATTGCAGACTATTTCTAACTGTAAGACTGTAGACAAGTAGGACATCTTTAAAACCATGTTTCACTTAATTTAATATGTGGTGCTTTTGTGAAAACGTCCTGTTAAGGACTAAATTTGATGGACAGTAAGTAGGTTTACCTGTTTTTAAATCCTGAATAGTTTCTAAATCCCCAAGACATTACTATTTAATGTGCAGTAATTTGATAGTACACTATAGGGCCAGATATGTGGAACTCACTGTCTAAGCATTATAAATGTGTTTTCATTGCAAAACGTATGGAAAAATATTGTTAATTCTAATGTAATCGATGAACCACTAGTAATAGTTAGTAGTTTTCTTCTTCTTCTTCTTCTTCTTTCGGCTTCTCCCTTTATCAGGGGTCGCCACAGCGAGTTAAACGTTTCCACCCCACCCTGTCCTCCACATCCTCTACTCTCACCCCAACTCCCTGCATATCTTCATTCACCACAACCAAATAACTCCTCTTTGGTCTTCCTCTCCGTCTCTTGCCTGGCAGCTTCATCTTCAACATCCTCCTACCAATATAAATAGTTAGTAGTTTTCTACTTGAGTTAAAAGGATAACTAGTAATGGAATCTGGCTTATGACCATCTTCGCATCAAGCTCTGCATGCCTAAATCCTCACATATTCAAGCGTTAGCATTTTTCAAATGTTATAAAATGTTTATATGTTTATATGTTGGTACTTGTATCTCTAAACAGACAAGAGCCTTTTGCGTAATTGGGAGGACAATGTACTTTAGAGTTTACTATTGCATTACATTTAGTTAATGTTGTTCATAAGGGTTTTGTGTGTGTTTTATACACTCACCAACCACTTCATTAGGTACATCTTGCTAGTTAGCCTTCAAAACATCCTTAATTCTCCATGGAATTAGAATTATAATTTGATTCAACAACATTCCTCAGAGATTTTGCTCCAAACTGACATGATAGCATCACATAGTTGCTGTACATCAGCTGCACATCCATGATGCAAATCTCCCATTCCACCACATCTCAAAGGTGCTCTATTGGATTGAATTATGGTATTTGTGGAAGTCTTTTGAGTACAGTGAACTCATTTCCATGTTCAGGAAACCAGTTTTAAGTGATTTGAGCTTTGTGACATGTTTCGTAATCCTGCTGGAAGTAGCCATCAGAAGATAGTTACACTGTGGTCACACAGGGATGGGCATGTCAGCAACAATTCAGGTTGGCTGGGATGTTTAAATGATGTTGAACATCATCAGCCTGAACTGCCGATACAAGGCAGAATGGATCCATGCTTTCATGTTATTTAAGCCAAATTCTTACCCTACTGTTGCAGCAGAAATTGAGACTCATCAGACCAGGCAACATTTTTCCAATATTCTATTGTCCAGTTATGGTGCGCCTGTATGAATTGTAGCCTCAGTCGCCTGTTAATAACTGACATGAGTGGAACTTGGCATGATCTTCTGCTGCTGAAGCCTACTTGCTTCAAGGCTCGACATGTTGTCCTCTCAAAGATGCTCTTCTGCATACGTCATGTGTAATGAGTGGTTACTTGAATTACAGTTGTCTTTTTATCATCCCCAACCAGTCTGGCCATTCTCCTCTCACCTCCAGAGAACTGGTCTCACTGCATATTTTCTCTTTTTTGTACCATGAGATATGCACAAAAATCCCATTAGATCAAACAAGGCCAGCCTGTCTAGCACCTACAAGGATGCCACGTACAAAGTCACTTAAATCACCTTTCTTTCCCATTCTGATGTGTGGTTTGAACTTCATTAGGTTATCTTGCCCATGCATATATGCCTACATGCATTGAGTCTCATGTGATTGGCTGATGTACGTTATGTAAGTTAACGAGCAGCTGAACAGGTGTTCCTAATAAAGGGTCCAGTTAGTATTTGTACATTGTTGTTTCAGTTCTTAAAGGTTGAAAAATGGCAGTGATGTTTAACTAAACTATTTGATGTGTACTTAATTATATATCATTAAATAAGTTAATAATTAGATAACCATTTCATTCTCCGTGCTTCACATCTAGGCTGCCCAAGGAGTTTAGGTCCTTTTTGAGTCTTGGTTGTCCTAAGGTTTCTTCCTTATAACGTTTATGGAGTTTCTCCTTCCCACTGCTGCTCTAGGTTAGCTCGATTTGGGCTTTTGGTCTAGATAATAGAAGATACTAGAAAATTGAAAAGCTGCTTTTAGAGAGTACTCTATTGTAAAAGGTTTTATAGAAATAAACCTGACTTTAACTTTCATTTTTATCTCTTAAAATTGATAATGTCTACAGTCCATGCTCCATTTTTTTGGTGGGGGGCACGACGGCATATGTGGTTGCCTCACAGCTCTGATATTCCCAGTTCGATCCTGATCTTAGACTCGCCTGTGTGGAGTTTGAATGTCCTCCGCACGTCTGTGTGGATTTACTCTGGGTGCTCCAGTTTCCTCCCACAAACTCAGTCCAAAGACATGCAATAGGTTGACTGGTCACTCGAAATTGGCCCATGATAAGTGTGCTGATATAAGGAGATGCCCATGCGACAGTAACTAAAACTAATAAACAAACACAATGCTCTACTTTAAATTTTCCTTTAAAACTGATATTGATCATAACATTTGGAGAAAGGAACATTACGTCGTAGGAATGATCCATGTTTTAAAAATGCAATGTACCCAACTGTCAGTTCAAATCTGCACAACAAAACGAGGTTTAGAATTCTGAATGCTGGCTTTGTCTCGCTTGCCAGCTCCAAATTGTAGCATCGCTCTCAAGATGCATGCAGAAATGCTGACATCTGGACTCATTAGAAATTATAGACAAGGGGCAAATCACCTCAAGCTGGATGCCTCTGGGGATGGGGGAGTTGATGTCGCTGGTAGTGTGCCACATTACATGGAAAAGGAACATAGTGTAGTTATGTGACTAAATGTCACAACAGTAAGCTATAAAACATTGCAATACAGACAATGACGTCTAGTTGTTTGAAACAAAGATGAGACTTTTGAGAGAACACACTCATAACCTCTATGTGTTAAATATATTATTACTTACATATATTTTAAAGTGTTCAAAATCACTTTAATGATTTTGAAATGTTCTTAGCACAAACTCTTTCTGGATAGGAAAGTGTGGTTGTATTATAGAATTAAATAGCAGATTACGTAACACTGAATTCCATGCGGTGGGGGCCTATGTTGTACTGGAGTTCATGTCCCACTATATATCCATTGGACAGAATATCTTCATTTAAAGTTAAATTCTCTGAGCTTCTGTGCCTTTTCTATTACTTTAGGACATTTTAGTATCAGATGAGAAGAAGAAAATTGTCTGACACCGTACAGTTCCTAATCCAAAATTATTGTAATAGAGAGATGCATACATCTTTTTTAAATCCTTTTTGTTCTCTTCCCTTTCTTGTCTCCTTTTGTCTCTGTAGGAATTCCATCTGCTATATGAAGAGGCACGGTATTACCAGCTCACCCCCATGCTTAAGGAGTTGGAGCGCTGGAAGCAAGAGCGTGATCAGCGGCGATTGGCTCAGCCCTGCGAGTGTCTAGTGGTGCGCGTCACTCCTGACCTTGGAGAGAGGATTGCGCTTAGCGGAGAGAAAATCCTCATTGAGGAGATCTTCCCTGAAACTGGAGACGTCATGTGTAATTCTGTAAATGCCGGCTGGAACCAGGACCCCACCCACGTCATCCGTTTCCCCCTCAATGGATACTGTAGACTCAACTCAGTACAGGTAAACAGAACTCACTATAGATAACATTGTAACACATCTTAAGCCAAGCTAACGACTACCTGTTTATTAATCAGTATAGGTAAACATCCTCAACCAAGCTAAAAACGTAGACCATTGCCATCATTATGAAGGGGATATGTGCTGACAAATCCATCATAAGTTAAATGTGTCATGAACTGAGGAGTTTAACAGGTGTTCAGTAGAGCGATCTTTACGGTATCATAACGGAGATATGGAAAGGATACTATGGTAAGTAATGATAAGTATGTTAATGTTTAAAACACACTACCCTACAGTTGGGCAAAATCATTAACACAAAGCTTATAAAATAAAGTGCTGACAAATCTCGTGTAATTTATTGAGTAATGGATTGAAAGTGAAAAGTGGCAAAACACTTACTGAACTGATGAACTCCGGGCACTAGCATAGCTGCTAAGCTAACTGCAGCCTATGTTCTGGAGCATTTTTGGTTGGATCTTATAAACTAAACTTTTTGGACCCATGGAGGCATTTTTGCACTAAGACTACAGTACTGTAGATGTAAAAATGGAAAAACACGATAACATACACCCAAGCTCTTCTCTGAGGGCTATTGTGAACCTGAATCATTCTGTACTGAATTGTGACTCGTGAATCAAATTTCAGCAGAAACGAGTCACAAGGCTGGACTCATACAAGTATAAACAAGTTCACCGAGTACCGAGCAAACGACGAGAACTGAGACAAATTGTCTAGTCAAAACGCATCGAGAACTAAATTCCATGAATTCAGAGGTGGTCAAGAACCGAAGTACCACTATAGTTAGATGTTGGACCAGGTAGCTAATTCTTAAGTCATTTGACACTGACTGGCATCATAATAGGGCACATATTAGACCAAACACAACACATATAAGCTGTTTTCCTATTTAGTTATGTATTTCTGGGTTTTTTTTAACAGAGGATATTAAAGAACATAACCAGCAAAAATGATATGCATAATTTTACACACCTCTCCTGTTAAAGAATAGCGCCCCAAGCTATTCAAACACACATATTGCACTCTTTAATAGTATACTTACAAATTTTCAGACAGGCTAAACCACTTCACACTTCAGTTATAGGTTTTTAAACAACTTGCAATATAATTAATTGGATGCAGCACATAAGCATTTTCTCTCTCTCACTCTGTTTACAGCTAGAACTGGGCTTTCTAGGGGTAAATGATCTAAAGACAAACCACACATGTGTATTACTTTGTGTGTTGTAGTTTATTCACCTTACAATACTCCTAGCTTAGGAGATCTTTTGTTCCTTTCAGTATTTCAACTGAAGCTGCATGTTCTTGTCCCTTTTCCTTACGACCATATCAAGGTCAAAATGATCAAATGGGTATGTTTAATCTAGATGCCAATACAGTTGGATAATTCTTTGCGGATAAAGATTCAAACTGCAGCAGAAGCATTTTTACTATTGATCTGAGACTTATTGTTCCCCACTGACATGTTAGGTCATTATCAGGTCAGACTTGATATGTATTCGGTCTTGATTGTTTGCCCAATTCAGTCAACCATGTTTATCTACGTTTTTAATATTGGACCTGCCACATATCCCCACAAGGTAAAAGTTGTCAGATCTTTCTAATCTTGTGGGGGCACTTAGTTCTCACAATGATATATAAACTTGACCCACAAGCGCACACGCACACACACACAGACACTGAATCCCAGAGCTGGAGTGCACATGAGTGGTTTCATGCATCACTGTGATTGAGTGCAAGGATCACAGGCAATGCCATTTTTCGTCCATCACAGTGACAAGAACACAACCTCAAAGAGAGAGAGAGCATGTCGCTTCTGATGACACACACACACAGACACACACACCTTTCAAGCACATCTGATTCAAACAAGCTCCACAGGTCTGTTAAATACACATGGCAACAAACCAAGGATCTGTGATTCGGATGTGAGTGTAATGTGCTTAATAGGGAACAGTCCTCATATAAGTTTGTCTAGAAACAGCATGTCTTAGCTGATCTTAAAGTGTTTGGATGGGTAAGGGGGGGCTAAATGAAGATGTGGGGAAACTTTCTTTCCAGTAAATATTAAACACACACACATAAACCAGAATGGTATTATGTTGGTCTCAAAGGTGTGCGAGTTAGGAATAATTACAGCTCTTGATTATGTCTGTGTATTTACAGCACCGGTTAAATGTTTATTATGCATACCCATCTCATGGCTACACTTATTATTGGGGTACACCTACTATACTGATGTATGTGTAAAGTAGAGTAACTGTAGAGAAACTATAGATCACCTGTTACTACACACAGTTTGGCAGCCACCCTCTATACAATTCACCAGTGGAAAGAACACACCTTACGCCCAAAACAGATGTTATGGCTGGTGCACTCTTCCAGTCACGTTGGTAGAGACACCGTGGTCTGTGCACCCAAGCAGTTGTAGGGCATGATTAAATTGGTTATTTAAACAAATCTGAGGAATACACCTGGGTTTTAGGCCAATAATTCAAGTATTTAACTTGTTATATGATATATGTTAAGTCGAATATTTAAGTTCAAATCTGGAAGTGCCAGAAAACTTCATTTCACACAGGGTAAATTCAAACCAGACTTAGAACCACGTAATTATTTAGAATACATACTAACAGGGTAGAGTTTTAAAAAGGTACCTTTGTCCCTTTCGCACATTTGGTTTGTTGGCCAGTAGCAAAGTAAACGGTGTGTTTGTCATGTATCTAGGAAGAAATGCTATACCTGTCTGACTCTCTTAAACTTGCCTTTTGTCCACTATCAGATCGCTTAAGTGCATGTCAATACCTTGGATGAGCATTTGCAAATATCTGTTGGGATTATTCGATGAGCAGTATCTGTTTATTACATATTTGAAGACATATTCATTGCCATCATCAGTTGCTAACTTGAAGAAAAATGGATGAGTGCCAGTAATAGCTTTGGACACAACAAGAAAAATCTGGCCTTTTTTTATTTCCTTACTCTGTTCATGACCAGCCAACCAGCCCATGTGAGTTACCTCTTTGATTTAGGCATGTGCAACTAGTTGGTTCATTTAGTTGCTGTAAGAATGGGTTGCCGCGCGTGTCTTTATTGTTTTCTTTTAATAACACGTGTCTTGTGTATGTAACATTATTGAATTTGGAAAATCTGTGCACATAGATTGTTTCAGGCTGAGATGTGGCAGATATGACAGATACAGGTCAGTTATACACATAAATGAGAAGTATCAGGGCAGCAAGACTGGATATAGCAGGACTGAAAATAAATAGTGACACCAAAGCTCTGACAATCTACATGTATGTCCTATTGTCCATAATATGCATTGTTGCTATCTCTTTCTTATCTGTATTTGTGTGCTTTTCATTTGTAACTGGTTTTGAGGGAACATGCCTTTCCCTCAGCATGGCTCCAATTCTTCCCAGCACCATAGATGCACTACAGTTAGGCAGATTTGTGTTATGCCACAATCAGCGCTGTATCTGTGTGTGTGCAGGATCATTTTCAGAATTGTTACTACTTTGTATTGTCTGTGTGTAGATTTGTGAGGGTGCAATGCTTGGGCAGGTCGGCTCATTAAAGCCCTATTTAAACGCAGCATAAACCGTCTGCTACTGCGCACACTAAGGAGAAAGAGTCTGTCTCTGTCAGCACGATAAGGAGAGAGTAAGCAAGGGAGGGATATGTGCACAGTGCAGCAGTGATGTATTTGGTTGCAGAACTTTAAATGAGACAGAGGGAGAGAGAAAGAGTGCTCATATTGGCCAACTGAAATTATCCATCTGTCGCCTAGTTTTCTGCTTATGTGTTGGCATTGTAAGTAATGATGCCGTATTTGTGAGAAGTGCTGTGTAAGTGTGTGCAGACAAAGCTGAAATTGCATTTTAAATTGCATTTGCACAATGTCCGTGCAGGGATGGCAAAGGAGCTACAGTGGTGCTTGAAATTTTGTGAACCTTGTAGAATTTTTTGGGGGGGGATTTCTGCATAAATGACCTAAAACATCGTCATATTTTTGGAAGTCCTAGAAGTAGATAAAGAGAACCTAGCGAGACACATAAAGTATTATACTTTATTGACTGAGGAAAGTGATCCAATATTACATATCTTTGAGTGGCAAAAGTATGTGTACCTCTAGCATTAGCATTTTATATGAAGGTTATATTACAGTCAGATGTTTACAGATGATGACAATCAGATGTGAGTTGGTGCTCTGTTGTATTTAGAGCAGGGATCTATCAAAACCTTACCTTCACAGCACTTGTTTGTCTTTCATGTTTAAATTTACAGAGTTCATGGTTCCATTTAGAAAATCAGTGGACCATGGGTGTACCCATATGTGGGCAGAGTAGCATAAAATGTTACTCAAGTACTGTTACTTTTACAGTTATTTTGCAAAGTAAAAGTAGAACTTATGCCAATAATAAGGGACTGTGGTAGCCTAGTGGTTAAGGTACTGGACTCTGGCCCAGAAGGTCCACGGTTCAAATCCCACCTTTGCCAAGCTGCCACTGTTGGGTCCTTGAGCAAGACCCTTAACCCACAATTGCTTGGATTGTAAGACTGTAAGTCGCTCTGGATAAGGGCGTCTGCTAAATGCTGTAAATGTAAATGATTAAGGATCCTACAGTATCTTGTGATAATGTACACAAATACTACGATACTCATTCCATAAGGTAGATTATGTAAGAAACAAATCCCATACAAATAAAGACAAAAATGTTCTAACTGGCATTTAACTGGTCATGGTCATGGTAGTTCTGCTGCCTATCCCCCGAAAACATGGTGCATCGTAGGGCTGGGTAGGAGTGTCTGCTGCAGTGCTGAAGGATGATACTCTGACTGGCCTCCCCTCCCATAGACTGTGCTGCAATAATGTCAGCATGCGGTGCTTGAACTGGCTGGAATTCACTGCCTTGACATGAACTTGGATTCCTGCAGTGTTGGGCTAGCGTATTAAACCACAAACAAAAATGTTGTGTTTTGCATTTTTGTCTTACGCTCCAGCTGTGGTACAAAATAATGACATTGAGATAGGAATGAAGTTCATACACTATGTAGACAAAAGTTTGTGTACACCTGACAATTACATCAAAAACTTTGGTATTGGCATGTAACAGCCTTTGTACTTCTGAGAGGACTTTCTACTAGATTTGCAAACATGACTGTGTGGCTTCTGTCGTTAGAGAATAAGGCTCATTTTTGACATTCCAGTGCATTTTCAAGTTGTCTGACAGAATTGAGGTCAAGGTTCTGTGCAAGCCAGTCAAGTTTTCAGTCAAAGTTGACAAGCTAGTTCTCTGTGGACTTTGTTTCAAGTTTAAGACAGTTGATGAATTGACTTGTGGGAAGAAGAAACCTATAAATGTGTCATATTGAGAGTCACTGGGGTTTTCAGTACAACCCGTCCTACTGCCACTGTTTATCTATAGAGGATCCAAAAAGGTCTTGAAAGGAGGTTGCTGCCCATATTGCAAATGAACTTTTCTCTTAATGTAAGCCTGTGCTCCCAGTGGCATTTACATGTATCCTAATAATCTGTTAGTTACTGGATTGATTGCTCAATTTGAATAGAAAGCGTTGATGGAATACAGCACAATGGGATTAGTGTAGAAATTCAAAAGGGTGGGTAATCCTTTAAATAATGTGTTTTATAGAAGAATAATAGCCATGTAAACTGTTATCATTCCATTTGGATGATGTGTGCTTGTGCAATTGTATCATGAAGCACGCTTAGTTCAATCAACAGGGCGAGCACAAGAAATCATAAATAAAGTTTTTGATGTAAGTTTGCAAAAACATTGACATAGTCAGCAAGGATAGGATGCTGAATTGGTTGACAACTACAAATATGTTGGTTTCCACCTTGACAACAGGAAGCTCCTTTTAGGAAGCTCAGGTCCATTAGTATGTGCAGCATGATGTTGGAGATCTATTAGTGTGTTGTTGCAAGTGATGTATTGTATTTCCACCAAACTAATAAAGGGTGCAGGCTTTTTTCCTGGGTTGCTCTCAGGACAATATTCGAGGTGGTTTTGAAAAGGAGGACACTTGGCAACCATTGGCCATGTTGAAAAAACAGTTGCATCCCTTCCCTGACCTGCTGATCAAACAGCAACTCCCTTTCAGTAAAAAATATTACATCTTATAATGTTTATAATCCTGCTGGGATTATAAAGTGATCTATCGGTTATCTGTCTGTCTGTCTGTCTGTCTGTTTGTCTGTCTATCCATCAGTCCACATACAATGCATTCGGAAAGTCTTCAGACCCTTTCACTTTTTCACATTTTCTTATGTGAGGCCTTGAAAGCCCATCTGAAGTTAGCAAAAAAGCACCTAAAAACTCCAGGAGGGCTTTCATGTGTCTTATTGAGGAGAGGCTTCTGTCTGGCCACTCTGCCATAAAGCCCAGATTGGTGGAGTGCAGTGATGATTGACCTTCTGGAAGTTTCTCCCATCTGCACACGGCATCTTTGGAGCTCAGCCAGAGTGACCATTGGGTTCTTGGTCACCTCTCTTACCTGGGCGCTTCCCCTCCGATGGCTTAGTTTGGTTGGACGACCAGCTCTAGGAGTCCTGGTTATTTCAAACTTCTTCCTTTTAAGAATTATAGAGGCCACTGCGCTCTTGGGAACTTTCAGTGCAGCAGAATGTTTTTGTCGCCTTCTCCAGATCTTTGCAAAAATTTCTAAAATGCTGTTTGTGCTTTCAGATTATGGGTTATTGAGTGCAGATTGGAATGCATGGGGAAATCGTGATTTTTTTTTTTTCATTTTAGCACAAGGCCTCAACATAACAAAATCTGAAAAAGTGAAAGGGTCTGAAGACTTTCTGAATGTATTGTATCTGTTTATCGGCATTGATGGCTGAAAAGTTTATGATAATGATTTGCAAATGAAGACAGTGGGTTCTGATAATATTATATCTGACTCTTTTCTCCTGTTTAAGATGAACCCTTGAATTATAAAGTACTTCAAGTACTTGAAGTATGTTTAGCCGAGCCTGTCACAGATTTAAACTTATTTAAAAAGTTCAGTGACTGAAAACTGGTAACATGCCAAATCCCTGCTAGCTCCTTTTTAGAGAGCAGTAGGACTCAAATACTTTTCATTGCCATGGTAACGTTTACACTAATTTGTATTACACACATGCACGAAGTCTTGGCATTTAGTGTGCATGTATAAGGACTTTTATCTGATCAGATTGTTGTGTTTAGTTCAGTCAAAATCTGCAACTGCAAACCCTTGATTTCATTCAGATCTATGAAAATCTCTGCATATAAACATAACCAGCCAATCTGATGCTTTATATCTACCGGTAATTAAATTCTGGGCTCGTTTATCTGACCTGGTTCCTAATTGCCTGGTTCCTAATTTTGCTGTGTAGGTGTGTTAATGGAATTAAATCCAGAGTACTGGAAAGTATTAGGACAGGATGGCTAGTGGAAATAATGTGTCTCTCTGCTCAACTCCATCTTAGTCCTAGTACTTAGCCGTTTCCCTGCTCTAAACACCCGAATGACAAGCCTTTCCCTACATCTGATGATTCATCAGGAGTCTAAGAGCAGGAATAGAGTAAGCCTACCAGTGCTGTACATGACTGATTAAGGGTGTATTTAATCTGTTTTACTCCTTTAGGCTATAGAACAGCAATAATAAATAAATACTCTAACTGTCATTTATATTGCAACTTTTATGCATTTCAGTTCCTGCTCTAAGTGCCTTAAACAACTTGCAAAAACAAAAACAGAAGAACTGAACATTAGAATTTAGTTAATAGGAATTGCATCAATAAAATGCTTGAATATAATCTGGTTGGTCAAACCTGCAAAAACCTTGCGATTTTAGGATTTAAAAATAGAGCCTCCTCTATGCTCTTCTGCTTTTGCAAACAGAAAGCAGGGATGACATCTGCATAATGTGGGATCTGACACAGCAGCAGGGTAATCATTTGAAAGGTTACATGTGGGAGCAGGATATAATTGACTCTGGAGAAATCCCACAAACAGCCTGACATCAATAAGTACATTTAATTTTCCTTCATTTATAATTGGCCTCCTCTGACTCTTGTTATAGCTGCAACCAAGTGGTCAAAGTGGCATGTGCACTGTGCAGTTATGTTTAGCAGATGCCCTCATTCAGAGCAACTTACAACTGGTACAATCCAAGCAGTTGTGGGTTAAGGGTCTTGCTCAAAGTCCCAATGGCGGTAGCTTGTCAGAGGTGGGATTTGAACCCTGGAACCCTCTGGTCCCTAGTCCAGTGCCATAACTGCTAAGCCAACACAGTGTCCCTGTGAAATGTGTTTTAAGCTAGAGGATTATAAATGAAAACAGTGTAGCACAAACTGAATGTGTGTATTTGTTAGCCTTGAGCCATCTTCTGTAAATCAGAGGAGGGCACAGGGAATAAAGAAACACAGCCCTATTTCAAGACGTACTACTTCCATAAACACACTCAAAGGGATCAAATCAAATGATAAAATGCTTAGTCCATCTCTCGGTCTCCTTTTATGTTCCTCTTACATGCTGAGGCTTGGTTCTTTATTTTTTTTATCATTACTTTCAGTTGTCATATTGCTTCATATAGATCACACTGCACAGTTCAAGGTATTTCAATAGTGATCATCTTCAGACGTCAATTTTTAGTTTCACGAAAAGTATATTTTCATATGCTGGCTAAATTTATGTGTTATGTGTTTTTCTAGTTTGTTGGCATGATTGTGGGTTGAGTTCAGTGTTTCCTCATTTACATTTACAGCATTTAGCAGAGGCCCTTATCCAGAGGGACTTACAATTGGTACAGTCTTACAATCCAAGCAATTGTGGGTTAAGGGTCTTGCTCAAGGACCCAACAGTGGCAGCTTGGCAGAGGTGGGATTTGAACCCTGGACCTTCTGGTCCATAGTCCATAGTCCATAGTCCCCAAGTGACTGAAAATCAAGTCAGTGGCAAATACACCCGAATAATGATGCCTGACTTCAGACCTTCTCCAACTGGCTGATGGTTAGGTCGGTTATATTAAAAGTGTAACCCTACAAGCTTTTAAACCTACGGTTCACTATAAAGGCCTGGTTGTGTATTGATTAGACCCGAGTTTGACTCCCAGCCCAGCCACTGCCTATGTGGGTTTCCACTGAGTACTCTGGGTTCCAGAGATGTGTTAAAACAGTTGGTGTCTCTAATGTGTCCCAGTGTATGTGATTGTGTGAGTATGTCTATATGAACAGTCCTCTGATGGACTGCCACTTTGTATGGGTTGGTTTTTGCCTTGTGCCTCATAGTGCCAGTTGGGCCTTGGCTTAAGGAAAGTGAGCGAGTGATAAAGGTTTTACAACTTTTTATACTCTTTGCCATATTTGCTCTCTGTCTGGTTGTTATTGAAGTCAGTGGTAAGAACTGTGTTTTTGATTGATGTCTCTTGGTGGCATGGCACTTATATCCCTCCATTAGAGCTGCATTTTATAGTGTTTCCTAACATAAAGCCGTTCTACATAATAACACATCTTGTTGTTTTGAATATCTTGAAATAGAAATAGGGAAATAATTTGTAGTACTTGCTGTAGTACTGGCTTATATTTGTTGAAGTTTGATAAGTCAGTCATGTTCCTGATTCCCTATTTACTGATTGACTGGTTATGGGGTTCTGCCACCTTGAGAGGGCAACCAGTCACCATGAGAGAACCCATATGTCAAAGTGGGGCAATAAACACAGACATACTTTTTTCTGTGCAAAACGCACCCGTCCATACTTCGTTCACTGCCAGAGAAGCTTGTGCATCTGACTGTGGCTCAAAATGCTCAAAAAGTTGTTTGTCCAAGAAGCGTTCATTTTTTTAGCAGAAACATGATTACATCATAGACACTCAGAAACACATGGGCTTCAGCGAGTGTCTATTAGCTTTGTGTTGGGGGGGGCTTCAAAATGAGGTTTTGCATGATGAACTAAGCTGTCCATGAGAAGGAGTTTGAGTTGAATGGATGAATGTTGTGAGATATCTGCTCATTTGACGTGCTAAAATATTGAATTCAATGCAGAATAATGACTAGTATACGCTTTCATAAACATTTACCTCATTACCCAATTTGAATGAAATTGAAGAGGAAGTTTGTGATACCAAAGTGTTGTGAATGTAACCTTCCACAAATGAAACATATGCAGGGTTGTTGTAGAAAGAGCAGAAAGATCACAGAGCTGCACACGCTGTAGTGGGGGCCCATACTTACTAGTGGGTGGAGTGCTACATACACGACTCATGAGTCATAAAACTGTGAAGAGGTTTTTATTATATTGATTGTGCATTTTTAGTATTTGCTGCATTTTTGTTTTGAGTTACTTCCTAACGTGACTGAAAGCAAGTAGTGCTCCAGGGATCCATGTTCAATTCTCATTCAGTTCTCTCCAGTTACTGTCTGTGTGGTGTTTGGCATGTTTCCCTGTGGAAGTAGGGATTTTCCTCGAATAGTCCTGTTTCCTCCACCCTCCCCAAAACATGCCAGTGGGTAAACTAGCCACTCTAATTTCTCCATAGGTATGTATATGATGTATATGTGTGTGGTGCTCATGAATAGCATGGACCCTTGGCTGTGGTGTTTTTCAGCCTTGGATTCTTGGTCTTTTCAGTGGCTCTGGATCTGCTGCAGTGCTTCCAAGAAAATGAAGATGAATGAATGAATGAATGATGGGTTACATATAATTCAATACGACAAACACTAAGATTGAAAACCTTCATGTGCATCACATTTTCACTTTGTTCTCACTGTCTGAGTTTTGACCCTGGCTGCTTTCCATATTCGCAGGTGCTGGAGCGTCTCTTCCAGAAGGGCTTCAGCGTGGCAGCTTCATGTGGGGGTGGAGTCGATTCCTCCCAGGTCAGCGAATACGTGCTGTGTCGCGAGGATAGGCGGAGCCAGAACATGAACACGCCCATTAGGATAAAACAGGAGCCTCTGGACTAGAGTCGCCCTGTTTACTGACAGACGGTCCTCTTGCACTGAGACTTAACAACTCAGTTACACAGAGAAACACACAAACACAAAGAAACACATATAAAGCACGAACACACGAGTCACATATAGACGTCTTGTAGCAAAAGAGGAATGTAATGGAAAGTAACACAAAAAGCAAGTCCTCACTCAAGGTCAACCCAAAGAACTACTAACACTCCAAAAGTGTGAGACATTTCAGCGTCATGACTGGTACTGTGACGAGCCAATAAGAGGCAGTGCTCTTCTAAAGGCCCCTCCCACTATAAGTGCAGCACGAGTTGGTCTCCGTCACTGTTTGAGGTGTATTTTCTGGTCGTATGTGGACGGGTTGTATCTTTAACATCTTGCCATCTAAAACCTCTGCAAGAACCACGGTGAATGACAAGGACCTCTATACCTCCACCAAAATGATTGTTTGATGTTACAGTTGTTTATAATGTTCAGCTTCTTTTGCTCCGTCCACCACAACGATGTGTAAACTCCTAAACGCCAGGATTTTTTATGTTCTTGGGTAATTCTTAGTTTCTTTTTAATTATATGAAGGACAAATGCGAATCACATTCACACTTAGTACTAGAGTGAGTCGCTGCTCTTACAAAAATGTTCTGATGGCCCGGAGAAGCAGTTATCACACTGTAATGCACCCAGAGAAGACTGCTTTGTTTAAACAGAGTTGTTAGCCAACATGATTGAAGCCCTTCACCCAGGCATGTGTGTGTGCAGTTCCCATAGCATATAGCTGAGCATTCACATGTGACATAAGCTGTGAGTTAAGAGCAAAAGGCTTTATGGATCTTTATTGAACATTCACATTGCTCTTTTTATCCTCCTGGCCAAATGAGAACCAGCAGGAAAAGCATAAGACTGGAGACCAGTCAGGATTGTGTCAAACATTTACTGTACATGCTCTAGTACATATTTGTGCACTTAAACAAACACAGCACTCTGCTCTGAGCACTGAGCTCATGCCTGCTGGCTATCAGGAAACAAGCAGCTTTTCAAAGCTAGCATAGTGCGCTCAGAGTTGAAGCAGCCTCAATGAAAAGAGCTCATTAAGCGGGAATACTTTATGGTCATTGGTACGTTTTTTATGGCGGATTAAAATGATTCATTTCTGTCCGCGCAGTGTGTTATTGCTGGATTCTGCGCTGTAACGCTGAAGCAGTACAGCAGCATAGATTTCAGCGTAATCTACTGCATGGTGACCATATGTGCCATTACAACCGTTTGGAATTACTGGTTACCATAGTGCTCTAGTTTTGGAACGTCTCTTATCCTAAAACATTTATGTTTTGTAGCTTGTGGTAAATATTTGAAACTGTTGTGGGAATTCAGTAATGGTTCTCAAGCTCAGAGTTTGAGTGAGTAAGCAGGTTTTCTCCTTTTTCACTATAGGTAATCTTCAGGATGAAGGTCTAGGGAAACAGGTACAGGGGTTTGACAATGAAACTGAAACACCTGTCATTTCAGACCACAATAATGTATTAGTATGGTGTAGGACCTCCTTTTGTGGCCAATACAGCGTCAACTCGTCTTGGAAATGACATATACAAGTCCTGCACAGTGGTCAGAGGGATTTTAAGCCATTCTTCTTGCAGGATAGTGGCCAGGTCACTACGTGATGCTGGTGGAGGAAAACGTTTCCTGACTCGCTTCTCCAAAACACCCCAAAGTGGCTCAATAATATTTACTATTTACTAATAAACCGGTGACTGTGCGGGCCATGGGAGATGTTCAACTTCACTTTCATGTTCATCAAACCATCTGAACTCTGGTATGTCACCCATAATTTTGTGTGCATTGCAATATTTTAAGCAAAACTGCGCTCTTACCCTGCTAATTGAACCTTCACACTCTGCTCTTACTGGTGCAATGTGCAATTAATGAAGATTGGCCACCAGACTGGTCCAATTTAGCCATGAAACCTCCCACACTAAAATGACAGGTGTTTCAGTTTCACTGTCCAACCCCTGTATATATAGCTGCAGTGGATAATGTTTAAAGTTACAAATACTGCAGAATTTGATTAACTCTCCATAGACATGATGTAAACTTTAGCTAATTAGTGCTACACCTACATTAACCATAACCTCAGTAACTTAAAGCATTTCATTTGGCACTTTGGTTTTTCAAAAGAAAAGCACTTTTCCTCATGGCGTCTTGGCAAATGTCCCCACAAGGCACAATATGTGGGTCTATTTGGTCCCCACAACATAATATACTGCTCAAAAAAATAAGGGGAACACTTAAACAACACAATATAACTCCAAGTGTTCCCTTTATTTTTTTGAGCAGTATATAAATCTGGCCCACACACCCATTTGTCTTTCTATTATTCCATGGACTTTCCATTGATATAATATTACTTTACTACAATGGATTGGTGCTCTGTCCAGGATTGTTCCTGCCGATGCAGCCGGTTAGGCACCGGCTCTCCCGCAACCCTGTCCAGGATCAAGCGGATAAGAAATGAATGAATTAATCATATTACTAGCTAACTAATGCTATACCTAACCATTGGCCCTTTTGTTTTTTCAAAAGAAAGGTGGAGTTGACAAAAAAAGTGACCTCGACAACCCTCCATATATAATCAAATATAAATACACAGAAAACAAATAAGAGTCTGATCATCCACACAAGAATGATCCTCACCTACCCTTGGAGTTAGTGTAGCTACATACGCCATTTTACTTATCAAAATAGTTTTTGATCAAAAACAAACCAGCCATTTGGATCCGCCTTGTCAAATCACTAGTCTCTCTCTCGGCCATGGGCAGATCATGCAGGGAAGCCTAATCAGGCTGAGCTTTGTTCTCTTCCAGAGTTGGACTCCTCTCATCCCCTCCACCACAAACAGCACGGTCAATCACAGTTGGTCCTTTCATTTGTGTTTCTATATCACTGTGAGGACAAAATGTTCCCACAAGGATATAAAAATCAGACATTTTTATCTGAAAGCAAAAGAGCCAAAAGATTTGCTTTAGGATACAGAGGTTAAGGTTAGGTGTAGCATAAAGAAGCTACAGTAATATTGTGTCAATGGAAAATCCCCAAAACAAATGTTCACCAAGACTCTGTGTGTGTTAGAGGTTGTGAGACCAGCAGTGCCAGTGCCCACGATGATCTGCCATCACACTCACCTACATACACAACTGGAATTCTACACACACACCACAGAGTTGATGATAAACTCCTATAAACCGTATGCACCCGAAATCAAAAGCATTATTTCTCAAGGGTCTGAAGATGATGTCATCCTGAAGCTGAACAGAGATTCTGAACAATAGCCGCTCTTCCAAAAACTTGTTTTTGGTGCGCTAAATGAAGTCGAGTTGGTTATTTTAGTATTACCGTTTTTGTTTTAATGCTGTTGGATGCAAAGGCAGAAGCCAGATCTGCTGAGGCTGCTTCCAGTAGAGTGTTAGTCCAGTTAGCAACACGAACACTGAGCATTTGTCTATTACAGGCTAAAAGGTATCCGCTTGACAAGCTTGTGTTTGGAGTTTATGAAAAGCTCTAGTTGCTTGATGGTACGGGCCAGTGCCGAAACGGCAGATCCTGAGGGCCTGGGTTTGAATCCTGGATGTGATTCAAACCACCTGATCAGACTTTTAGATGCAAAAATACAATGAAGTGAGCAAACAGTGAGAAATGACATACTTTGTATCATTTCTCCAGCACTTATTTTTAAAGTGCACATGTAAGCAGAGCCAGCTCCCTCACCACCAACCAATTCAGCGTGATTCATTGGTTCCAGTAGATGCAGGACCAAATGCTGCACAAACAGTTGGCTTATGGTTGGCTTGGTGAGTCGTAATGAATACGTTACCTACTGTACCTGCTTTACCTTCAGGACCACTTTCATACATTTAGGCTATAGTTCCATAGTTTGTAACTTGCACCTGTGTTTCTGACACTGGTGCTTGGTTCTTCAATGCAGTCTCACACATCATGTTTCACTGTGGGATCCACACATGGGGGTTCCTGATGTTCAGATATTTAATTCTGAGGCTTCTATTCGAACCGGCCCAAACGAAAGCCATCCTGTTATTTGGGTTTTTCTTTATTTCTCAGCAGATCCAGTGCAGTGCTTTTGATTATGTACAGTTAATGGTTTGTCAGCAGATCAGATGCTGTTTTCTCTCCTAAACAGGGCCTGTAAAGACAAAGCATAGATTCTGAGAATGTTCTTATATAAGGACAATTCAAATTCATTTACAAGCAATATGATGTGTACATACAGATTTAAAAAGAAAAGAGAAAATCATTTTCAAATGTATACCAAGGTGACATTTTGTTCTTATTTAATGGATGAATAATTAGACGGTGGTATTCCGAGGGCATGTGCTTAACAGTGTCTCCATGTTTTTTAATTGAGTTTTATTTACTTGCATATTTGCTATAATAAAATATGTGCTGATCATCTGAGGTCTCTTTATATGCTGTTCTGATCATTGGGCACCGAGCATTATTAGTCCATAATACGTATTATACCACAGTTGGTTCCGACCCGCAATCTGAGGGACGTCTTCCGCCGTTAAGTATTAATCCGCGGCACACACGTAACCTGGCATTGACGCCCGCCAGAAAAAGCAGTCAAGTTATACTGAGTCAAATGAAAGTTATCACTTAATAAAAATCTATTGGTTTTGAAAAACGATATTAATTTAGAAGATGAAGCTATTAATGACCAACCCCTGAGCCAAAGGTTTTTATCACCTTTTAGGATTGGGAAGCGCGGGGGGAAAAGCGAAAACGAAGTCAGTACTTTAAATCAATCGTCTCCCGCCGCTCTTAATGGACTCACAGCTCGACTGACTGAAGAGCAACGAGACTGAAGATCAGTTTTTGGTCCCATCAACAAAAAATGACCTGAATCAGCTCCATCCCTCACAAAGACGTCGTTTGCTGGACTTAAACTCTGCATCTTTCATTAAAACACCATGCACAAGGCTAATCGGGCGTTCATTGATCTAACAGGTTTGTTATCTGTAAGTCCAGCTCTAACCCACCCCAGAGAAGCTGGCTGATGCTCTGTAAGCTCTGCTCTTACATTTCTGACTGATAAGATTAACATTAAGAGCTTCATCATACAGATTTATAATCACTAATCAAACGGGAATCCTAGACTTTGGTTAGAACACCCGGGATCTGACACCGATTTGCTTTCAGTCGGTAGAATAGTGGATCTTATGCCTGCCTTCAAGTGGTGTCGGAAATATCGTATTTTACGAGATGAGATCATATAAACGTCACCGCAATGTCGTATTTACAGTGGGAAAGTCGGATTTTTTCGATAAACCCCGACTTTCCGAGTTGGGGGCGTGGTGTCCAGTAACGGAAAACGTCATGGCGGCTGCCGGCATGGATGCTGCTACTACAGTAAACGTAAAGTTTTTTAGTTTTACTAACACATGTAAAACTGTACAGTTTAAAGCTTGTGTACATTTTGGTCCAACTTGCACTAGTGTTAATGAGGAATTACAACAAAAATAATATTTATAATATATAAAATATTACTCATCTAATTCGTGTCCTGTTCGCTTCATTCTCTTCAAGTAAGGCTAAATAAAACTTGCTGGTTTTGCCTATACAAAAAATAGAAGTAGTACAAACAAAAAGTTTTTTCTTTTGGCGTCACCACCCGACAAAAAAACACTTTTGAACGTACATCATGTCGTAAGTACCACCTCCGAACTCGTAAGTAGGAACTTCCGAGGACGACTTGAAGGCAGTATCAGTAACAGCTTGCCTTGTAAACCCGACCCATTTTATTTGCTGAATGTAAATAAACTTTCTTTTTAATAAATTCAAACTTACCAATCAGATATATTTGTGTTTATTGTCTGAATAATAAACAGTTATGGGTAATTCTGTTCCTAGACTTTAATGCCGCGAGGTAACGATAGAATGGAACTATTTTACCTCGCGGAAGGGTGATAAACGTTTTTTTTAATCGTTTTTTCTGTCCTTTTTATCTTAAAATCTAACAATAAATGATAAACGACAACGGAACTGTGGTATAGAAGCAATAAGGCACGAGAGGGGGTGCATTATTGTGAATATATCACAGGAAAGAGGCGTTACGGCCCGACGCGTAGTGATATATTCACAATAATGCACACCCTCTCGTGCCTTATTGCTTTATTATGACTGGCTCGATGGTAACTGCTCCCTAATCTGAATCTCAATCCTTTAGGTTCTGATGACGTATTACTGCGCACACGTGTGATCAGTGAAGTTTAGTAAACAGCTCGTTTATTCCTTTACAAAATAGGTACAAATACAGAACTTTTTCACACAAACAGGAAATATTTCAGGATATGTACAGATTTTTTTTTTTTTTTACCAAAAATAATGTAGTTCTAATAAACACAAGATCTTGTAAACAATATTTACAAAGTATTCACACATTTAAACACTGGTTTCCCAACTGTGTACATCAGTAATACCTTGCTAATAATAATAATAATTAATAATAATCATAATCGTTTGGGTAAAAACCTGGAGTAATAGAAATGTCCTGCTGGATCTCTGCTGGAAACCATAAAAATAATTATTAATATCATTTTTAACTGGACAAATAGATCTGTTTGTGCTTTAAGTGCTGCTGTGTCTTACTGATAGTATTTCAGGATTATTCCACAGTGCATGAAATGAATGCAAAGACAAAAATATAAATAGTAACAAAATTTCCCTTTCTGACAATACTGGCAGAGTCGGTGCAGAATTACATTAGTAACATAGCTTTAGGTCTTATATTAAAAAAAACAAACACACAAATCAATAGTGCTGTTTAAAAGAACACATCTGTAATAAAAACAAAAGAAGTACAGCTTCTGATATTTACCAATAAACATTTAGTATAAATTACAAAGCAACAAAAGATTTTTCAAAAAGCAGGTGCATAGAAATAAAGCAGCTCTGTTTAAGATCAGACAATGTGCGGTGAGGAAAAAAAAATCACATAATACATGAAGATTACGATTAACACGGGTTCATGACCTTACTGATTCGGCTTAAGGCAGCATTCGCTTTGCTGACTGTTGCATTTGACTGAATTGAAAGTTTACAAAAACAGTAATGAAAGATAATATAGAACAAACTTCTGATAAGACCTCCAGTGAGTGATAATTTGATCTCTGTATGAAATGTGTTAACACTGAAGCGGTCGATGACTTTGGAAATAATACACTCAAGTCCCTTTTATATCAAGAATGCTCCTCAAATCGAAACTAAGCAATACAGTAAAGTCTGATGTTCTTCATATAAGAGCTACAGTTATCGGGGTTAAAAAAAAATAAAGAATAAAGCATTATACAAATACACATAACCAAGACGGCTAAGTCTCTATTGGATACAGTCAATGCCCATTATGCAAAACGTATCTCGTTATGGAGAATGGTTCTGATAAATATTTGAATAACAGGAGCCTTTTTCCATTATTTAATACAGGGAAATTCCTACCTTGCTCCATTATACTCTAAACACTATCTAATTGTAATGGTGTCTGTGTGATAGATTGGCCCTCCTGCCTGCTATTTGTGAACGGGTTAGCGCTTTGCCTCTGTCATGTGCAGGGTCTTGGATGAACGTGGAGGGTGTACAGGTAAGAAGCCATTCAGAACTTCATCTACAATGCATTTGGAAAGTCTTCAGACCCTTTCAATTGTTATCACATTTTGTTATGGTGTGGACTTGTGCTAAAAAACATAACAACAACAACAAAAAAGGTTTTTCCCCATCAGTCTGCACTCAATACCTCATAATGATAAAGTGAAAACAGAATTTTAGAAACTTTAGAAAGGAAAAACTAAAATATTGCATTGACATAAGAATTCAGACCCTTTACTTACTTAGTTGAAGCACTTTTGGGTTTTGATGCCAGAAAGGATTTGGGAAATTTCGGACATTCTTCTCTGCAGTTAATCTCAAGCTCTGTCAGATTTGAAGTGGACGGCCATTTTCAGGTCTCTCCATAGATGTTTGACTAGGCTGAAGTCAGGGTTCTAGACTCAAGGACATTGACATAGTTGTCCCTAACCCACTCCTGTGTTGTCTTGGCTATGTGTCTTCTTGGACAAAGAACCTTTGGCCCAGTCTGAGGTCCTGAGCACTCTGAATCAGGATTTCATTAAGAGTAGCTCTGTACTTTGCTCTCCACTCAGCTTTCCCTCAACTCTGACCAGTCTCCCTTTCCCAGCCGCTGATAAATACCCCCACAGCATAATGCTGCCAACACCATGCTTCACTGCGGGGATGGTATTGGGCAGGTGATTAGTAGTGCCTGGTTTCCTCCAGACATGATGCTTAGAATTGAGGCTAAAACATGGTTTGTTTCACCAGATCAGAGAATCTTGTTTCTCACAGTCTGAGTGTCCTTTAGGTGTAGAAACATCTCAAAGATGATCATGAGAAGTTGGAGGCCCCGAAAGCTAAATTTCAAGTCACATAGCAAAGAGTCTGAATACTTATGTCCATGCAAAATTTTAGCTTTTCCTTTTTTAATAAATTAGCAAAAAAAAAAAATCTAAAATCTTGTTTTCAGTAGAGATTGATGGGAGGAACTTCAATAAAGACCTCAATATAACAAAAAGTGAAAAAGGGAAAGGTTCTGAAGACTTTCCGAATGCATTGTACTTCTACTGATTGTCATTAATTATAGTGAGCTACTATAGTGAGCTCAAATTATAGTCATTGTATCAGACTACCTCCAGGCCAGCGTTTATAACCCTACGGTTATTAGATTTAAATTCTGCTACACATTTTTGTGACTAACTCATTGTAGTCTGGGTGCTTTTGATTAAGGTTAGTTTAGTTTATTGTGGAAATTGGTAGGTCTCAGGAAGAGAGTGAGACTCTTACACATAAATAGCAGTCCAGCTTTAATCTGTAAGCTGATCCTGTATGAAGACTTTCTCTATTTTCTTGTGAGACAATTAAACCAGTGAAATCAGTGTTTAATCCAAAGATTTAGCTTAGTGGTAGGACCTGCTGTTGCTGCCACTCTGTAGCTTTGTAGAGGTTATTCAGTAAAGGTGTAAAGGTGTATTTAAAGTAAAGGTGTTTACACACTCGTGACTGGTCATGTAGATCGCTGTCTAATTTAAAGTGAGCATGGCGGTAATGGGTGTGGGAGCACTGTGTCTATGAATTGCTTAATGAAGCAATTGTTTAAACGGAACGAACACTATGGTAGGCAGGTCAGAATCTGGCTACAAAAACATGACAAAATATTTCAAATATATTAACAGCACAACACACTGTAAACATTCATGACACACTGAAAACTCAGTGATAATGTGGCAGTAGTGCAGAATCACAATTTAGATTTTCAAACGAGTACCAAAGAGGGAGCATAACACTGAAATGATCACCACATAATAAGATTTCTGTTCCCGGATTCTATGTGTTATATTCCAATTGCTTATTGTAAAATGTAAACTAAAAAAGCTATATTCATCACAAACTTTGTTTCTGTGACCAGGACAATGAAAGTTACGTATTTTCAGAGAAAAAACAGACGAATATGCATGTTCCCGTTCACACAATCAGACAAAGAACAAATATGCATCACAAATTTACAAAGACAACCAAAAATGGCTTAGAGACTTACGATGATACCACAGATTACTGTCACGAAACCAGCCCCCAGTCTCAAACATAGTCTGTCCTTGGTAACAGCATTCAAAGTCCAGTATATCCTGGTGAAAGCACTAGCCCTTTGTAGGCCTGCATATCTTAATAGATGCTTTCAAGAAGTACAGCTTTATACAGCTATGTACAGTGGGGCCAAAAAGTATTTAGTCGTTTCCTGTAAGTCTTCACCAGGACTGCACACACTGTAGCTGGTATTTTGGCCCATTCCTCCATGCAGATCTCCTCTAGAGCAGTGATGTTTTGGGGCTGTCGCTGGGCAACATGGACTTTCAAGTCCCTTCACAAATTTTCTATGGGGTTGAGGTCTGGAGACTGGCTAGGCCACTCCAGGACCTTGAAATGTTTTTATAGAGCCACTCCTTCGTTGCCTGAGTGGTGTGTTTGGGATCATTGTCATGCTGGAAGAAATGCCACGTTCCATCTTCAATGCTCTCACCGATGGAAAGAGGTTTTGGCTTAAAATCTCACCATACATGGCCCCGTTCATTCTTCTCTTAACACGGATCAGTAGTCCTGTCCCCTTTGCAGAAAAACAGCCCCAAAGCATGATGTTTCCACCCCCATGCTTCACAGTAGGTATGGTGTTCTTAGGATGCAACTCAGCATTCTTCTTCCTCCAAACACGATGAGTTGAGTTTTTACCAAAAAGTTCTATTTTGGTTTCATCTGACCACATGATATTCTCCCAATCCTCTTCTGGATCATCCATATGCTCTCTGGCAAACTTCAGACGGGCCTGTACATGTACTGGCTTAAGCAGGGGGACACGCCTGGCACTGAGTCCCTCTCGGCGTAGTGTGTTACTTATGGTAGCCTTTGTTACTTTGGTCCCAGCTCTCTGCAGGTCATTCATCAGGTCTCTCCGTGTAGTTCTGGGATTTTTGCTCACCGTTCTCATGATCATTTTCACCCCACAGGATGAGATCTTGCGTGTAACCCCAGATCGAGGGAGATTATCAATGGTGTTGTATGTCCTCCATTTTCTTACAATTGCTCCCAGTTGATTTATGAGTAAGATTTCTGAGAGCCAGAAATCTTACTGGTTTGTGGGTGACCAAATACTTATTTTCCACCATGATTTACAATTAAATTCTTTTAAAATCCTACAATGTGATTTTTTTTCTCATTTTGTCTGTCATAGTTGAAGTGTACCAATTACAGACCTCTCTCATCTTTCTAAGTAGGAGAACTTGCACAATCAGTGGCTGACTAAATACTTTTTTGCCCCACTGTATACCACTGGACAGTTCCAGACAGTTCTCAAAAAATTCTCGAAAGTTCTGGACGGTTATATAAACTTCTCGGGTGTTCTACTCGGCACCAAATGAATTGTAATGTTCTGGATAATAAAATACTTTTTTCAAACATCATTGTCCTGACCTCAAAAGCAACATTTACGGGAAACAATAGCCATTTCCTATACATTTTAGTCCTAAGAAATTAGGAAAACACACATAGTACCCAGGAACGAGAAAAAAAAATTGGAACATAGTGTAATTTTTTGCTAATAAAACGAACAGGACTATTCGCTGGTTAGACGTGTTAGGCATTTACCGATACAATTTCAAATTGTTTTATATTTTATTACGGCGTCACAATCTGTACAGATTGTTTTTATTCCCCTAAGGTTCTATATGTAATGATCTTGTACTGTAAACCTTGCTGGATTCCACTTTAGACAGAATTCAAACACAGCCTAAACATCCTGTATAGGAAGTGCTGGGTTGTTTATTTGGCACTCATCTATTTAATAATTATGTTTATGTTAAAGGATTTTTTTTTTGGACAGACCTAACAGATGCCTAACACCAGTATTTGTTGTATCCCATCAAAGTTTACTCTATAGGTGCTTTCACACCAAACAGTTCTAGCGTAATTATGGAGGAACTCACCTCCACTGAGCTCCCCAAGATTCGTTCCAGGGCCTTTTTTGGTTTGCATTTGCACTACCAATAGGAACATTGTGTGATGCTGAAATGACATAAGCCATTCAAATTTCACTTAAATGACATCACATATCAGCTCAGTAAAGTCTAGACTTCACTGTTGGTCCATTTGTCTGTGTGTTTTTTTAGCATGAAGATCTGTTGTAACAGTTTTAACATGCCGTTTGAGCTCAACACAGGCACTTGCGTCACCACATCTGGACCAATCGCCGCATACTTACAACGCATACTTAGGGTTCCTGTGCAGTGAGAAAAGTACTCACATGGAAGTATTGACTAAAAAGGTCCCTACTACAATGATCTAAGAACTACAATCGTTCCCAGTTCCTGCAGTGCAAACACACGAGAAAAGGGGGCACAGTTCCAAGAACTATGAAAAAGTTCCTCCGGTACAATAGGGTCTTATGTTGCTACTTTCAGACAGTGTTGTTTTCACCATTCTCACAAAAATCTGAAGATACTTCATTCATTCACACTCAGTCATCAGGTTGCAAGCCTGGAACACACCCTGGACAGGAGGCCAGTCTGTCACACCCTCACTCATTCACAACTAGGACCAATTTAGAGAAGCCAATCCAACCTACACATGTTTTTGGAAGGGGAGAGGAAACCAGGGTGCCTTGAACAAAAGCACTGAAGGTCATACAGACATTAGGGAACATGTACGCACAAACAACAATATTATGTCCCAGTTTTGGGACTGTGGTGGCCTAGTGGTTAAGGTACTGGACTATGAACCAGAAGGTCCAGGGTTCAAATCTCACCTCTGCCAAGCTGCCATTGTTGGGTCCTTGAGTAAGACCCTTCATCCCTAATTGTTTGGATTGTTTCAGTTGTAATTGTTCAGACGTTATCAGTATAAGGGTGTCTGCTAAATGCCTAGATGTAGTTGCAGAACAATACTGAACTGTAATCCTAGGACTGTGTGGCCCCAACCATGAACAGTTTTAAAATGTAAATTCTCTCATAGCTTTAAATTCACAAGCAGCACAAACCTCAGTTCTCAGTGTCCCCAAACCTGTGGAAGTCAATTAGCGGTCAATGCTAGGTGTAAATCCAGTGTCATTTTACTTGTATAGTGTATTGTTTTAGGTATTTACCACCACAGGTTCGCAAAATGGCGATATTCCGGATAGGTCTGCTTTTCACTGTTACTATGTCTTTATATGTATAGTTTACATAACGAACATAGCATGTGCTAGCTATGTGTTAAATTAAATTATTAGCTTCAGTCGGTAGTTAGCTTAAAGTCTTTAACTCCTACTTGCCCAGCAATAGTGTTTCCATGAATTTAACAGTGAGCAAATCCTATGCTGAACTTTCCATATAGCTGCTGTAATCTCAATGATCTGCTATTAGAGCTTTATAGCCTCATTTCTTCTCAAAATGTCTCCCTAATGTTTTTCATGGAACTTCTTTTCACTACTGTTATCTTCGGCTCACTCAGCTGCTATTAAAAATATTATGTAAATATACTGAATTATCAGCACATGCCTGTTCCTAAAGATAAACATAAGTTTCTTATATATTTCTTATATATAAGATATAGGCATCCCAAGGACATTGGGTCCCTTTTTCAGTCTTGGTCCTCCCAGGGTTTGTCTTTTATCACATTTAGGGAGTTTTTACTTTCCACTGTTAGACTAGGCTTGCTCAGTTGGGAGTGTGGGCCTAGATAATTGTAAAGCTTCTTTGAGACAATGCTCCGTTCTAAAAAGTGCTATATAAATTTGACTTTGATATAAGCCAAACTACTTCAAATTTTCTTTTGGATGATCACATTTGGACATCATGAAAATATAATAAGAAACTGACAGGTTTATCAAAAACACAATGTCCAAATGAACAGTTGTAGTGCTATATCGTGGACCTTTGTCCATGGCAGACTGACCTGTTGAGTGCTGTTCATGATTACATGATGTGTACATGAAGATTAATAGCACTGAGATAAAAGCTTATGATCCACAATCAACCTATAAGGTTCTGTAGGTATGATTTGGTTTTTTTTTTTGCTTAAATGCTGAAGCTACATCAAATTGTCATCAATGATGTGTCAAAGTTTTGCAGTTAAGTGCTATGAAAAGGTTTGTATATATTTAGATTGTAATGGCCATCACATGCATTAATTAAGGAAGTGCTTGGCCAAACATGGGCTATATGATTTTCACTTTACCCTACATGTAGCTGATCAGTTGAGACGCTCTGTTTTAAATGGCTAATGTAGCAAACAAGTAAAGGAAACTTATAAAGTACTCCGTATGAGTGTTTATCCCCTTGAACCTTTCCACCATTTGTATTGTTACAATCTGAAATTAAAATTAGCATTAGGATCATATGTTATGAATCCACACCATTGAAACTGAATTGAAACACAATAAATCTGAAGTATGAGGAAAACATGGTTTGTAAAAGCATTCCTACATAAAAAGGTGGTGCGACCAAGCATTGATCCAAGGGATGTATACTTACGTAATTACCCTTTTACTTCTGTGATAAACAACCCAGTTAACTGCAGTTTAATTCCAAGCTGCAATACTACAAAATATGGAAAGGTTCAAGGGGGTGAATACTTTTGCAAAGCCCTGTATTTACCTGCTTATCATTGAGCTAAACTGATGGCTTTATTTCATAACTTGTGAGTAACAGTAGCTTGGTAGATTTTTATGATCATGTTGTATTAGATAAAATCTTAATAGAACTTCTACCAGCTCTGAATTACTATGAGGAAAGAGATTGGTCTACAATAAACGCAAAAATGTTGAATAGCTGAATAGTTGTAGCAGTCCTTACTCAACAGAAATTGTCACTTGTGTATTCAGTATGCAAATGTCAATGATAGCACTCTCACGGGTTTTCCACTGTTTTCATTTGTGGCCTCGTGTTTAGAGATGGAGGCTTACAGTGCATGGTACCAAAATACCATTTAAGGATCAAATTAACAATTTTTATTTTAAAAAATGATATTTTTTTGTAGGAATCATAAACAACTATAATACTTAAATGTTAACAGTGTGGGGTTTCCATTATGCCGAGTTTGCTGAATGTAGAACCTGGAGAGACAATGCTGTATGAAGATTGAAAATAAATAATAAAACCTATAAGCACTCATTGCTTCGAGGCATTCTGTCTTAAAGATCACTTTTTATGAGCACTTCACATGCTCAAAACACAACTACTCCAAATACCAGAGATGACATTGGGCTCAGATTTATAGACTAATTTAGAAGTGTTTAAAATGTTCATCCTTGAGCCATCGTCACCAACTCCGAGCCTTATCTGTTGAAATCATGGACAGTAAAATATAAGAAACGAAAAGTGAAGACATTTTCGTTTCCTTTCTTCTTTTTTTTTTGTATAAAAAGTCATTCTTACGTCACAGCAGACACACTGAGAGCAGGAGAGCTGAAACCTGGCTGAAGGCACGTTGCAGGAGGAAGCTGGAGGTCGCTGTTTGTTGGCTACCGATTCCGTGTTGCTTTAGTTAGTGTTAGCATGGTGGACATTAGCTACTTCAGCAGAGCGCGGTAGAGCAGAAGTGATCGGCTAGTCTCTCGCTCTTGCTCCAGGTAGAATATGAAGTCCCTGAGGTTCACACGTGTGATTCGCTGTCGCGGGAACTGCCGCAAGGACGCTGGAGTTGCCAACGATGAGGATGGCGAACCAGTGGAGCTCCCCGACACCTGCAGAGAGAAGAATGCTGAAATGACACTGAAAACACACAACCTCTCTTTTTGATCAGAAGACTTCCTAGTTATTACAAAGAAACTGGTTTCGATCATTTCTATCACATCCATATTATTATGAGTAGTAGAAACGGTCATCAACTGGGCATAGTCACATAGTCTTCTAATGCCACTTTAATATAACTATAAAGGGTATTTTCACAAGAAATCTGCGTGGAAACGATAAATAAATGTATCAAATACATCGGTGAAAACACGACTTCCATAGTCATGGTTCTTCAGTTACACACACTGTAGAACCAAAATATAAGTGTGCACGATGGAATATAAACATGAATAAACATACCTCGCTGACTGCACACAACCAAGAGGGAGTCCACTTTAAGAAAAACTCATTTCCAGAACGTGCAATGCAATAACACCTTTTAAACACCTTTATGTAGGTAATTCTCGTGTGGTTCTACTAGTAGGAAGTCACAGAAGTCTACACATATCTATACTTCTACATATACACTGCCTGGCCAAAAAAACAGGTCACACACTCTAATATTTTGTTGGACTGCCTTTAGCTTTGCTTATGGCACACATTCGCTGTGGATATCATTTCCTAAGCTTCTGCAAGTCACAACATTTATCTCTGTCCAGAGTTGCATTCATGTTCCCCCAAGAGCTTGTATTGATAATGGGAGATTCATACCACTGCGCAAAGTCTTCTCCAGCACATCCCAAAGATTCCCAATGGGTTCAGCTCTGGACTCTGTGGTGGCCAATCCATGTGTGAAAATAATGTCTCATGCTCCCTGAACCACTCTTTCCCAATTTGACCCTTCTGAAACAGATCTTTTCCATGACCACAAGATGTGTCTTTCAACATGGTTGTTTAACAAATGAGAAGCTACTCAATAAATACTAAATAACTTGTTGCCAGCTGAAACATAATCACCAATGCAGGAATTATCCGATGGGAGGCTCTTTTTTTAAAACAAATTAACGTTTTGCTCAGTTAAATCCAGGCGATGACCTTTTTTTTGGCCAGGTAGTGTATATAGGTGAAGCCAGCATGGCACTTGTAGTGTTAAGCAGAGTAAAAACTTCTGCTTGAGTCCATGTCCTAAAAGCAATTCCTACCTATGCATGTAGTCAATGCAAAGTAAATCAATATTCATGAAAATAAAATGAATAAAAAATATGTAATCAAAACAACAGCGTTTGACATAAGTAGTGTTTATGGCAGTAAAAATATACATGCTAAACCTAATTTGACCAGCTGTTTACAGCCCACAATAAACTGACAAATCACTTCTACTGTGGAATAATTATCTATTAACATGCCTCATTCATTTGCCTTGCTGTGCCCCCCCACAACCCCCAGCTCCACCCCTAGTTGGTGTGCCCCCACTTTGAGAACCACTGTAGTAATTGTTAAGACCCCAGTCTTTAAAGAGAACAGACATTGACGCTGGTTAGATGGTGCTTACTTGTATAGCTTGTATGTATACGTACTAATATTTGCTGTATCTGGGTCCCTGCTACCCACCATTAAGACAACCAGAGTAAATGTGGTATTAAAATACATTCTAAACAACATTAAAATAAACATAAACAAATAAATGAACTACCAACTCAGGATCCATGCAGTCCTTTTACCAATGTGTGATACTGTGTTAAGCACTCTTGATCTGCATCATTTCTGCTTTAACAGAACTAGAGAAAGAGAAACCCAAAACAACAATCCACACCTTGAAAACACATTGTAAGCTCAAACAAAAGAACAGATTGGCTTTGGCATTTAATAGCAGGTCTGTTGGAGTGGGAGTGAAAATCAAAGAACTGAACAATTACAAAGTCAAAAAATTATTTCAGACCATAATTGTATTTAGTCAGACGTTACTACATTTGCATAGATGAAAGAAATCAGGAACCCATATTCCCCTGTCCTCCCAGAGCACAGCCCACAATGGAAGGCATGAGCGAGGAATCGTTGTCTGATCCACCTCCATCTATTCACTCAAAATTAGAGGGATTCCGTTCCATAAACACAGATTGTGGAGGCACTGAGGGCTGTGATTGCAGACATCTGGAATACGTTAGCCAGCATGGTGTTGGTTCCATCTCAGATCTCAGATGTGAGGTTGTTAACGCAGCCTACATGGATAACAATGTCATCCAATCATGTTCTGATACAGCAGCACTGACAGAGGTGGAATGTGTCAGCTTGAGTGGATTCGTGACAGGCAGGAATCCTTCAGGGGGAATCGGGTCCCCTGGAGCGAGTAGCCGAGCCTTATCAAGCCAATCGGGGCTGAGCTTGTGTGAAAGGTGGGGCTGCCTTGTGCCATCGCAATTACTGCCAGTCATCATTCAGCCCAATCAAATGCATCTGTAAACCTGGAGACTGTGCTTCTGTGGTACTGACTGTGGATAATACTAAACATGGGCAGAAAGGTCAGACAGGCAGATTGGACCACACATGTACACACACTTTTGACATACTGGTCTGTATTTGTGGACTGTCATACAGCTTGTAAGCTCATGGTGCGATGGAGTGGAAATAAAACCATCCGCTGAAAAGATGTCATGCAATAATACGATGCCATGTAAGGCGGACCTGACTGGTAGCCAGACCAAGACAAAAAGACTCTGCAAGGTCGAAATGTAGCAACAGCAAAAGAATGAAAATGTCGTAAGAAAAAATTCCAGGAGGCAAAAAGCAGCATCTCTCATTTTATCTGTGATGACAGCTCGCAGGCATGATGTCATATGACATACCCATCCTACAACATACACACACACACACGCATGCACGCACACACACACACTCCAATTCATCACTGTCTGACTCTGACTGACCAGTCTTTGGAACTTATGATGGAGGGAACAGACAGAGGGAGAGAGACAGAGAGAGAGAGAGAGAGACAGAGAGAGAGACAGAGAGAGAGACAGAGAGAGACAGACAGACAGACAGAGACAGACAGAGACAGAGACAGAGAGAGAGAGAGAGAGACAAACAGACAGACAGAGACAGACAGAGACAGAGAGAGAGAGACAAAGAGAGAGAGACAGAGAGAGAGAAAGAGAGAGAGAGAGAGACAGACAGAGACAGAGACAGAGACAGAGAGAGAGACAGAGACAGAAAGAGGAGGTGAGAGGGGGAAACAGAGAATGTAAAACACAAAATAGAAAGAACAAAAAATTATAGATAAATATTAAACAGTAGGGAAGTAAGAGATAAAAACTAAAAAGAAGAAAATAAATAAACAAAAATGAAACCCACAAGTAGAAAAGCAACATAAAAGAGACAAACAAGCAAAACCAAAAAAGACAGAGCACACAACAATCACAAAGATTATGTAATAAAACGCATAGCGAAAAAAAGTTAGAAAGAAAAACAAACAAAACAAGAAACTTAAATGCTAGAACACACACAGTGGGATAAGCATTATGGAGCAGTATGGTCTAAGATTGGTGTTGCTAGCCTTCTCACCTGCACACTGCTAACAACCAGCTGGCAAACAACAACTGGGACTATAGAGGATGAGCTATGGTGGATGAAGATTAATACACTCATAATGTGTTCACACATGCAGGATAATAGCATATTAGCCATGGCTCACAGCCTGGTTTGGGTATTTAGCTCTCACTTGAGGATAAAACCCCGATATAGTGTCCGCCTGGGCATTATGGGCAATGTCTAAAATGAACACGCTGGGAGGATGTGGGAGATCCTGAACCTACATATGTTCGGCACTGTACTGCTGCTCCATACACAAAATTATCAGCAGCATTTATCTCACTATATAAAGTCCAAATCATGAGCATATCTGCTCAGTGCATCTGTAACAACCTCTATCAAATAGACCACTGGTCAATAGGTCACAGGTTACTGGTCCTACCTGTGATCTACATAGCAAGACCTAAGAAGCTTTAATGTGCTAAATGTACTTTTCTTTAATAATATATAATCATTGACAAAAAAGATAGAAATGTCAGATTGCTACAAACTCGACATCCAGTTATGTCGCAGGCAGTGCGACCTGATTAGACACTGGTTCTTGCCACAAGACGGCGTAAAACTGCTTCCCTCGCTGCTCCGTAAAGGCTGTCAGAGGCTACTTATGGGTAGTGTACCTCTTGGTGAGAGATCGTTGACTGGAAGACATCCTTACACAATGCTTCTATCATGCCTTTGCTATGGAGCAACACACTGCCCCAACTGCTGGTGTGATGATCTGCGGAGCTATCACATACGACTGATCACTCCTACTAGTAATACGAGGGACACTAACAACTCAGCAAGGGCTTCCAACTGGCATTTTTCAGCAGGATAATGCTCACCCACACACAGCAATAATTTCCCAGGAATGTCTCTGCCTGATTACAACACTTCCTTGGTCTGCTTGGTCACCACATTTATCACCAATCGAGCATTTTGTAACCAGCTGGGACACCAGCTTCAGCAAAATATGAGTGAGCAGGAGCTACATGCCCAGCTGCACTATCTGTAAGCAAATGTGCGACAGGATACCATACGGAACGTTTGCCCCCAATGCCCAACTGTATCTCATCTTGTACCCTGGCTAGTTGTGGCCCGACAGGGTATTAGAGCCTCCTCTCAATTGTAGAGTTTTCCCCAATAACTTAAAAAAACCTTATCCTTTCTCTCCAAGATTCTAATCACTTACATATATCATCATTACATTCATACATATAAAGTTTCATTGATTTCCAAATCAGGCACCTTGTGTGTTTAAGGTGGTAGTAATTTCAGGGTCCTGCAGATGACGTTGCTCAAGGATGATCGGGCTATAAATACCTGCGCGATGTGTACGCCGGGATTCAGAGTGAGAAGAGGTAGTACAGTGCAGTGAATGTCTCGTTCGACATGTGGGTAATAGGTCGTAAAGCAGATGTTCATGACTGGTGAAAAAAGAATGGTTGAGTTTGGGTGTGCCAAAGGCCATAGTGTGAAGGAAGTAGCAGAAATTTGCCAGGTGTATCGAAGCCTACAGTCATAGGGGTCTAGCAGTAGTGGCAAAATCCCAGTTTATAGGAATTCTCTTCAGAATTCGTGGAGATATTACCGCTATTAAGTACGTTTCAGTCACAGGTGACTCATTTTTAGTCTGGTGAGTATATGATATAATGTATGTACTTCCTGTTCTCTCTCCAATTATTTTACAGATTCTCATGCATTAAAGATGCAGTCAGAATAGCTGTGAATAAAATGTGGCTGATAAAAAGCCAGTTCACTTTAATGGAAATGGTCTTTGGAATGCATAAAAAGTAACTTTCTCCCAGCAGTGGTTAATTATTTTCATGCTTAGTGCATCTACTTAAGCCCTGTGAAAGTTTGATCCTTGGAAGCATCAGTCATTAGAAGACAAGAGAGATGATTATGAAACTTGCTTTTCGCTCACTGACAGTAATGTGGTGTGACCAAAACATATGTACTCACTCCTCTCTGCACTATTTTGCTGACTGGCTGCAGAGTGTGAAGCACTTACTCGGACGAAAATTAGATTTGGATGGTGCCCTTCATTAAGAGTGGTCAATTAACACTCATCAGCAGTAGGTGGGAACTGTAAAACTCATACTGCTGCCTCAGCACACCCAACACTGACAACAGAAAGTAAGTAGGAGCTTAAAAAGTCCCTTAGTACACGACGTTCTAAGCACTTCAATCGTTTCCAGTTCCTGTGGTGCAAACAGACGACAAAGGGGGCAGAGATCAAAGAACTATGAAAAAGGTGAAAAGGGTGAAAGCACCTTAATATATGACAGAGACATACAGACAGATAGGATGCTATATTTCTGACATGTCAGATGATCACATTTCAAGGTGAAATTAGACTCAATCAATGTTTTCAATCAATGGGATGACAATCAGGTGTGAGTGGGCACCATGTTTTATTTAAAGAACAGGGATCTATCAAAGTCTGCTTTTCACAACACATGTTTGTGGAAGTGTATCATGGCTTGAACAAAGGAGATTTCTGAGGACCTCAGAAAAGTGTTGCTGCTCATCAGGCTGGAAAAGGTTACAAAACAATCTCTAAAAAGTTTGGACTCAACCATTCCACAGTCATACAGATTGTGTACAAATGGAAGAAATTCTAAACCATTGTTACCCTCCCCAGGAGTGGTAGACAAACAAAGATCACTCCAAGAGCAAGATGTGTAATAGTTGTCGAGGTCACAAAGGACCCCAGGGTAACTTCTAAGCAACTGAAGGCCTCTCAAACATTGGCTTATGTTAATGTCCATGAGTCCACCATCAGAAGAACACTGAACAACAATGGTGTGCATGGCAGGGTTGCAAGAAGAAAGCCACTGCTCTCCAAAAAAACATTGCTGCTCGTCTGCAGTTTGGTAAAGATCACGTGGACAAGAATGCCACATGGAAGAATGTTTTGTGGACGGATGAGACCAAAATAGAACTTTCTGGTTTAAAAGAAAGGCGTCATGTTTGGAGAAAGGAAAACGATGATTCCAGCATAAGAACCTTATCCATCTGTGAAAACATGGTGGTGGTTAGTATCATGGTTTTGGGCCTGTTTTGGCTGCATCCTGGGCCCGGACGGCTTGACCATCATTTGATGTCAATAATTAATTCTGAATTATATCGGAGGAATTCTAAAGGAAAATGTCAGGGACATCTGTCCATGAACTGAATCTTAAGAGAAGGTGGGTCATTGCAGCAAGACAAACGACCCTAAGCACACAAGTCGTTCTACCAAAGAATGGTTAAAGAAGAATAAAGTTAATGTTTTGAATGGCCAAGTCAAATTCCTGACCTTAATATTCAATCGAAATGTTTTGTGGAAGGCCCTGAAGGTGAGCAGCTATTAATGTGAGGAAACCCACCAACATCCTCGAAGCTGAAGCTGTTCTGTACGAGGAATGGGCTAAAATTTCTCCAAGCCGGTGTGCAGGACTGATCAACAGTTTCCAGGAAACGTTTAGTTTACAGTTTTATTGGTGGCACAGGGGGGTCACACCAGATACTTGAAACCAAACAACAAAAAAAAAAAAAAAAAAAAAAATTGGAACAAAAAACAAAAAAGGAAGTTTAAAAAAAAAAAACAAAAAAAAAAAAAAATAAAAGAGAGAAAATAAACTAACATCTTATGCCACTCTCTAAATCTTATTATTGGATCATTTTCCTCAATAAATAACTGCCGAAGTATAATATATTTGTCTCTTTTTTTTGACTGGGTTCTCTTTATCTACTTTTAGGACTTGTGGTGAAAATTCTGATGGTGTTTTTAAGGTCCATATTTATGCAGATATATAGAAAATTCTAAAGGGTTCACCAACTTACTTTCAGCACCACTGTATTGCCCCTCCCCCCCCAGTCGTTGTTTGTATATATTCTGTCAAAGAGACCTCAGTAAAGCCTAGAGTTTCACTGTCGGTCCATTTGTCTGTATTTTTCTCCATATTAAGAGTGAAGATCTGGAGTTTATAAGTATAATAAACATGTACAAGTACCATTTAAACCATGAAGGTTGAAGCTCAACAAAGGCGGCTTTGGTTCTGGGACCAATCACTACACACTTACATCACTATGTTTTGGACCTTTCCCCCATACTCTTATACCCGGACCAACCATTCAGCATACGTACGTCACGCAGGGTGAACTAAGAAAAGACCCCGCCTTGATGCAGGAGCAAAAAAAGTCCCTACACACGGCGTTCTAAAGAACTACAAGAGTCCCAAGTTCCTGCGGTGCAAACGCGCGACAAAGGGGGCACAAGTTTCTACGAACTATGAAAAGTTTTCTTCAGTTGCGAAAGCGCCTCTTGTTTGCTGCCAAAAAGCTACATTTTTATTTCTTCTGGCCAAAGAACCATTGTTCAAGTGATTAATGTAAAACTCCAGACTCTCATGTTTGTAGTTAGATGACAGAAAAAGGCTTTTTCCGGCAAGCCTTCCTAATATCTGTCGGCATGGATTGGATCGTAGATTTGGAGGCTACTAATATATTTTTTCGTTCTGTAGCTCTCCCAACAGTGAATCCTTGGGGATTTTTCTGCCTCTCTTACCATCCTCCCTCACTGTGTGTGAGAGCTAAATAAAACTTGGTTCTCTTCAGGCAAGTTGTCACAGTTCCATTTCTGCCCAAACTGCAGATATCGGCATTTTCAGGTGAGTATTTACCACAGAGTGTCTATTTTCACCCGAGTGCAAATAGCAACTGGGCCACACATACGTGGCAAAAAACACATTCCTGCCCACAAACAGATGCTATCTGCTAGAGGGAAGAGATGCAGAAAATTCGTCATTTCTAAATTTTCCAAATAAGCTTTTGCAGAAGGGTGAGTTAGAAATTTGTCCGCATAATTAACGGATGCCTACATTTTGTTTGAGGCCTAAAACATGTGCATTAACAATACATTTTTTAGATAACAGATGTGACATTGTTGATACTTTAATACTGGTGGTAAACAATTAAATTGATGTTCACAACAGGGTCCAAAAAACCAAACTATCTGCTTACCAGGGTGCAAATCACATCTGCCATATTTAAATGTTAGCTGTTATGTATAGCCATATACCCCCCCCCCCCTGGGGAGACTTATGGAGATCAACACTCTTATGTCTTACTTCATTATCTTGTCTATCCCATTGGTGAAGAATGACTAGAGAATCAGACAACCCCTGTGTCAAATCATACATTACAGATACAAACAGACACACACGCCTGGGTAAACATATGTTTTGGGGGGGGGACTTTCCATAAACAAAATGATTACTGTCTAATTAATACTACACCTCGCCTACCTCTAACCCTAACCTTGACCTCAGTTCCCTAAAGCAAATCTTTTGTCTATTTTGGTTTTTCAAAAGAAAGAACTTGAGCCCATGGGGACCAGCAATATGTCCCACAATACCAAAAATTTCAGATATTTCTATCCTTGTGGGGACATTATATATGTATACTGAAATATAAATGGAAAAATGCACCAGCTACATTTTGTTTCTAAAAATTTCTAGGGTTTCTTCTCAATGAAGGATTTTTTTTTTCTCAGACCAAATTTACTTCAACTATAGGTTGGATTTGCCTTTTTTTGAAGCTGCAAAAGTCACTGAAAGCTGAATTTCTTCTTTTTTGACTCTTTATCAGGAGTGCCAATGGTTGTGCAGAGACTGTATATTACAAAAATGTGCTGGTAAGTATAACAAATCTGACCACTCAATGGTGCATATTTAGATTATCAGATAATAATTTGACCTTTTTCGAACCTGGATTACTGATGTGACACCTTACTTATATAACAGATATCCAACAATACTGTGAACCAGGCAAAACTGAGCCTCAAGATATCTCTATGCGGCTCTTCAATATACATGGCAACTGTTAGGCCATGAAAGGATGATATAAAAAGCTCGTTACTGTTTCTCTGCTGCGAGTGCACTCCAGAGAGGGCTAAAACTGTTATAAGATATCAGAATAAAATGAGAACTAGCCCATCAGTGCTGATCATGCTACCTTATGTCAAGCTTAATAGGTATCTTTTTTAGAGTGGAATATGTGATGAAAAGGGTTGCACTTTTCTCCCCGAGGCAACGAGGGAGAAATGTCTGAAGCCCATGGTCACCTCCATGCTGCTTTTCCTCCTTCACTTTTCTCTAAACCCTCACGGCATCATGGGACCAGACCCCCTCTCCACAACCTCCACCTCCATAATAACTCCTGCCATTAATTAAGACCAGAGGCCTGCTCTTTTTCTCCTCCTTTTCCTCTGCTCTCGCTCTCCGCCTGGAGAAAAGGCCGATGAGGACATTTTGGAAAGAGTTAACAGATGTCGGCTGATTGGCCCGGGGGCGTTTCGAGACATCGCCCAAGTGATGTATTTGATGTGGAGTTTATTCGGCTCCAATAAACGTATAAAGAATTAGAATAATAATTCGCAGATGTACACAGACAGGATTACAGGCCTGAGACGTCTTTGAAGCCAAGATGAACAAAAAAAACACTGGAGCGGAGAACAAAAGGCAATGGGTTTTGCACTCCAAAGGTTGGCTGTAGTGGCTTGAGAAACCTGTGCTTGTGTTAATGTCTCTATTTACAGGCTGTCAGAGGAATAAAGCCAGGGTGAAAAGTGAACACTACATAAATGTAAATCATAGCAGTTCATTTAAGCCCACTACACACTACATTACACGTAAGGGAGGTGCAGGGCTGGGAAATGACAGACTGGTCTCATTTACAGTGCTTTAGTATGAACGACTAGAAGGGAAACAGAAGTAGAAAAAAGCGAGAATAGGCTGTGCTTATTCTGAATGCCATGATGAATGGTGGAATTACATTTAAAACAAACAAGTCCAATTCAGTCCCCGACTAAGGAGTAACAAATCTCAAAAACAGCTGCCTTAATACCCAGACATAAAACAGAAAAGAGAGTGCGCCAGCCAGCTCCATGGCAATGCATAGCAACGGCGTGCGATTTCAGTCAAGGAGAAAGGAGGCGAAGGAAAAAAAACACCTTATTACTTCTAACTCCTGCAAGCCATTTTGGTCTCCAAAGGTTTCGCAGTGCCTCAGGCGCTGTGTCTGCAGTGTTTCGGGAAATGACTTGCCTTCGCACGAACACTGCCATGTTCTGCAGCGCCGCTGCCCCCCAGCAGCCCCGCTCAATTTCTCTTTAACCCTTTCCTGCCTTTTATGCCTCTGAATCACCGCCTCTGAGCTTTCTGTCTGTCTCTCTCTCGTTCACACTCTCACTCTCTGTCACGCTGTTTAGCCTCTCACCCACACAAACAGCGTTTTTGCAGTCCTCTTCATGAGCATTAGCACTAGCCATCGCTGTCTGCCTCAATCGTCTCCACACCGAGGTCATGAAAGCAAACATGGCAGCCTAGAAAGAGCCAGAAACGTGCAAAAAGCTAGAGGCTGATTCGCTTGCGTCCCATTCTCATGCTAGAGTGTGTATCCTGGCTGGATTAACTCTGCAAACTCATTGACACAACACATAATTAAAACATCTCGCTTGCGGTCAGGAATTTTCTAATTAGTAGTGTACTGACAAAGTTGCAATTGCATCGCCTGGAGTTATGCAGTCAACAGGTTACTGCTTAGATGAAAGCTGTGCCTGAAGCGATGTTCTGGGATATGGGGAGACACACACACACACACACAGACACAAGCACACAAACACCCGCCCACGATACACATACAGACAATCTGGCATAGGGGTCACCTGAAGGAACAAGAATAAAACACCAGGAACTTTCTTTCCAATCAAAACTGCAAATAAAAAAAGTTCTACTTCTAAACTCCCCACTAATTTCTCTCTGTTTTAGATATTAATTGTACGTCCTCAATAAAGTACAACTTATAAAGTTAAGGTGTGTATAATTTCTTCATTTACATTTACAGCATTTAGCAGACGCCCTTGTCCAGAGCGACTTACAATTGATGCAATCTTACAATCCAAGCAATTGTGGGTTAAGGGCCTTGCTCAAGGACCCAACAGTGGCAGCTTGGCAGAGGTGGGATTTGAACCCTGGACCTTTTGGTCCATAGTCCAGTACCTTAACCACTAGGCTACCACAGTAATGCATTTATTTTAGCTGTTTTTTTTAATAGTCCGTTTGCTACTATAGAATTTATGGTAGGAACATTTTGGTGGCTTAGTATTAAGGTACTTGAGAAATAGTTTCTAGCCCAACTAGTGTGTTTATCGCTAAAGAACTATATTTATCTTAACTGACCACAAAACCTTATTCCAGTCAAAGTTTGTAATGTCAAGTAAACTACAGGAACAGACATTTGAATAGGCTTCTTCTGAAAGGCTTTCCAAATACTTTGTTAGCATGGATTGTACATTTAGTGTCTTGGTAACCCCAGAAAAATCCAGCTTTGGTCCTTGGAGAGTTTTTTTTGTATCTTTTAACTATTTTTTTTTATTATTTAACCCTCTTTGCACTGAATGTGGGGGCAAACACCCACATTCCCTCTTCCAGACAGGTTCATTACAGCTCATTACCTCTTAATTATTGCCCTAAGAGTGGATATGGGCATTTGAATGGGGTTTTTGTGAATGTCTATGGGAATATGGGCCCTGTATGACCTCATATTTATATTTCAGTGAAACAAGAAGTCATTGATGACCATCAAGATTTCCTAAGCATTAGGTGAAATTACAAAAGTAAACTAGTAAAAGGTTGTTACTACATTCTGCTTATGAGAATTTCTAGCACTAATCATAACTTACGCTTAGTTAAAACAAATGCATTTTTATTTTATCCTTAATAACAATGCCATTAATTACAGATCTGCCTGTATATACACCATCTCAGTATGAATTTGTCATATTCTATAAAGACACACTGTATGGAAAAAACACAGGGTTTGTGCCACATCCTGCTGCCCTGTCCTCTGATTCAGGTGCTGCTGGCTTGGCCATCTAAACAGGGTTGTGGCTTTGCAACAACACACACTGCTCAGCGGCTGCACTGACAGAGCTATGAGAAAATAAACAGGGAAATAGGACCCAAACATAAACACACAGCTTAGAGCTGCTATTATAAACGCCCACACTAATTGTAACCTGTCCCACATCAAGCCACAGACAAACCAATGCAGACTTCTCACAAAACTGCTCACACACAGATGGTGAAAAATGGACAAACTTTCAGCAGGTAAGGCTAGGTAAGACACGGGGCTGTCAATACTGAGGTAAATATGTTTGCAATACACACTTCAGATCATACTGTGGGCATCATCCCTACTTAGTGGCTAACTCTGTTGTTTTTACATGTGGTTGTCTATGTTGGTCTTCCTTTGTTAGCAAACATAAATATCAGGGCACAACATTACCAGTTGCTGGTTACCCTGGCAATAAGGTTCAAGCAATCTGCAACTATGCTGTGGCCTTATATCGACCCCTATTTTTTTAAACACAACCACATTCTTTAAAACACAAGCACAACATGCAACAACCAGCAAGGGCTTGCACATTGTGCTAGTCCTACAAATGGGCTGACCTCCTCCTATTTGAAGTCACATGCTTTTAACCTTTTTTCTACTTTCTAAAACTTTCTTGTACCTTTTATTCTTCTGCATATTGTACTTTATTAAGGGGTTATGCACGAAAGAGAGCCTGTGGAACTTTTCTGTTTTGGTGGAGAATTAACAATTTAGCAGGTTCCATATGTATAGTGAACACCATTAGGAAGTGACTCGAGTCGAAAAGCTCCTCATCAGAAGATTTGGCTAATGAGGGCTTGTTGATTTTAGGCCGTTCACTTCTTAAACAGTGGGTCGTGCCATCATTTCTACAGCTGTTTTAAATTTTAATTCTCTCTGAATGAGGAGGTGGAGTCTGTACTAACGACTGGGGAAACACTCGCTGAGTCTCAAGGCCTTCCCTGACCAACCGGGAGTTTCAAACACGAGCCTTTTGATGTCTCTGCAGAAGAGTTGCAGATGTAGTTAGAGGGAGAAAAAATGATTTTAACCTAAAAACCTCATAGCATAGGAAATACAGAAATGTTCTGTAATGGGATTGTAATTTAAAAGGGGTAGTGGGGAAAATAACATAGGATCTGAAACAGGGACTAGACCTCATTCGGTTTGAGCTTTGAAGAGGTAATGGGATCTATTTAAAGTCCCTCGATTGTGATGCGTCTCGACGCAAAGCTGTCAAATCTGCCCCCGTAAATGACTGAACACATCTGATTCCAAATGAATAAAATATATATGCAAACACATGCGACCTTAAATAGACGATCAGAATGTGTGTAGTGATCTCAGTCAGACACTCCTTCCCAGTGTGTGACACGAATAAAGCTCAATTGAAGATTCATTGTGGTTGAGATGTGCATAATTCGAAGAGCTTTCTGGAGCACTTCAGCAAGTTTTGCTGTCTTTTAAGGGCAGATGAGGGATTTTTTCAGACAGAGAGGAGGAAACACATGAGAACCTTATGTGAGTAAGTGTTCCTGATGGTTTTGGCAAGCACAGGATGCTCATCGGTTCCCGAAAATGTTTGGGCTTTTTCCGTTTACAGTCGAATGCCAGGCTGTAGAAGACAGACTTCCAAGAGCCAGTCCAAACCGAGGGTGCGTCACCTACGAACCAGCAAGGCCATTGTGTTTTGCATACAACTCACGCTAGCGTTATTCTGTGTTTCTGCATTATAAGCAGGCTGATACTTCCTTGGCTACAGGCAGCCGAAAACCTTTTTTGCCAACGGTTTGCCCCATAAGGCCCCATAGGCATTGCCTCTGTCTGGTGCTGCACATCATTCAGGCTAAAAGTGTGTGTGTGTGTGTGTGTGTGTGTGTGTGTGTATGTCAGCAATTCTTATCTACATATTTACTCAATTTAATTATCACAACAAATGATGCTGTAGATAATTATAATTTTGGGTTATGAAGTGAATGTTCCTCCACCTTAAGCCCAAAGCTGGAGGCAGCAATGCACAACACAAATACACCTACAGCAAAGCTTCATACAACACAATGCATTAACACAAAGCCGCACACATTACTATGTAAAATACATGAAGACAGTGATTTTGTGAGTATTCTTTGCAATCTAAGTGCTTGATGAGAAAAGTCAAAATGCTAAATTGACAAAACAGCAAATCTCCACATACATTATCGTAGGGTGGTCACAATTATTACATAATCGCCTAATCACAATTATTTAAGATAATCACAAGTTATCAAAATGATCGCAATTATATAGTTTTGCAGTAATTTTCCACAGTTTGTAGATTTCTATAACAAGCAGAATGTGAATTGGGTGTAATGGGTTGAGGCGACTAAGTTTGAATAAAAGAAAGCAGTAATGGGGTTAACGAAAGCAAAAAAGAAACTTCTTACTTGGTGCTGTATGTATTTTTTATGTTTGTATTTTTTAGCTATGTAGTTCATTCTATAATTTTGGCACGTATTCTAGAAGAATGAGTTTTTTGCTTATATATTCACTTTTGTCATGCTTTGCTTTTTTATTTTTAAAGGCATTTGTATGAGTCATGACTCATGCAACCCTCCCTTAGAATAAAGGCAGAGCTGGGGGTTCATAGTCAAAGAGTCTTATGGTGATCAGAGACGTTGGGTTGCTGTCTTCTGCCTCCCGTGGGGTTGCCGATGTCTCATGTGATCCCTCTTGGCTGTGTTACCTACCAGTTCTCCTCTTTCTAGCTATGTCTGCTATAGCTAATAGCCTCTGCCGGGGTCCCTCATGCTACACATGGCATCAGTGATTGTTAATAGACACTGTGCTCTTAATCAATAAACAATTTATAACATTTTCTGTTTCTTTCCTCCGAAGCATGTGTTCCTGTGCCGGTTCCAAGCCCCCACACATGATTGGTTTCATCTGCTGTAGCTCCACTCAAGCTGCTTCCCCGTTTTTCATCAGCCCCATCCACCATCATAACCCGGCCACTTAATGTCGATTGTGCATACTTCACATTTTTATATTCGAACTTTGACTCCAATACTTTAGTTTCGCCGCTCTTAGATTTATCATCTAACGCCGCCCAAGGAGGTTGGGTCCCTTTTGAGTCTTTGGTCCCTCCTAAGGTTTCTTCTTCCTATAACTCAGGGAGTTTTCCGTTCCCTTGTCACTGTTCGACCCTAGGGCCCCCCCCCTAGGCTTGCTCAATTTGGATTGGACGTAGATATTAGGAGAATAATCTAAACTTGTAAAGTTGCTTTGAGACAATGCTCCATTGTAAAAAGCGCTATATAAATAGATCTGACTCTGACTTGACTTGACATATCAGTATTAGCTATACTCTACTAATCAAACAGGTGTGCTGTTCAGTCACTTTAGGCTTGGTAACTTCCTTAGTTGCGTTCAATGAAAGACAATAAAACCTCGTTAATCGGCAATGATTTTACAGAGAGCTAATCAATCAGCTAAAAGTGTCATGATTGTAACAGGCTTATACTACTAGCGTTCAATACATTTTCAACTATTATGATTTCTTTCCCTTCTATTAAGAATTGACGCCTTTTTTATCAAGGAACTCATTTTAAAATAAGACATTCATAATATTGCAAACCACTGCCTGAAGTGACTGTTTCATAATTTAGAATTTGCATGTGACTGCAAAAACTTCCATCAGCTGTTAGTTTAGTATCCTAATAACAGGAAATGTGACTTAGTTATTAAACAAAATTCTCTAATTGCTTTGGACACCTGGATCGTGTTTTTCTGTTCAATCAAACAAGTAAATTCCTTGGTTTTTTAGGAATGCTGTTCTAAAGGCCAGTACATGATTCAAAATGGCCAATACAGCATTCTCAACAAACATGTCAGTTGACTGTGGTTTTCCAAAGCAAATAACTTTTCCATGCATTAGATAGCCAAGAATCTGAAAATTTCATGCAACTCTCCACTACTGTTTTGAGAAAAGACGGCAACTTGGATCTCGGACCAGAACACAAACAGAAGTGGAAGGCCCCGATGCACAACCAAATTAGAGGAGATATACATCAGAGACTGTAGTTTGAGAAACAGATGGTTTAAAGTTGCTCCACTGGCAGCTTCATTAAACAGTACAAATACCAGTGACATCTGCAACAGTGAAAAGACAACCCTGGGATGCTGTAGCCTCACATGAAGAGTTTCAAAGAGGAAGAACATTTTTTTGAAAGAATATCACATACTGATGAGTCTAATGCTAAGTTCAGACAAATCAAATCAGATTTGTTCTCTTGAAAATTGCAGTGCGGACACTCAGTCCTAAAATCAGACATGAGAAAGAAATCTGATTTGCCCTGCAGTCTGAACATAGTGTGTGTTGGAGGTTTTTAGGATCAAAGGGGAGAACATGTGTGAGCGTGGTGGAGGAAATGTCATGGTATGAGGACTGCTTTGGTGCTTGTAATTACAGACTGCAAGGAATAATGAACCAGAAAAGTTACCACTCTATTTTACAACGTTATGCCAGCCTCTGTGGGCAGCATTTGATTGGTGCACATTTCATCATATAGCACAACAATAATCTAAAGCATACTTCTAAGCTAAACAAAAGGTATTTGGTGAAGAACAGCAAGCCTGCTGTATTTCATTGGGATAATCAGAACATCTCAATCCTGTGGAGCTCTTGTGGAAAGAGAACTAAGGTCAGAGAAAAACCCCTTATAAGGCAGCCCCACCTCTGGAGAGAGTCACACGTGAGGGATGTAATTTGAGTTGAATATATTCAAATGGCAAATACACACATTTACATTTACAGCATTTAGCAGACACCCTTATCTTACAATCCAAGCAGGTTAAGGGCCTTGCTCAAGGACCCAACAGTGACAGCTTGGCAGATTTGGGATTTGAACCCTGGACCTTCTGGTCCATAGTCCAGCACCTTACCCGGTAGGCTACCACAGTCCCAATTTACACACAATTTACACACAAAGCTGTAAATTGTATGTAAAGCCAAATATCAGTTAAATAAAACTAAATAAACATTATTAATGCAGGTGCATATTTAAATACATTTCTACAACATGACCAACTTAAACGCAGCCTAAATGAAAAAAAAAAGACTTATTTAGAGAGTTTAGTCTTTCAGATGCTAATGTTGAAATGTGTATTTGTGGTGTGTTGTAAATATTGTATAAGCATTTGTGTATTTTCCAGAATTTTCCCTGCTTTTCCATAAAGAAGTCCTACAACATCATCAGATTTTCACACAAGCCCTAAAAGTAAATAAAGAGAACCCAAAGAAACAAGACACAAATATGATACTTGGTCATTTTTTTATTGAGGAAAATGTTCCAATACTGAATGTCTGGTGTGACACCTTTGTGCAGCAATAACTGCAATTAATTGTTTGTGGATACTTGGAGGAATTTTAGATCACTAGCTTCAGGTCTTAGCTGGTAGCCTAGTGGGTAAGGTACTGGACTATGGACCAAAGGGTCCAGAGTTCAAATCCCACCTCTGCCAAGCTGCCACTGTTGGCTTGAGCAAGGCCCTTAACCCACAATTGCTTGGATTGTAAGATTGTATCAATTGTAAGTCGCTCTGAATAAGGGCGTCTGCTAAATGCTGTAAATGTAAACATTATTCTTCTTTAACCATTAACTGGAAGAACAACTTGAGTGCTTAGGGTCGTTGTAATGCTGCATGACCCACGTTCCCTTGAGATTTATTTATGAGCCAAGTACACTACTTGTGTCTCATTTGTCTAATTGTGACCTCTTTATTTACTTTTACGATTTGAGTGAAAATCATAAAAAAGTCATAATTATGCATAAATATTTAAAAGAATTCGCAAAACTTTCAAGAACTGCTATGCTATGCAGTGATGCTTGAAAGTTTATGTTTCTATATGTATAGTTGGTTAAATATTACGAAAAAATGATGATGTCATAGGTAGAGCGTGATGCTGTGTGTACAGTACTGTATTGTCGACATGGATGAGGAAACTGGATGAGGAAAAGTTCTTCATTAAACACCCAACACAGCATAGCCACATTACCGGCCCTAATAATGCATTTTTACCTGTTAATACTTGGACATGAGCACTGAATAGCGGCCCAAGCTACTCCGCCCACTCATTCAACACAGTAACTTGCTGCATCCACATACGTTTTCACAGACGCATAGCAAAACATACACTATATTTACACTGCACACTTACTGTTTTGGCTTCTTTGTATTTTTTCATTTTAATATGTTGATAATAATGTCATTGTGACTTCTGAGCGAAATTACACTTGGCTCCACATAGCTGGCAAACCACTTCTCTGAAATGTATATTCTTTTTGAAGCTGGTTGTTAAACGTGCTTGTTCGTTTAGCCATCTCCGCAGTACATCAGCCATAGTGAGTGAGGATCTTAAGTCACGTCGGTGAAGGACGGCTGATAATTGATTGAATTATATTCATTTACAAAATCAACAAACGTGATTGGCCATTTTATGGTTAGACATGTACAGTAACTTGTGAAATAATTGGTGTGTTTTGAATAAATGCAAGAGTTTTGGATGATGATTCCCTGCTAATAGTCAGTACAGTAAAAATTTGTCATTTTCTTTGACATACGGGACAAACGTACATATTTGAAAAAAAAAAGTCGAGACACTGAGACATTAACTGAAATACAGGATTGTCTCGGAAAAACAGGACGTCTGATCACCCTAATTAGGTCATATTTCTGCAGAAGTTTGGAAAATTCTATAGGATTCACAAACCGCCATACGTCTCAAAGTGTTAACATGGTCAACTATTGACTTCTGGTGAGTTTTTTTCCCACCACGTGATTCTTTTGTTGAGTTAAACAGAGCTGGTAAAATGATAACATTTACACTACAACTTGCATGTTTTTTGCATATTACAGTGGTGTGAATAAGTGTTTGCCCCTTCCTGATTTCCTATTTTTTTGCATGTTTGTCACACTTAAGTGTTTAGGAACATCAAACCAATGTAAATATTAGTCAAAGACATGAAGGTGTTTATTATTAAGGGAGAAAAATCCAAACCTACATGGCCCTGTGTGAAAAAGTGATTGCCCCCTAAACTTAATAACTGGTTGGGCCATCCTTAGCAGCAACAACTGCAACCAAGTGTTTGTGATAACTTCCAATGAGTCCTTTACAGCATTATGGAGGAATCTTGGCCACTCATCTTTGCAGAATTGTTGTAATTCAGCCACATTGGACGGTTTTCACGCATGAACGGCCTTTTTAAGGTCATGCCATGGCATCTCAATAGGATTCAGGTCAGGACTTTGACTAGGCCACTCCAAAGTCTTCATTTTGTTTTTCTTCAGCCATTCAGAGCTGGACTTGCTGGTGTGTTTTGGATCATTGTCCTGCTGCAGAACCCAAGTTCGTTTCAGCTTGAGGTCACGAACAGATGGCCGGACATTCTCCTTCAGGATTCATAGTTCCATTTATCACAGCAAGTCTTCCAGGTCCTGAAGCAGCAAAACAGCCCCAGATCATCACACTACCACCTCCATATTTTACTGTTGGTATAATGTTCTTTTTCTGAAATGCTGTGTTACTTTTACGATGTAATTGGACACACACTTTCCAAAGAGTTCAGCTTTTGTCTCGTCAGTCCACAGAAAGTTTTCCCAAACGTCTTGGGGATCATCAAGATGTGTTCTGGAAAAATTGAGACGAGCTTTAATGTTCTTTTTGCTCAGCAGTGGTTTTCATCTTGGAACTCATGTTTGGAAGCCATTTTTGCCCAGTCTCTTTCTTATGGTGGAGGCATGAACACTGACCTTAACTGAGACAAGTGAGGCCTGCAGTTCTTTGGATGTTGTTGTGGGGTCTTTTGTGACCTCTTGGATGAGTTGTCACTGTGCTCTTGGGGTAATTTTGGTCGGCCAGCCACTCCTGGGAAGGTTCACTACTGTTCCATGTCTTTGCCATTTGTGGATAATGGCTCTCACTGTGGTTCGCTGGAGTCCCAAAGCTTTAGAAATTACTTTATAACCCTTTCCGGACTGATAGATCTCAATTACGTTCTTTCTCAATTGTTCCTGAATTTCTTTGGATCTCGGCATGATGTGTAGCTTTTAAGGATCTTGTGGTGTACTTCACTTTGTCAGGCAGGTCCTATTTAAGCAATGTCCTGACTGAGAACAGGTGTGGCAATAATCAGGCCTGGGTGTGGCTAGAAACAGTGAACTCAAGTGTCATAAACTCTAGTTAAATTATGTTTTAATTGTGTTGTCTTTGACTAATATTTAAATTGGGTTGATGTTCCAAAACACTTAAGTGTGACAACCATGCAAAAAAAAAAATTGGAAATCAGGAAGGCGTCAAAAACTTTTTCACACCACTGTTATGTGAGATCTGGATATAAATGTGACTATATATATACATATAGAGTCATATAACCTGTACACACTGAGGTAACTGTACTGCATATGCTGTATCTAGGTAAAATGATTTCTGCTGCTGAGACAATACAAAATAGACTCGGACATGTGTGAGTGTGACAAGTGACATCTGTTTATTCCAAGCCACATGATTAGACTGTGTATGTGTGTTGATATGGAGCATAAACAAACGCCCACATAGGCGGACTTTACAAACGGCTCAGACTGTAAACAGTTGTGGTGTGTAACGAGTCCCACGACTGATGAGGAAAAGAGCAGATTCCTGCTTCAGCAGCACATCTGAAGGTGCCATCAGTCAGGCTGCTTCATTACTGCACGCCCAAATACATAATTCATACAGCCTTAAAAAATACATGCCCTGATCTATCACACAAAGACATGACAGACAGAGAAACTCAGGGCTTCTGTGAGAGCTATGATGATTTGTAACATGACCGGATTTGGATGTGTGGAAAAGCAGGGTTGGTTCTAATTAGTGTCAGCAGCCATAATGCATTATGGGACTTTATAATTGTGACATTTAACACTGGACCAGCCATACTAACCCCCTGTAATCCATCTTGCCTTTCTATTTGTTTTTTACTCATCTATACAACTGTAGTTTGAATACAAGTTATACACGTGGTGGCAAATTTTGTATAACCGCTGGAAAAAATACAGCTTAATAGACTTTAAAATAATAGACAGACCCACCAGTAACACAACAGTAATTCACATGGATCAATATATAATCTAAATAAGGAGGGACATCAGTAAATAGGAAGAACTAATTAGTAGACAGGAATTGAAATATCTTAGTTTACAGGTATAGCACATGGTCAAGTTTGTGATCTTTGTTGGGCAGCCACTATTGGGAAGGTTAACTATGGTCTTGAATTTCCTCCATTTGCACATCTGTCTGGCTGTGGATTGATTCTTCTGACTCTTTAGATAAGATTTTGTCGCATATTCCAGCCTGAAGAGTATTAACATCTAGGGTCCCCAGAAATCTCCTTTGTTCAGGCCATGATCCACAAACATGTTGTGAAGATCAGACTTTGATAGATTCCTGTTCCTGTTCTCACACCTGATTGTCATTCAGTTGATTGGAAACACCTGACTCCAATTTCACCTTCAAATCAACTGCAAATCCTATAGGTTCACATACTTTTGTCACTCATGGATATGCAACACTTGATTTTTTGGATTAATGATTTGATGCTTTAAGTCACATATATATGCAGAGATAGAGACCATTCTAAAGGCTTCACAAACTTTCCAGTACTACTGTAAAAAAGAAAGTTAGCTGGTAGATAAACCCACACAGACACGGGGTGGGGGGCATGCTGACCCAACACAGAAAGGACCCAGATCGCTCCACCTGGGATCAAACCCAGGACCTTCTTGCTGTGACGATGCTACGATGCGACGATGCTACCTACCAAGCCACCATGCTGCCCAGCAAGGATTTAGAAGGTGGGTAAGTAAGAAAGAAAACTGGTAGGTCAGCAAAAAAGTAAAGTAAGCGGGCACATGAGTAAATAAAAAACGTAAGCTAGTAGGTAAGAAGATAAGAAAGAAAGCTGACCATTAGGCAAGTAGGACTCTGAGCTGCTATTTAGGTACATATAGTGGTGCACACAAGTCCTAAAAGTAGGTAAAGAGAACCCAGTTAAACAAACGAGACAAAAATATTATACTTAATCATTTATTTATTGAGGAAAATGATGCAATATTACATATTAGTGAGTGGCAAAAGTATGTGGACCTTTGCTTTCAGTATCTGGTGTGACAGCAATAACTGCAACTAAATGTTTCCTGTAGCTGTTGATCAGTCCTGCACACCGGCTTGGAGGAATTTTAGCCCATTCCTCCGTACAGAACAGCTTCAGCTCTGGGATGTTGGTGGGTTTCCTCACATTAACTGCAGCTTCAGGTCCTTCCACAACATTTCGATTGGATTAAGGTCAGGACTTTGACTTAGCCATTCCAAAACATGAACTTTATTCTTCTTTAACCATTCTTCGGTAGAACGACTAGTGTGCTTAGGGTCGTTGTCTTGCTGCATGACCTACCTTCTCTTGAGATTCAGTTCATGGACCGATGTCCTGACATTTTCCTTTAGAATTCTCTGATATCATTCAGAATTCATTGTTCCATCAATGATGGCAAGCCGTCCTGGCCCAGATGCATCAACACAGGCAATGATGCAATGCATAATCTGATTTCTGGGGTAAAATCCAGTTCTATTTATCGGATTTCTTAATCTGATTTCTAGATCAGAGTATGCTGTATACATGACCACTCGAATAATCAGATAACTGCAGAAATATGCCAGTATTAGCAAATTAAATACTCAGGTAGGTAGGAATGTAAGCATATATGGGAGAAACAGACACATGGTCATTCCTATGATTTATACTCCTGTAGTATTCAAATCTTACCTCAGATACTGATTCCTGATATGGAATTTAACCAGCCTCTCTAATTAAGAGTCGTGTGATGAATTCCACAGCAGGATGTAAGCTAGGCACCAAAGCTTTAATAAACGGATATATCAGTTTGCCTTTGCAAAGAGAGGCAAGTCCCTCATGCATGGTTTGCTAACCTCACGGGGCAGCCAGAGATCAATTCTAAATCTTAATTAGCCAAATGACAAACACAGCGCATCCTCTAATGAACTGTGTAACTTGACAAACAGCTGACTGAATATATTTATTTATGAACAGTTCAATTTAATATTTGGCCAATTAGCTACAGAAGCCTGGAATGTCATACATACTGTTCGCTTACCATCTAATGTATCCCACACCTTGACATAGGCAGTTTTAACAAAAATAAATGATTCAACATGAAGGATCAAAATGTTCTGGATCCTTTGTTTATCTGTACATTTACAGCATTTAGCAGAATGTACAATGAGTTAAATGGATATCAGTGGTTCGCACTGTCGCCTCCCAGCTCCAAGATCCTTGGTTCAAACCCGACCCTGGATTCCGCCTGTGTGGAATTTGCATGTTCTTCCCGTGTCCGTGTGGGTTTTCTCCGGGTATTATGGTTTCCTCCCACATTCCAAAGTGCCCTACAATGGATTGGCGCCCTGTCTAAGGTTGTTCCTGCCTTGCGCCCTGTGTCACCAGCTAGGGACCAGCTCTCCCCTGACCCTGACTAGGATAAACTGATAGGACAATGAATGAATGAATGATTTTAGCACCATCAAAAAAACACTGACATGCATTTATTCACAGCTTTACTGGCTTCCAAGCACTCACAAGTACATTACACTATGGGCTTTATATAGATGCCCTACTGATGACATCTACAGTTAATAAATTAGCTGTGAAAATCAGTTTACAACCCTCCAAATCTCCCAGTAACACTTCTCTCCTAACCGGAGCTGCTTGTAACTTTTTTTAAATTGATTACAAGTAAGGGAGAAATGAGCAGTGTGTATGTGTGTTAGAGTGAGAGGAATTAAGCAGTGCCAAAAAGTGTGACTTGGTTTAATATTTTATAATTGCCAAGGGACATACCAAGATCAATGAATTTTCGCCTGAGACGCACATCAGAAAGAGATGTACTTCAGTCTTTTTAGGGAACATTGGTCTATTTATTTCGGGCGTCTGATGCATGTGAAATACGCTTCCCCTGGTCTCATTTAGGTCCTAAAGGCATGGCTGCTGGCGAACATTACCACTTTTAATGGGCAGCCCTCAGAAGACGGGAATAAGCCAATAACCCATCCATGCTAATGGGCCTTTCTCCTCGGCTAATTTTAGCCTCACTGGAATTTTCCACACACAAATAAATAAAAATGGGAGCTGGTGGTGGTGTGGGCGTGTAAAATCACCACTGTAGCTAAACACCATCTGTATGCTATATGCAGTTTGTCAAAAAGATGAAGCAGGTTGGTATAAGCGTAGTGTTCGGTGCAAAAACAGATTAGGAGTTCTAACGCTGTTAAATTTTGTATATGAAATTTGGCTACTGGGTGCTTTTGTGAAACATATGACAGGATGGGATTACAGAACAGAATGCTGTATTGAGGTAGACCTTCAATGGATATATCAGAGATAAAATCATACTTCATGCAAATGGCTAATAATATTAACAGTGAGGAAGGACCATTCATAAACTGGAAAGTTGGCATTTTAGGGTAAAGTGTCTCCAAGTCTCGTGAGGGAAATGCATATGACCTAATTAAGGCATTGCTTTCATACTGACAACTCGGCTGTAACATTTACATTTACATTTACATTTCCAGCATTTAGCAGACACCCTTATCCAGAGCGACTTACAACTGATACAATCTTACAATCCAAGCAATTGTGGGTTAAGGGTCTTGCTCAAGGACCCAACAGTGGCAGCTTGGCAGAGGTGGGATTTGAACCCTGGACCTTCTGGGCCAGAGTCCAGTACCTTAACCGCTAGGCTACCACATAAGATAACACTTGAACCACACGAAATATTGACTGATTTCAACATACTTTTATTGATTAACACTAGTCTTAATTAGCATTCTAGTCAAAGATTAGCATTTATTTCAGTGTGAAAGTTTGAGTGATGACTTTGGTCACAAAAACAACTGTGTTTTGCCAGTGTATACAAATGCAAGCTCCACGTATTGATTTCTCAGTTTCAATCCACCGAACCACAATAATCTTCTGAGCAAATTTAAATCAGTTTTTAATAAATGGAGGCAGACTATTAGATGTTACTTTATATATACACTCTAAGCGCATCTACTCAGAGCTGGTGTCTGAAAATGTTCCTGCAGGTTGGCATGTTTCAATTATATTACCATAGTCTGAATAAATTTCAGACTCAGTTTTAATAACAACTTTCAGATGAATGTAACACCCTACCATGCCTTATGCAAGTAAGAAATTCGGTAAGGTGCCACCTGGAGCCACTTTGTACATAATCACCCTTTCCCAAGCAAGAAACTAAGGCTTTTGATTAAGGGGTCTTTCAGAAATAGAACTCTTTCAGGCTGGGCTACACACAATAATGATACTGAAATTCATAAAAAAAACACACATTGCAATTACAGAGGCTGGCATGGACATGGACTTCACAGAGAACTGCAATCCAGTGGGGCAAGTGCTGGTGCAGGCTGGTCTGAGTTAATTTATCATGTATTACCACATTTCACTGGAGCTGACTGGGTAAGATTTTTTTTTCTATCAAGCTTTCCCCACTCTTCTTAATATGAATTGATAGTTCAGGCAATATTAAGTGCACATTTTCCCATTTCCCTGAATAAAGCCAATCCCCGCAGACATGTTTGGAGTCTGAAGTTTATTTCTTCAGCTTATACTAGAGCTACAAGGCTGATGTTGCTAAGAAATTAGGGAAACTGTCTGTGATCAGCTTTATGTATACTTAACAGGTAACTATGTACCTTTGTTTTTGGCTGATTGATTTATTTGATATATGGATTGAAATGCAATATTATGACCTACCAAACAAAAGGCAAAAAATGAAATCGTTATTTTAATTATTGACACCAAGGGTCTCGGTATAATCTGCTGACTAGGCATGATGCACATCAGTTTCAACAGAAGCAATGAGATCCACTGAGTTTCAGTATTCAGTGCAAAAAAAAAAAGATCTACAACACACTTCAGGCACCAAGGTTCTGTTGGCTAGAGTCTCATTTCTTGTTCCATATTGGAAAAAATCTAATCATTGCATGGCAAGGCAGATCAGTACTGTTTATGTTGGCAGTTCTTTTGCAGTATTTATTTTGCCTACCCTATATATTTCAGTGTCTCCAATTTCCTCCCCTTCTGCAAGCTCCTAATGAAATATCATTTGCAGCTTTTTCAGTTGATTTCCCCTTCGGGCGTCAACCTTTCCGGCAGCAGAACAGAGTCGACAGAAATAATAAAATCCGAAAAAGTGGCAAACTTTAATAAATAGTAATAACAAATCCAACGCACTGTAGCAATGTCACAATACAGTATTGCTCGAAACAATAATGTAGAATTTCACCGACGAGTGGGTGAGAGACAGCATGGGGTGCATATACCAAATCCTGAACTGAAATAGCTATTCAGCTTAGAGTAAATTCATACTCAAGGACTATTACTGGCCCATGTAAGCAACCATAACATCATAAAGCGAAATAACGATCAATTCTCTGATTTAATAAATTCTGAAATTGCTACCTCTGCCTGTCAGTCCATATTAAAGAAGAGTCCTCTGTACCCATCAGTCTTAGTGAAGGAGGAGTTCAAGGAGATGTGGATGAACACCTACTTTGCACACAGTACTCATTACATCTTAAGAGTTCAAAGGAACATATATCCTACTAGAGCAAACCACACAAACATGTTTAATGCAAAAAAATCACATTTGTGCTAAAATGCTGAAACGGCAAATGTCACATTAAACAATTATTATACAATATACTATTATATTCTCAAGATACAGAGAGAGCCTGTTTCTTTCTATTTGTCTGCAGCCATTAAGCCAGTCTTCATATTCCAGATTTCCCTTTCCAATGGTATTCCTATTTGTGATGACTGTGTGAATCTGAGCCAGCAGGTCACGGGACCCGAGCTTTTGTTACTGCAGTATCTCTGCAGTGGCAACTCCACGGTTAAGCAAAAAACTGTCGCGGGTTTCCGTCTTCCAAAACTTAATTATATCAAGATTAACAAGGGAGGTAATTAATTTACTTAAGATTGGTATCTTCCAAGCGCCTCTGGCTCAACTTTGTTGTCAAAACTGTATATTTAACTATTATTTTAGTGCAAAGTTTCCCAGGCTGTAATAAGGCAAAAAAAATCCCTGGATCTGCATGAATATGGAAATGTGCAAGGAGCTTCATCAAAACTCTCCTGCTAAAATATTAGCCTTGTACACATTTGTGATTATGTACATATATTTAGCGTGCAATCAAGAGTTTTGCATATGGAAATGATACACAAAACAACAAGCGTGCTTCGTCTGCTTGTATTGTGACCAAACAATAGCGTATTAAAGAATGGCTGTGTTCTCTGTTGGTGTAATGGCGGTGCTGCTAGGCTTCATTAAAGCGCACACACCTCCATAAAATGGCCACCCTCCAGGCCTTATGCGTGTACGCACACACACACACACACACACACACACACACACACACACACACACACACACACACACACACAGAGCTATTGTCTGGACCAAGCCTCAGGCCAAGTGCTCTACATGAGCAAGGGGGAAACTACTAACACTAAGATCCCATTTCCTGTGTGACGTGCCGGCTTCCAGAACCTTCCACACCGCCTGGGGCAAGAAGGAAGAGTGGAATGAAAGTGTGCGTATGAGACAGAAAGACTGAGTAAGAGAGGAATATTACTAGAGTGTAAGCCATTTACTTCAGTGAAACAACATTTAAAGCAACAATCACTCGGTTATGAAGCAAAGCAAAGCACACACACATGCAGGGAAGAGTAAAAATAAAGATATAATCAATACAGTGTGATTCTGATACATTTACATTCAGTCTTTTAGTAGACGCTCTTGTCCTAATGGAGATGTCAGGGCCTCTTCATTGATATTCTACTGATTCCCAATAAAAATCCCCATTCAATCTATATACCCTCACCTGCCACTTCATTAGGTACACCTTTCTTAACTGCTCATTAACACAATATCTAATCAGCCAATCACATGGCAGCAACTCCATGCATTTAAGCAAGTAGACATTGTCAAGATGACCTGCTGAAGTTCAAACCAAGCATCAAAATAGAGAGGAAATGTGATTTAAGTGAATTTAAACATGGCATGGTGGTCGGTCCTAGACAGTTATTTCAGAAACTGCTGATCTACTTGGATTTAAATGCACAGCCATCTCTATGGTCAGAGGACAATTTGCCAGACTGGTTGGAGCTGATAGAAAGGCAACAGTAACCACAATCAAGTTATGCAGAAGAGCATCTCTGAAGGCACAACATGTTGAACCTTGAAGCAGGTGGCTACAGAAGCACAAGACCACACCAAGTTCCACTCCTGTCAACTAAGAACAGGCAAGTGAAAATACAATTTGTATAGACTCACCAAAATTGGACAACAGAAGAAACCTGGTCTGATGTGTCTTGATTTTTCTGCTACAGAATTTGGCGTAAACAACATGAAAGCATGGATCAGTGGTTCAGGTTGGTGGTCTCGGTGTAAAGGTGTGGAGGAGATTTTCTTGGTACACTTAATACCAACTGAGCATTGTTTAAACGTCACAGCCTACCTGAGTATTGTTCCTAACCATATCCATCTCTTCATGGCCACAGTGTACCATCTCCCAATGTCACAAAGCTCAAATCATCTCAAATTGGTTTCTTGAACATGACAGTGAGTTCACTGTACTCAAATTGCCTCTACAGTCACCAGATCTCAATCCAATAGTGCACCTTTGGAATGTGGTGGAACGGGAGATTTGCATCATAGGTAAAACTGCTCTAAAAATGCTGTCATCTCAATATAGACCAAAACTTTTGTTTCCGAACACCTTCTTGAATCGATGCCACAAAGAAAACAGAAGGCAGTTCTGAAGGCAAACTGGGGACCATCCCAGTACTTCAGTGCTTTTTTACAATGGAGCACTGTCTCAAAGCAGATTCACAATTTTAGATTATCTTCTAATATCTAGGGTCAATCCCAAATTGAGCATGGTGACAGAGGCAAGGAAAAAGTGTTATAAGGAAGAAACCTTGGAAGGACTCAAAAAATAATAATAATAATGTAAAAAATATGCATATGAGCATTTTTCAGTCTGATACAGAGTCACCTTAGAATCCTCTGAGGTTAAGTCCTTAGTGGCATGTCATCCACAGCCAACTGGGGGAGGGACAGAGTTACTGCCCTCTGGCATGGCCCGGGCATAATGGGGCTTGAGCTGATGCCGGAAACAACTTGAGTGGAGCTGAAGCAGAGGAACATCTTAGTGTGTGGGGCTGAAACTGGTAACTGAGCATGTGGTGGGAAATGTATCGAGGAACAGTGTGGTTGCACAAAAATCAGTTTAGCTTTTCACTTGCAATACATTATTCAGTAAATTACATGATATATTCAGTGCTTTATTATAAAATAAGCTTTATGTTAATGATTTTGTCCAACTAGAGTTTAAGTGTTTTAACTTGTTTAAGGTACGTTTTGCACTACGATCCCGCACTGGGAAATGTAGAGAGACTTTTACGACTTGCAAATCCGTAGGTGTTAACATGGAGTTGGTCACCCTCTCCACAGCTCTAACCTCTTCCGGTCTTGTGGGAAGGCTTCAAGATTCTGGACTTTGTCTGAGGGAATTTTTGCCGATTCATCCAGAAGAGCACTTGCAAGGTTAGACACTGATGTTGGAGGGCTTGGCTCGCAATCTCCATTGTAGTTCATCCCAAAGGTGTTTCATAGGGTTGAGGTCAGAACTCTGTGCAGGCCAGTCTAGTTCTTCCACGCCAAACTCACCCAACCATGTGTTTATGGACTTTGCTTTGTGGACTTGGGCACAGACATGCTGGAACAGAAAAGGGTCAAACTGTTCCCACTATGCTGGAAGCATACAATTGTCCAAAATGTCTTAGTATGCTGAAACATTAAGATTTCCTTTACTGAAACGACGGGGCATAGACCAACTCCTGACAAACAAAACCATATCATTATCCCTTCTCCACCAACTTTACAGTTAGCATAATGCAGTGAGGCATGGAACGTTCTCCTGGCATTTCCCAAACCCAGACTAATTCATCAGGCTTCCAGATATAGAAGGCTGATTCGTGACTCCACAGAACACATTTCCACTGCGAAAGAGTCCAATGTTGGCATGCTTAATAACACTCCATCCAATGCTTGATGATGTAAGGCTTGCATGCAGCTGCTTTGCCATGGAAACCCATGCCATGAAGCTCAGGCTCACATATTTTGTGCTGATGTTAATGTTAAGGTTTGGAACTATGTAGTTATTGAGTCTGCAGAGTTAGGAGACTTTTATGTACTATGCACCGTCAGCACTCAGTGACCACTTACCAGTTTTCAATAATAGCAGTATGGAATATCTAGTAAGGAAGAAATTTCACTGACTTGTTGCAGTAGTGGCATCCTATTACAGTACCACCCTTCAATTGAGTGAGCTCTTTAGAACAACCCAGCCTTTCAGAAATGGTTGTAAAGGCAGACTGCATGGCTAGGGGCTTGATTTTATACACCTGTGGCAATGGGACTGAACGAAACACCTGAATTCAGTGATTAATAGGTGTGCCCCCCCCAACCCATACACAGAGAGAGACAGCGAGAGAGAGAGAAAGAGAGAGAGAGAGGGTGGAGTGAGTTAGAGAGAGACTGCAGACCTTATGGCCTTCCTGTTTGTCTGGCTTTGCTGGTCATTTACTCTGGGGCATGTAGGGGGAATAAACGGGGGGGAGAAGGAGGAGGAACAGAGCAGAAAGTGTGCACTCTGAGTTAGGATTGATTTACTTCATTAACTAAGATTACCAAGTTTAACTTACAAACCAGAGGTCAAAATTTCTCATTAACAGGGGGAGCGTGGAGCACCGCAGGGCGAGTGGACCACTCTTATTACTGACTACACATTTCAATCTGTCTTTGATGTTCTGCTTCAGCCTCCCTCTCCCTCCCTCTCCATTTTTTTTGGCAGAGAGGTTGATTTTAATTGTAGCTACAGAACAGAGCTGCCTTTGCCTGGAAGTCTGCCTCCACGTCTATAGCGAAAGAAGCTTTAGTGGTATTGGGTGCCGTCCATAGCCTCGGGCTCATTTTAATGGCTCCCTCCCTCCCTTCATTCCCTGCTAAGATTGTATTCCACATTATTCCTGTTAATTTAGCTGCAGGAAAGGGCATCGGTTTTCCTTGTACTTTCCCCTGTCCCTCTTTCTCTCATTACTTCTCACTCAATTTCGCTTTTTCCTGTTTCCAAATTCTTAAAATAAAATGTATAACAACAAAACCCACTAATTTCCTGAGGTGCATTCTGTCTTGGCAGGTTGTGTTTCAAATGCCTGGAAAAAAAAAAGAAATTTCCATCCAACCACTTCACTGACACATACTTGCTTTCTGTCCTCTGTGTTGGCCAGTTGTGTTCCAAACATCCAGGAAAACAAGCCACCTCACTTCACTATACTGGCTCTGTTCTAAATGCCTGACTGACTCGCACAGTAATACTTGTGTCATATGCGGTCATGTTTCAAACTCACATAAAAGTCTGATTCTGACCAGTTAATTAAAACTCATTCACTTTCTCAATTTTGGTCTTAACTGGTTGTGTTCCAAATTCCTACACAGATGTGTTTCTCATCCGTCCATGACATGCTCACTTTCGTTCAAAACTCTTGAAAAATCATGTTTAGGACCACTTCCATGTACACTATCTCACTACTATCTTGGCAGATTATTTTCGAAATCTTGGTTCCTTAAGGTTGTGTCTGTCAAGTTAATTCCAAATACCTGCCAAAACACTCACTCTCACAACCAGTTCTTCAGTTGTGTACTGGTTATTTTCTCACCTCCATGTCAGCTGGCTGTGTTCCAAACACCTATGAAAGCACATTTCTGGCTGCTTCACTGACACACACTTGCTTTTCTCACTTCTTTGTTCCTTAGTTGTGTATACATGGAAAACATTTCTGAAAACACACATAGGCATTTTCAGATTTGCAGTTAGTTATTATTAGCCATGTGAATTATGAAGGTCAAAACACTATTTTCCTTATGTATTCTCTACCTATTTAAACTCCAGTTAAACATTCACATGGGAGTCAATGTGGCCCAGGTCTTGAATATGTACCCATAGTAAGAGCCACTCTGGTGCCAAACTTCCCCCAAATCTATCATATCTATCACTGTGGTAGCCTAGCGGTTAAGGTACTGGACTATGGACCAGAAGGTCCAGGGTTCAAATCCCACCTCTGCCAAGCTGCCACTGTTGGGTCCTTGAGCAAGACCCTTAACCCACAATTGCTTGGATTGTAAGTCGCTCTGGATAAGGGCGTCTGCTAAATGCTGTAAATGTAAATATCCACCTCTCTCTCATTTTGTCTCTCTTTTTGCCCTAATCCAGACCTTGGAGCACTATAAGGCCCCTTTGTTCTTGTTCTCAGATGACTGTCGATGGAGAGACACACACCTGGGCTATCACTTACAGCCCTGTGGGCAACATAGATACACAAACAAAAATACACAAACATGATTTGTCTAAGGGGTATACAGTATGTGAGGAAGCCTGTAGGATATCTCTCTAACGCACACACATTCAGGCTTAATTTCAGGTCACAACCAGGCAAACCCTCTGGCTTGGATTGAGTTGCTCATTCAAAAACAAGAACTTGAGCAGACTGGGGTGAGCACAACTTAGCATGCTAGTTTCACCAAACTGGGAAATGACCAGAGGTTAAAAGTTAGCAAATCAAGCAAGTTGGCAGATACCACAGAACAGATATGAGCAGAGAACACTGCTCACAAAGTTAATTCAAGTAGACTTCATGTAGACTGTTAATGAATAAGATCACAGGTCTGTTCATAATTTAATGCTCCAATACAATCAGTGACTTCTTTACCAATACCAGATTTGTCTACAACTAGGAAAAGCAGTCAACATTTAACAAACTATATTTAGCCTGTATGTACAAACATATCTCCAGGTGAAGCTAGCAATGTTTTCGCTCACTGGAATAATATGCCAGAATAATATGAAATGGCTAGGAGGTGGCACTAAAACGTGCAAAAAATAAAGGAAAACAACAGGTATATATAATCTCAGGCCATGCTGTAATTCTACCCGGGTCTAGCAGCCCTCTTCAGAGTATTGTATGTCCTTCAGGCTTCATTTCACTTCAGGATCTACCCCAATGAGAAAAATGCTGTTGTAGCTAGTGTAATATGTCCAGATCAATGAAAACAAACACAGTAAGAAAATCTGATTAAGGAAATACTCCAAGCAGGGGTGGTGGGAGTGAGTGTAGATACAATATTGTTGATGATAACACTGGTATAATTTTAAAGACGATTTGATTTTGCCATACTGTGACGTAATCACGAGTGACAAGTAGCAAAAAAATGAACGGGGCACATAATACAGTGGGAAGAATGAGTGAAATCACTGAAGCAGTTACTTTAACTTATATTACAACATGATGCCAATCCAAAATATGGACAACAAGAAGGCTCCACGAACCTAGTGAAAAATCAGTCTCCAGATACAGCGGTCCTCACAAAATATTTCTCACAAAAAGCCTTAAGAAAAGTATTAAGAGCTACGTTAGGTTCAGTAGACCACTATGTGTCACCTACACTCGCTACACAGCCATATATAAGCCTGACTGTGCGCTATATTGATTGTGACTGGAAGCTGTGCAGTGCTTGCCTAAAGACAAGCTATTTTCCCAAAGACTATACGAGTGAAAGCATTGCAAATGGTTTAACAAAATTCCTTATGGGATCTTAAAGGGGAAAAACAGGCCTGTTTGTGCCTATTCTGAGACTGGGGTGGCTCAGTGGTTAAGGTACTGGACTGTGGACTAGAAGGTCCAGGGATCAAATCCCTCCTCTGCCACTTTTAGGAATTAGGCAAGGCTCTGGTGTAATGCTTGTATTGTATTTGTTGCAAGTTGCTCTGAAAAAGGGTGTCTGCTAAGTGATTAACAATGATGGCTCAGTGGATAGCACCATCTCCTTAATATAACGCAAGAATGAGTTGTAGGAATCAAATGCAACTCTATAAATGTGAATGCAATTATGATATATGTAAGTGATTACAATATTAGAGCAAAAGGACACATTTATGGGCAAAAACTGTACAATTGAAAGGAGGCCCTAGTACCCTTTTAGGCCGGCTCAAGCCTGGATATGAGATTAGACACGGTTGGTCATTGTTAAACAGGTTCCGTATGGTACAGATGTTGCAGCTGGGCCTGTAGATCCTGCAGACTCGTAGGTTGGCAAAGCTGGCATCCCAGCTGGTCCCATAAATGCTTGACTGGCGTAATCTGGTGACCAGGCAAGCCAAGGAAGTGTTGCAATCTGGTGGAACCTTGATAAACCCTTGCTGTGTGTGGGCGAGCATAATCCTGCTGAATAATGCTAGTCGGAAGCCATGCCATTAGAGGCAACACGTGGCCACAGGATGTCCTGCATATATCACTGAGTTGTTAGTGCCCCTCATATCACTATTAGGGCTGACTGTCGTATGCGATGGCTCCTCAGATCATCACACCAGCAGTTGGAGCAATGTGATGCTCTACAGCAAAGGCAGGATTGAAGCGCTGACAATCGTCCATAATCCATAACTGAACCTGGATTTGTCGCTAAAGACAAATTCGGTTCCAGTCAGCAGCAATTCAAGTTTCTTGTTCATGACAGCACTGCAAACAAAGGCAGCAATCCAATTCTTTTTGTCAATGAGTTACCACATAACTTATGTTTGCATCCGTTTCTTAAATAGTGGATTCACCGTGTCATTTCACAAGGAGTCAAAATCAAGAATTGTGCTATTAATGACATTGACAATGTCCCAAATTTATTTAATAGCAGTTACTTCTCATGATAAACAGGGCTTGGGTTCAGCCATTTATGTTGGTCTAGTCCCCCACACATGATTGTATTGCCCGTGTGTGTGTGTGTGTGTGTTCACACCCTGCGTAGTATCAAAACAAGATGCCAAAAACAAAACCTGGAACTGATATTGGACTGTAGGCTGACTAAACCAGTTTGTGATAACAAAAGATGTAGCAGTAATGCTGTAACTTGGTAACACCATGCCAATAAAACTAAACTGAATTGAAGTAATACAGAAAGGGGAAGCTTAGGGTGATGCTGAACATATTGTTGTGTCCTTGCTCTGAAAAATGCTACATGGGGCCCCAGGGTGTTTTGGCGAAGGGCCCCAGGTAAAGCGGCCCATGCATGACCCCCATTGAAAAGCCACGTTAGCTTTCCAGTGGAGAGAATATAGCGAGTGCTGCAGGGTGCACACACATACACAGTCAGCCCACGCCACAACTCCGAGAGCAAGAGGTGAAAATGAAGTGAAAATAACTCCACATTCATTTTCCCCCTCCCACAGTCCGTCCATCCATCCCTCTTCTGGACATCATAAATTAGTGTGTGAGAGCTGAGGCTTTGTTATAAACACCTCTGATTAAACACACACACAAGCTGAGGAAAAGTGCCAGTTTGTGTGCAGCTGCAAAGATTCCACCGCCTCCTGCCATGCAGAATGGGTAACCATGTGTGTGTGCTCACGCCGAGTATATATATCATTGTGAGGATCAAATGCTTCCATAAAGAGAGAAAGAGCTGACATTTTACCTTGTGGGCACATTTTGCTGGTGCTTATAGAGAAACTGCTTTTCAGCAAAAAAATGCCACTTTTGTTTTTAGTAAAAACAAAGAGCCAAATGATTTGCTTTAGGATAATGAGATTAAGGTTAGAGTTATGGGTACCATTAATTATTACATTAATATTATGTGAATGAAAAGTCCCCACAATGGCAGAATAACAAATGTGTGTGTGGGGGGCAATCACGATGAAGCAGACTGATGGAGATTAACATGGCAAGAGGAGCAGAAGTAAAGCTCTTGTTTTGTTACTTATGCTTTTCATTTAAGCACATTAAATATGTCCTCTCCCTCATCTCTCTGTCACTCTCTGTATCTCTCTCACTCCATCACTCCTGCTTTCTCTCTCTCTCTCTCTAGACAGCAGCAAACAGTGCGATGCTTTATACGCAGCACAACGAGGAGGCTATTCAAATCAGCTCGTCAGATTTCGAATCCAAACTTATGTTAGATTATCAATATTAAAAAATGCGTGACAAAATACCACGCAAGTTCTGAGTAATCTTAGCAACCCAGACAAAAATAGTGAATAAAAATGACTTACACTCAGCAAAGTTCAAACTGTGTTCCAGGACATGCAGGAACACACAATGTAAGCTTTGTACCAGTTCAACTGGAGCTGGATAGTGGATTAGGCCATCCTAACCTGACAGTTAGTCCTGTGTAACTTTTACATTGTTCACAGGGACTCATGAGAGCCCAAAGAGCACATAAATAGAAAATACTACCATGCTTAGTTGTCATTATGCACACTTCCAATGTTAAAGCTAGGATGATAAAAGATAGAAGAAAAGCCCGTGAAGCTAATGTGAGCTGAGCAAACAGAATTCAGCAACGTACCATTTGACCTACAATACTCATGTTTTAAGCCAATCCCATTAAGAGCCAGCACTTTGCTGAATATGTTGTGTATTTGGCAATCCAGATTGTTAATAAAGCATAGTAACATTTCTGCAAACCAGGAAGTTGAAGAAGAGATTTGACTCTAACCTCTGTTCCTGACGTTGTGCATCCAGGTGAGTCCACTTTGCGCTTTTTTCTCGGACCGATGGCGGCTAGAGCCGTAAGGTTAGCGTCCCTCTGTCTCATCTGGGCCAGTTCCTGCTGCTGCATCTGTTATATAGAAGTTGTACAATCAGTATGGTCTCTCATAAACTCAGCATCTTTTTCCCTCTTTGGGGAAAAGCACACCACACTGTTTCAACTGCAGAAAAATGAAGGAAAAACCACTTTTAAGCTTTTAAGGAGTGTACAATGTTATGGATTACATTCAGGAGTATATACTATTTTCTCGGTCTACATGTTATACTAATACGTAAATATAGGAAGCACTGCAGAAATGGAGTAAGAGCTTTCGGCTGAAAGTTACAGCACTCTAATCCACCTGCATCTCCGTATTATTTTAATCTTAATGTTCTTACAGGACATACAGTACCTCATTCTCTGTCTCACTTTTATTACATTCTGTATGTCCTGTCAATTTTGCCATCACTATGTGTTTCGATTGTAAAGTTTGTAAAGTGTGACTTTGAAAGCCGCTTATCAATTAAATCTATTATTTTAGCATTCCATGCTGAGCATGATGTGCCCAAACGTTTCGCCCAAGACTGTGTCTATCATGCATCCATCCATCTTTCTATCTAATAAATCTAGCCATTAATTACTGTCTGCATCCATCCAACAACCTGCGATCCATCCTTCCACTTTATCTCCATCCACCCAAGCATTAGCCCACTAATCCTTCATCTATCCATCATCAAACAAATTCATTAGTGTATGCAAGTATTCATCTATGCACCCATCATTCCAATATCCATCTCTGCATCCATCACCGGAAAACCCCTTATTCACCTAACCTCCATTAGCCAGCCCTATTCTATTCAACATCCAACCCATCCATCCATTTCATAAACCATCTCTAAAATAGCAATGCGTGTGTGTGACGTGATTTCTCCCTGGCTGATGTGTAACAGTCAGTAGCTCCAGGTAATGTCACGGCTGCCTGCAGGGTGGCAAGCTTCAGCCTAGCTCACATTTGCCTTTCAGAGGACGAATGAAAGCCCACAGTCATACACACACACACACACACACACACACACACAATCAGTCTCTATCTCACACCCACACAATCACACTGACAGATAAGCACACTCAATCATATGCACAGATATGCACATATGCAGTCTCTCTCTCTCTCATTTACTAACACACACACACACACACACACACACACACACAGCTCGCTCAGCGTGTGCACAGTGAGGGGGTGGAAAGCTGTTTGCCCGCTGGTGTAGTTGAGTGAGGGCATGTTACCGGAGCGAATGGGGACAGTCGATGTGTTCTTTCATCAGACAGACAGATAGGGAGAGAGTGAGAGAGAGTGAGGCACAGCTATGGTATTTGCCTCACAAGAAGTTGCTGTGGAGTGTACGTTGCAATAACGTAGCATATGTGAGACGCGTTCGTCTTCATCTACATGTCTTATATTTGAGTTCTATAGGAGCATCTGTGAGAGAAAGAACAGGTATAACATGCATTCTGTTCCTCAAAGGTTGCTACAGGGTGGTGCATGCATTTTTACATGTTGTGCACATGTGTATGTGTGTTTCAAGAGCCCATGGCACAGCATGGCCTTTAGGCTGGTGCCAGTTCATATTTAAAACTACAGACTAAAGACTGAGGGGCAAGAATCAAACCCGCCCACATCTAAAACCCGGCAGCTGAAAAACAACCAACCTGTAAAGTAACCTCATATGATTATGGGATACTGCACATTACCAACACAATAATGGTTTAGGTGATAAAGTTCAGCCCTGGTTTGGTAGCATACTGCGTGTGCTAATTGGTGGAGCTATTCTGTTTGTATGGGGTAGCCCTAGGACTGTTGGTCTGTCGCTCATATGACCAGTTGGTGTTTACTGATTTTTGTACTGTTTTTGTGCTGTTGGTTTGTTTATTAAATGGTTCTGTGTATTGGTATCAAAATACTGAAGTGTCCTCTAAGTGCCATATAATATATATATATATTCAGTATACAATTTGAATTCCCCTAAAAGCTTTCAAACCTACAATTTCTAAGTGACTTCAAAAGGCCGCTTTCAGTAAAGGTTCCTAAGTCTCTCCATCTTCGCCAAATACTTTAAATAAATGCACCCTGATGCTCTGTTTTGGTTATTGAAAATGGCTTATGAAAAATACAGCATCTGACCCTTGAATACTGATGATAAGGACTTGAAACATTCTAGTTAACTTTATATATATAATGTCTATGTATCTTCCATCCATTCCCTGTGACATTCTTCAAAATAGTCTACTCAGTATGGGGGATCCGTCTTTTTTAGCACAAAGCACAAGTTGTCCATAACTTCAGCAAGTTCTCACAGTTCCACATTCACTGCTTATGCCATCACTTATTAACAATTACTAGATTTTAATTTCAGTAGTGTTTTGAACTTTCTTCCAATAAGCTTCCTTATACTCTTTCTACTGTACCGCACAATCCTGTACAGGCAAAACAAGTGGGGACAGGTCAGTGGCTAAGGCTCAAGTTTACTCAACATATGGTTGTTAAGTTCAATTCTTGCTTCCACCAAGCTTAACTCAAAAGGCTGCTCTGGAGGAAGTCATCTGAACAAACGAGATCCCCTAAAATCATGCAGGATAATTCTATACAGACAACAGAAAATTGCACTCACATAAACTTGGTTACAGTGGTGGTTGAAAGTTTGTGAACCCTTTAGAATTGTCTATATTTTTGTATAAATATGACCTAAAACATCATCAGATTTTCACACAAGTCCTAAAAGTAAATAAAAATAACCCAGTTAAAAAAATGACACAAAAATATTATACTTGGTCATTTATTTATTGAGGAAAATGATTCAATATTACATATTAGTGAGTGGAAAAAGTATGTGAACCTCCTAGGATTAGCAGTTCATTTGAAGGTGAAATTAGTCAGGTGTTTTCAATCAATGGGATGACAATCGGGTGTGAGGGGGCACCCTGCTTTATTGAAAGAACAGGGATCCATCCGTCTGCTCTTCACAACACGTTTATGGAAGTGTATCATGGCACGGAGATTTCTGAGGACCTCAAAAAAAGTTGTTGATGCTCATCAGGCTGGAAAAGGTTACAAAACCATCTCTAAAGAGTTTGGACTCCACCAATCCACAGTCAGACAGATTGTGTACAAATGGAGGAAATTCAAGACCACTGTCCCCCCCCCCCCCCAGTAGTGGTTGATCAACAAAGATCACTCCAAGAACAAGGTTTGTAATAGTTGGCAAGGTCACAAAGGACCCCAGGGTAACTTCTAAGCAACTCAAGGCCTCTCTCACATTGGCTAATGTTAATGTTCATGAGTCCACTGTCAGAAAAAACACTGAACAACAATGGTGTGCATGGCAGGGTTGCAAGGAGAAAGCCACTGGTCTCCAAAAAGAACATTCTTGCTCATTTGCAGTTTGATAAAGATCACGTGGACAAGCCAGAAGGCTACTGGAAGAAGGTTTTGTGGACAGATGAGACTAAAATAGAACTTTTTGGTTTAAAAAAAACCCGTTATGTTTGGAGAAAGGAAAACACTGCATTCCAGCATAAGAACCTTATCCCATCTGTGAAACATGGTGGTGGTAGTATCATAGTTTAGGCCTGTTTTGCTGCATCAGGGCCAGAACAGCTTGCCATCATTTTTGGAACAATGAATTCTGAATGATATCAGAGAATTCTAAAGGAAAATGTCAGGACATCTCTCCATTAACTGAATCTCAAGAGAAGGTGGGTCATGCAGCAAGACAACGACCCTAAGCACACAAGTCGTTCTACCAAAGAATGGTTAAAGAAGAATAAAGTTCATGTTTTGGAATGGCCAAGTCAAAGTCCTGACCTTAATCCAATAGAAATGTTGTGGAAGGACCTGAATTGAGCAGTTAATGTGAGGAAACCCACCAACATCCCAGAGTTGAAGCTGTTCTGTACGGAGGAATGGGCTGAAATTCCTCCAAGCCAGTTACACACACCAAATACTGAAAGCAAAGGTTCACATACTTTTGCCACTCACTAATATATAATATTGAATAATTTTCTTCAATAAATAAATGACCAAGTATAATAGTTTTGTCTCATTTGCTTAACTGGGTTCTTTTTATCTACTTTTAGGACTTGTGTGAAAATCTGATGATGTTTTAGCTCATATTTATGAAGAAATACAGAAAACTCTAAACGGTTCATAAACTTTCAAGCACGACTGTATAAGAATTTAACCAATTTCTTCCCGACAATAATGTTGTTTTTGGTACCAATCCCCTGTTCCGTAATGATAACAAAATATTTAATGATGACCTGGCAATGACCCCAGAGGACAGCAGCTCACATCTCTGATGCCTAACACTCAGCACCGTCTCCCAGCCTTGCCTGGCATTTGGCACCAGACTCAATGCCAGGGGCGAATGCCAAAGCTGCAGATTTATGCCGCTTTGATAAATGTAGACCTCACAGTGCCATCTGCGACGCCAGCCGAGAGAGTGGGCATGATCCGAGACGAATCATGTGGATGACGACGACGTGTACCATTACTCAGACAGGAAGGCATAAAAACGTGTAGGGCTGTCACTTGACTTTCAAACACACATATGTTCCACAATATCTGAAAAACATATAATAACCTAATTCTCTAGTGACCATAAATTAGGTGGCTCACACTTACAAGCTCACAGATGCCTTACATTAAATAGATGAACTAGAGCTAATCCTTACTATCTACCATGGGAATGTGGAGACAAGGTGGTTAAGATACTGGACTGTGGACCAGAAGGTCCAGGGTTCACATCCCACCTATGCCAAGCTCCCTTGAGCAAGGCCTGTAACCTACAACTACTTGGACTGATTGTATCAGCTGTGAGTCACTCCAGATTAGAGTGTCTGCTAAATGTAAGTGGTCAGCTACGCTCTCCTGGGCTCCTGGAGATTGAAATCATTCATGATAGTGTGATTGCTTTTGTTGTTCCACTCAGAAGCCCCTTATTCATTCATTCATTTTGAACACTTTTCAACTGTTCCACAACACAGGCTTATCTGACATTTGTGCAGCCACATTATAAATACTTCATTTTCTGTTTGCTTTCCTGTTGATGGTTGTGGTGACTATAAATACTGACATCAATAAATCAATATATTTTGGAAATAAAGCTCTGCAACATCCCACGCCGCACACAACCTATACTTTCCATTGTACATGTTTGACTAATGTGTTTTGCTGTTAAAAAAAAAGTTGCTATATCAAAGTTGCTGTAAATGTAATATTATTTACAAAGGTCAAGACCAGGCTGACATTTCAGAACCTTTGTCACCTCTTGTAAAATTGTGTTGAGCAATATGAGCAGGTAAATAGAAATTTGTACACATAAACCAAGCTGTAGACGTTTTTCTTCCCTCAAGTCGTAATTGAAGCATACAACAATAATATGGGAAATACCACATGTTCCTCACTCCACGGGCAATGGAGCATAAAAGCTTTTAAAAAGCATATTCAAAACCAAGAACTGGCCAAATGTCCATGGAACTTGACGAGTACTGGTTATTTGCTACCACAAGAAATGTCTTGATTTCACCGTTACATTCAACATGAAATATTAACTTTAGTTCTTTTGCCTCATTCAACTGTCTTTGTAGGAGTCCTGTATATTCCTGCTTCTGTAAGACTTCATCCAGCTTACACCTACACTGTAAAGCATTCCATTCAATAATAACACACAAACAATAATATAATCAAATATACAGAAATAAAACCAATGATACATCTATTTTGTTTCTCATTAGTTTCTCATTTTTAATCACCTTACATACAATTTTATTTCAACAAAGGCTTGTGAGTTTTGGGCTTTGAGTAAACAAGACTTCAGGTCATATTGGTTGGGTTGTGCTGGAAAAAATCAATACTAGACACGTGCATGGTAAACAGTTTACTATTTTTGTACACAGTGTGGAATCACGAGTGGCTTAGTGGTTAGTGCCGTCGCATCGCAGGTCCAGAAATCCCTGGTTCAATTCCTGTCTCAGACTCCATCGGTGTAGAATTTGCATGTTCTCTCTGTATTCACACTGGGTTTCTTCCAGGTACTGGTTTTCTGTTCTAACCAGTGCAACGCTTACTTAAAACATGATTGTAAAAGAGAACCTACTCTGCAGAGTTGTAGCACTGTCAGGTGTTACCATCAGGACTGGGTAATACACAATATAGACAACAGTTTGTGGACACCACTTCTATAAACGAGCTGTGTTATTTCAGCAACACATCAACTTATAACTCAATCACAATATAAAGCATACATTTCTGGATTCTCTATAGACAGTGGCAGTAGGACCCCACTGGCTCTCAATATAACACATTTATAGGTTTCCGTTTCCAGCAAGTCAGTCCTTAAACAAAGTCCATAGAGAACTGGTTTGCCAATTTGCACATAACCTTGACCTCAACTCTACCAGAATAGGGGTGGGAAATATGACGATATCAAATCGTATCGTGATAAATTGTTATTGTGATGGACGATATGCCTTTCTGAGCATAACAAGGACATCATCAGTGCTCAAAGACCACTGACCAACTGCATGTTTCACTATAAAGAGTAGAATTAGTCCTGTTTGCAGCACATTTTAAAACTCTGTCACTACTGATGTATTTTGTCTGCAATCATATGTATCATGATAAATATCGTGTATCGTGAAAATGTCTTTTTGTCAATGTCAATAATCGTGGTATAATATTTTTACCATATCGCCCACTCCTACACCAGATATCTTTCAAATGTACTGGAATGGCAAAAGTGAGGCAAGGATTATTGACTGAGGTCAGTAAAGTCATGAAAAGTTTTGGTTGTCCACAAACTTTTGTCTATATAGTGTATCTGCTGTAAAAAGTGCTTCAAACCCAGTCCTCCTCCAGACCACTGTTTGAATAACGAATATTCAGATAACTAGAGCTCTGTTTTCATTACTTCCTATAGGGTGTCCATTCAAAGGTTAAGGTATTGGACTGTGGACCAGAAGGTTCAGGGTTCAAAGCCTACCTTTGCCAAGTTGACACTTTTGGGTCCTTGAGCAAGGCCCTTAACCCACAATCACTTGCCTCTACAACAGCAGGGTCTGACCTGAGAATGCACTATTTTTCCTAGTGCTAAAAACAAATAAAATACACAATTTTGCAGGCATTTTGACATATTATATTATCTGTTTACTAACTCTAGAATGGCTTAGGCCTACCACATGGTTATGATGTACATATGCTAAAAAACTGCAGAACTTACCCTTTTCAAATGGTGTTGTTATTGCCATGAGCTAAAGCACCCATGTGTAATCCCATTTGGAAGGAGATGTAAAAATCAGCACTGCTTATATCTGAATATCATATCTCAGTTTTTAATCTCAACAGACAAACTACTTTACTTTACATTTTATTGTATGTCGAGAATCTAGAACATTTTGGAGCAGCAATTACTGCTCGACAACAATGTGACAATTTCTTTATTGTTTGTATCCTAAATAACCAGCATTTCATTCATTACTTTGTGCAACAAAACAATCTGGAGACAGAAAGGGTTCTTGTGTGTGTGTGCAACATGTGGAGAGGGATGAAAAGCAGGGAGAGGAGAGGGGATGGTTCGAGGTTACAGTCAAGCACAGTTATGTTGACAAGCAACAGCTCTCTGTGGCAGTTTCAGCTGATAAAAGTGCAAGAGATCAGATAAACCGAATGACAATCAGCTTTATCTTTCAATTTCCTCTCCTCTTTAATTTCATCACCTTAAGGGGAGAGAAAAGTAATAAAAAAAAACATGTCCAGCTTACTCTAATTATGCATTTCTTCCCAGTATTAAACCATACAACCATCTGATCAATGTCTAATAAATTATAACAAATTATAAAAGGAAATAATCTTTTATCTGTATAAACAAATGGTCACCTCAAAAGCCAATCACTGCTGCAAACCCATGAGCAGAGGTGGGAGTTAAAGAGCAGAATTTCATCATTCCTATGTGTGTGCTCACTTAGCTCAGGTTGGGACTAGACACTGCTCCATCTCGATTGAAGTGTTTGGAGACTTTTTTGGGCAAGTGACTTTCTGCTACGTATTTGTGACAAGTTGTAAATGGCATTCATAAGTGTATGCGCCTGTCCTATTGTAAGTGCATACTCACACTAGATGATCTGTTCTGCGCCATGTGACCACTCAGTACGCATGCAGTGTTATCGCTAATTGCGCCTAAGTGTGGACCACAGGATCAGCTGCCAAGGAGGCACTCTTTGTAAATACAGCAAACACGTCGGCTGTGTGGACGCACGGCTCCACAGTGTTTATTTAGGAGCACATGAATAAAACAAGATCTTAAAGTGAGTACTCCAGCGCCGTTGAGTGTTCAACGGGTCTGTCTCATTACCTAGTGAGTGCCATATTACATGACACAGAACCAAAACATTATGACTACTGACAAACCAAAACTGCACAGGTCAAGTTCTAGGATGTAATAGACATTAAGGGAATGGTCGGTTCTTTAACAAGGGTCAAATATTTATGGCCAGATGACTGAGTCAGAGCAAAGCACAGCTTGTGGGATGTTCTGAGTCATCCAAGAAGAGACAAAACACAAAGCGACTACAGTGTGTTGGGTGCGCAAGTGCCTCAGATGCACAAGGGTAAAAAGGGTCTGGTCTCAACTGCCATAAAAATTGCTACCACAGAAAGGTACAAGTCACAGAAATGATTAAAACCGGTTATAAGAGGAATGTGTCACAGCACACAACTCATCACACACTGCTGAGTATGGGGCTGTGTAGCTACAGTCAGAGTGCTATACAGCCAATTCCTGTCCAACGTCGAAAGTGCCTTCAATGCACCGAGAGATGACAAGCCAGTGGAGGGAGTGTAATGCCCTGGGTCCAGGCATTCATGTGGACATCAATGGACATGTGCCACCTACCCAAACATTGCGGCGAAGCAGATAGTCCTAATGTTTTGGCTCATCTGAGTATACACAAAGTAAATAAATACAGCAAATACTATTTTCCAATTTTATTTGAGGTATCTCAGATAGTTTGAATGCAGCCATTTGCGATTGACCGTCCAGATGAGGAAAAATCTGGCCACAAAAACACGAGCTAAATTTTTACCTTGTTTATACACACACACACACACACCATTCCCTCCATCATGATGCAACATCTATGTAAGAGTATCTTCACCCTTGGCGTTTGTGTGTGTGCTTGTGTGTATGTGATTGAGGATCATTTCGTATAAAACCACAGAGGGGAAAAGCTGAACTCTGTCAGCATCAGTGATCCGACCTGCCTGTCTGTATCAGGCTACACCTCGTAACAAAGACAGAAAAGTCACAAAGATATATACACACATGCAGATACAGCTTCTCAGGGCAAACCCAAGGCCTTTCACCTGCTTACAGACAGATATCTGATCGGTCCAGAACAATTCAGCTAAGTGAAAATAGTGGAGGAGTCTGTATCAATATAAGAATGGTACAAAAACATCATTACACATCATTAACTCCCAGTGATATTAAACTTTATAAAAAACTTTTTATATATAAATTTTCCAAATAACAGGCCAAAAGCAACACTTTATTCCCATAACTTAGCGAAAAGGGCTGAGGCCTCACCTAGAAATGCAATGAGCAATTGGCTGGTGACTGGAAACAGTTGGTTCTTAGTGTGATCCGCCTTGATGGGAGACCGGGCCATCAGTCTCATATAACCAATTCTGTGCCGGTCACATTACCATTTGTGCATCACACAGTGGCACTAAAGCAGCCCCACATGAACAGGACAGTGCTTTTACTAACTTTAATTCAGAATTCAGTTGATGTCAAGTCAGATTTATTTCTATAGCGCTTTTTACAATGGAGCATTGTCTCAAAGCAACTTTACAATTTTAGATTATCTTCTAATATCTACGCCCAATCCCAAATTGAGCAAGCCTAAGAACAACAGTGGCAACAGTGACTAATGTTAATTCAGAATTCAGTTCATGAGTGTTTGGAGCTTTAAACTTAACAGGTAATGCTCAGCCGCTCCGTGTTTGTTTCCCCGTCCCAACGTTTAGCACGCGGCTCAATGGTCTGTTTATTTTTGGGTTCTTGTGTGCCTGTGTGCTCTATTTTATGAGTTTGTCTTTTTACTAGTTCATAAAAGCTCACAGTGCATGTTTTAATTGTACCATTTATACCCGGGATTTAGCATAAGAGTGTGTTTTTACTGCATTCAGTGGCTTACAGTATGTGTGACTTACCATCTTGGTTGGTGTACACTGCTAACTATGGGGAGAGTTGCAATTCAGTGTTTCTGCTTGCACTTGTAGCCTTACACCAGCTGTTAAATAGGCTCTTATCAAGGCTGTAATAAAGTACAACTTGAGCAAGTTTGCAGTAAATGATATTTGTGTGGCCAAATCCACAAAGCTAAAGATAGTGAGAGAAAAGAGCCAAGTACAAGCCAACCGACCTTGCTATCTTTCTTTAGCAATTTCTGTATGCTGGCATTTATCATGCTTAGACCGAAAGGAAATCAGAATCAGCCAAAATTGGAATTGATCGGTCGTATATTTCAAAAATCAGAAATTGGAATTGGCCAAGAAAATTGCTATTGATGCGTCTCCAGTTATTAGTGCTACTTAGTGAACCAGGTAGTCTCTCCCTATCTAGCACAATACTAATGAGGGAGTAGGGATTTATTTCACTCACAGATATGTCTTCATCGTAGAAGTCCTTTAAAAGTGAGTGAAGAAACAGATTACTTGGTGACAAGGTAGAAATGCTTCTGTTTGTGAAGAAAACTTGCCATTAATGTTTAAGTAACTCCATTAGGAATATATGCTGACAACAAATTTTTCATTTGTATTACCTGGTGCACTTTTTTCATTTGTAAAAGTAAAAACAATGCTCTTTATTTTTTTTTATTGCTCTGTAGTTCCAACATTTTGCAGATTAAGTCCAAAGTAATCAAAGAAGCTACTGTCTGTTGTTTCAAGCTGAGACAATACTGGCATCATTGTGTGTATTCAGACTGATTCAGAAATGTCAGTGCAGTAAAATGTGATTCAGCATTGTCAAGTGTATTCTGTGCCAACCCTCACAAGTCGTATGCATACAGATATCATTTGGTAGAAATCAGGGGCATAATTACTTCATTACTCACAACATTGCAATCCAATTAGAAAGCAGTGTTCTAGGCATTTCAGCTTTCTGCGTTCCCAGGATTTTCATTCAGAAGGTACCTGCTCTCCAAGATTACTATGAGATGGGCGTTGCATAATTTTTTTTGGGGTTAGGCAAGCTCATAATTCTGTTCTTCAGACAACAGTTTTATAAGTCTCTTCAAACATATCCTGTTTGCTTTCCTAATAGCATAATTCATCATTAGCTCATGTAATTATTTTATGGCAGTCTTTCTTACTCCATTATCTTCCGACTTCCTTGTTGCCAATTATTACCCTGTAACTGAGTTTCCCTTGCCTGGGAAGGTGGGGGCTATCTCAGAGAGCACAGTCATTGCCTCATTTAAACTGCAGCTCTTGCAAAATCATTGAGCAGATCAGCTATGTTCTTTTAATTGTATACTTGCTGTGGTACCAGATAAAAGCTACTAATACTAATATTTATAGGGGACACATGTAAAAGCTCAATTTTTCAGTTCTTATGCACACTTGTGCTTACATTTGGGTATTTTGCCTAACAACCCACAAGCTGTAAAATCAAACAGGTCAGGCATTTTTCTTGAGGGCTGCTTATGGCCTGAAAATGTGGGATTCTACAAGTCTTCAGAGTTGGCTTGGAAACATATGACACAAGCCTGGTCATTAGCATTACACTGTCCCATTCTGAGAAACTCCACCCATAGCTTTAAACTTCCGTCAAAGGTGCACATTTTTTTCTTGTAAGCACAGGAAACACTATCATTATTTTGAAGCTAAGAGCTAAGAACATCAACTGCTCTGTTGTTGACTATACAGAGCAGCACAAATTGGTACATCGGCCCCAAGTTTCAGAGAACAGAAAAAATGAGTGGATCAAGCTTATTTTTGATGGAAACATCCCAGCTAGAGTGAGCAAACACGGTCCCAAAATCCAAGTGTGCGCATATTATATGCTGCACGGTAGCATGTTCAACTGCATGAACGTTAATGAATGAGAAGAGTAATTCCAAATTGGTCTGGGGAGATGTGTATTAGTAAACTGATTTGGTAACAGTACGGTGTTGCGTACAGTGCATGAAGCAGGTTAACACACTCCCATATAGTGTGTAATGTTCATGCACTCCCCTCATTTGGGAGCAGATAGATTGACAGCAATCTTTTCCAACCCGGATTACAATGCAGGACTAGTAATAACTGGACAAGGGCGTTTGCTAAATGACATAAATGTGATAAAACTTTTCCTAAAAGACAGATTAACTAATAACTGTCCCATAACACAAAATAATTGTGTGCATAAAAAAATAGTTGAGGTAATGTGTTAGACGTAATTTTTTAGAAATTTACTTGCATCTTTACTGCAAACTTGACAATAACATTACCACTATTAGTTTGTTAGTTGAATGTCTTTAATATGTCTCCAAAGTCTTTATTGCTGCTGATTTTATAGATTCACTCACAGTTTGACTTTCCGTGAATCACTGGGTGCATTTATATGCCCTTAATAATCTGATTATTCATCACACTCCAATATAAAAATCAGATAAAAAATCCGATAAAAGGCTGGATTTTATTCCAGTAGTCAGATTTCTCATAGCACGTATACCAGTTACCCCATTTCAATCCGTTTCTTCAGTCTGCGCACGATTGCACGCCTAACCGACACAGTTGCCAGGTCTGCTTATTCTAAACACTTGGCTTTATTTGGGCTCTTTTTCCATTTACTGTGATGAGTTTTCTTTTTTCCGGGATCTTGCAATCCTGGAATTAAACATGTCACAGAATTAATTGTAGCGAAATGGCTATCAAACACTCTGTGGAGACTCTGAAACAGTATAAACTTGAGAAAGCGAAGACTGATTATTTAATATTAGGTTTATGTCACATATTTCTATGAGATTATTCGCTGGTTGCAAAGTAGAAATCCGATTATACATTTACAGCATTTAGCAGACACCCTTATCCAGAGCGACTTACAATTGATACAGTCTTACAATCTGTATTACAACCAATTGTGGGTTAAGGGTCTTGCTCAAGAACCCAACAGTGGCAGCTTGGCAGAAGTGGGATTTGAACCCTGGACCTTCTGGTCCAAAGACGAGTACCTTAACCGCTAGACTACCACATTGTCTGAGTCATGTAAACCTGATTTTCTGCAGTTACCAGATTATTAAGTGCATGTAAACGCACTCACTGAGGGGTGTGGGTTGAGTAATGGCTCATTATTATTTAAAAGATCAAGCGTTCTGAAAACGGCTGTTTAGACAGGGTGCTCTGGTGCTTGATCCTTCTTGTATTTTGACCAAAGAATGTCACATGAATTTCATTAACACCACAGGGAACTGTACAACTTAACTTAACACTTAACTTGTGGAGAGTATAATACCGAACCAATAAGCAACCATCCTCAGGTAGAACAAAAACTTGGTGAATAAACCTGTCACGTGTAATGATTATTCTGAACCCTAAAACCCACCATCTGCCAAAGTTCATTTTCAGTTAAAATCCTGTCAATGTTCAACACCCTGCTTTAATTATCCAAACGTATATCACAGATGAAGTAGAGAACCCAGTATGCTATTAGCGCTGCAGAAAGTGAGGGTTATTCTCCAAAACCAAGGGAACTCATAAACATGTCTAAGCGACGTCAGGGTGTGAAAAAGTGTTGATCGTTAAAGATATTGCTTAGCTCAGCTGAAAATTTCCATCCTTTTACTTTTCACAGTGATCAGCAATGTTCCCTCTGTCCTCCATGAGTGAACCCAGTCAAATGTCACCTGCTACTGATCAAATTTAATTTGCATCTGAGGGAGGGATAAAATGTAAAAACTTGCATGGTAAGAGAATGTAGACGATGATTTATTCATTTTTGAATCAAAAATGAGAGGGGAAAAGGTAGATGAGAGGAGGATCTTCAGAGAGAGAACGAGACTGCAGGCAAGCCAGAGAGGACTCACTCTCCTTGTTTCCCTCGTCCTCTATTTCTCTGCACCCCGGGGCCGGTGATGTGCAATTCCCTCTAATTAACAAGGTGAATCATACTGGCGCTCTCTAATTAGCCGACATGACAATCTAATGGAAACATGCGGGCAGAGAAACTGCCACACAAAGGCCTAACTTTGTCTGTCACTGTATTTCCCCCACCTCTCTTGGGAAAGACCACTTCCTGGAAAGGAACGAGTAGAAGAAGGTGGACGCAGCAGACAAGCTTTCGTCCGAAGTTCAAAGGCCAGGTGGAAGCGGTCAGGATTGACCTGCAAGTCAATAATGCATGCATGCTATCCTTTTCTATGCAGCGTAATTGAAATGTGTCCTCTTCCACCCCATATCTTTCTGTGGCTTGCCATGAGCATAATTCATCACACCCAATTCCCCTGATTCCAACATCCCAAAGAGTGCTGCTGCTGAACACAAAGAGGCCTCCGAAGGTCTCTCACATGCGCACAAGTGCACGCCTTTCGCAGAGAAACATGGGCATCGTGCTTGCGGGGGAAAAAAGTCTTTTGTTATTCTCCTTTTGATTATGGAGCTTTGAAACATTTGAAAACAGTAAAACTAAAGGTATTTTTAAAGTATTTTAAAATGTCCTTTTTTATATTCTTTCTTTTACTCATTTGTTTTCTATCCAGCATGTTTAGTTGTTAGCATATAGCCTTCATTTTAGCATTGTGCACACTATGTATACAGTCGTATGAAAAAGTTTGGGCACCCCTGATAATTTTCATGATTTTTCTTTATAAATCATTGGTTGTCCAGCTCAGCAATTTCAGGTAAATATATCATATAGCAGATGAACACCGTGATATTTGAGAAGTGAAATTAAGTTTATAGGTTTTACAGAAAGTGTGCAGTAATTATTCAAACTAAATTAGGCAGGTGCATATAAAATTTGGGCACCCTTGTCATTTGAATACCTTTAGCACTAATTATTGGAACACAAAATTTGTTTTGTAAGCTCATTGACCCTTGATCTACATTAACACAAGTGAATCCAACTATGAGAAAGTGTTAAGGTGGCCAATTGGAAGTTTCTCTCCTCTTTGCATCTTCTCTGAAGAGTGGCAACATGGGAGCCTCAAAACAAACTCTCAAATGGCCTGAAAACAAAGGTTGTTCAACATCATGGTTCAGGGAAAGGAAAAGAAAAGCTCTCTCAGAGATTTCAGCTGTCAGTTTCCACTTGTGAGGAACATAGTGAGGCAATGGAAGACCACAGGCACAGTTTCTAGTTAAGGACTGTGCAGAACACGCCACAAACAGAGTCACTTGAGGTGTGCTACAGCACATTTGGACATCCAGCGGTCATTTTGGAATAAAGTGCTGTGTACTGTACTGAAAACTAAAAATTGAGTTATTTGGACATAACAAGGAGCGGAAAAAAAGAACACAGGCATCCCAAGACAAACACTTGCTACCCACAGTAAAATTTGGTGGCGGTTCCATCATGCTGTGGGACTATGTGGCCAGTGCAGGTACTAGGAATCTTGTTAAAAGTTGAGGGTCGCATGGATTCCAGTTAATATCTCCAGAATTCTTGAGAAACAATGTTCAAGAATCAGTGACAAGGTTTGCACCGAGGCCAACGACCCCCAAACCCTGCTCAAAATCTACTAAGGCATTCATGCAGAGGAACCAGTACAACGTTCTGGAATGGCCATCTCAGTCCCCAGACATGAATATTACTGAAAATGTGGGCTGTCCATGCTCGGAAACCATCAAACCTGACTGAACTGGAGATGTTTCTTAAAGAAGAATGGTCCAAAGCAACCTTCAACCAGAATCCAGACTGGAAGCTGTAGGAAGCGTTTAGCGGCTGTTATTTCTACAAAAGGAGGATCTACTTAAATATTGATGTCATTTTTCTGTTGGGGTGCCCAAATTTATGCACCTGCCTAATTTTGTTTGAATAATTACTGCACACTTTCTGTAAATCCTACAAACTTCATTTCACTTCTCAAATATCACTGTGTTCATCTGCTATATGATATATTTAACTCAAGTTGCTGATCTGAACAACCAATGATTTATAAACTAAAATCATGAAAAATATCAGGGGTGCCCAAACTTTTTCATACGACTGTAGTTTTAAGGCAATCTCAAAGTTGTTTGTGTGGTTTTTTTCACACACTGACATCTATAAAATGAAAAAAAAAAAAAAAGACATTCAGAGAGTTTGAGAAAAGGTTTCGGTGGTTGATTTTCTGCGTGATACAACCCCAAACCCCCAAGTTGGGACAGTACTGAAAATTCATATAAAAACAACAACAACAACAACAAAAAAGCAGCACACAGCTTTTCATTCATTTACTTTGACTTCTTCCACAGCCATGCCTTTGTAATGTGTGCAGCATGTGGTTTGGCATTGTTTTGTTGAACAATGCATGGACGTCCCTGGAAAAGATGACACCTTGAGGGCAGCTTATGCTGCTCTAAAATCTCAATGTACTTTTCTGCATTGATGCTGCCATCACAGAAATGTAAATTTCTCTCCATTTTTTGGCCATTTTTGCTCATCAAAGCCTTAGCCTTTGCTGCTTTTTTACCAAAATCATGTTTACAATCACCTGTTGACATTACCTGTTTGAAATCACATTATTATTTAGTTTTTTAATTCATTACCAGCTCTAAATTGCCCATCTCAACTTTTGGGAATGTGTTGCAGATCTGAAACGCAAGGCAGGAATGGAGTTTATTAACAAATGAAATGAAGTTGACCAGACAAAAAATATGAAATATATTGGGTTCATACTGTCTGCAATGAAATAAAAGTCAAAGTAAAGGTACGAAACACTGTTTTATATGCATTTTCTATACTGTCCCAACGTTTTCTGATTTGAAGTTGAAGTTTGCAATTAAAATTCCAGATCCACCAGTGAGCTACTGTTGCTCCCTAGAACAATATTATTATATCTCTGATTCTCCTTGGATTTTAACTCGCTTATGACAAATGGCAACTTGCCCAATAAAATATAGATATGGCCCGTTTCTGTGTTGTGTTAATGCTGTGTTAAGAAAAAAGCTTAAATGGTCTAAAACAAATACATTAACCAAAGACCAGGTCACAGGTCACAACATGATCAATAACTCGTTGTAGCAAGTAATAATTTTGTGTCTGATTATCACATGAAAACTGTAGCACTGTCATCTGCATTCCAAATATGTTCCTGAAAGTATTGCTTAAATGCCAATACTTTTCCAACCAGTGAGCATGAGGACCAGCCCTGTCAGCAGTTGTTTAACCAAGGGAACAATTGAAATTGCAATGCGTGGGCACAACACACTTGCAGCAATGATGATCTGTGGGGCACGATCAAGTTGGCCATATGCTGAAATCAGCCAATCAGTAATAATGGCCTGACATACAGTGATGCTTGAAAGTTTGTGAACCATTTAGAACTTTCTATATATTTCTGCATAAATATATATTTTTTCTATATATTCTGCCTAAAACATCACCAGATTTTCTCACAAGTCCTACAAGTAGATAAAGAGAACCCAATTAAACAAATGAGACAAAAATATTATACTTGGTCATTTATTTATTGAGGAAAATGATCCAATATTACATATTAGTGAGTGGCAAAAGTATGTGAACCTTTGCTTTCAGTATCTGGTGTGACCTCCCTGTGCAGCAATAACTGCAACTAAACGTTTCCTGTAACTGTTGATCAGTCCTGCACACCGGCTTGGAGGAATTTTAGCCCATTCCTCCGTACAGAACGGCTTCAGCTCTGGGATGTTGGTGGGTTTCCTCACATTAACTGCTTCATTAATTTCAGGTCCTTCCACAACATCTATTGGATTAAGGTCAGGACTTTGACTTGGCCATTTCAAAACATTAAGTTTATTCTTCTTTAACCATTCTTTCTTAGAATGACTTGTGTGCTTAGGGTGGTTGTCTTGCTGCATGACCCACCTTCTCTTGAGAGTCAGTTCATGGACAGATGTCCTGATATTTTCCTTTAGAATTCTCCAATATAATTCAGAATTCATTGTTCCATCAGTGATGGCAAGTCATCCTGGCCCAGATGCAGCAAAATGGGCCCAAAGCAAGATACTACCACCACCATGTTTCACAGATGGGATAAGGTTCTTATGCTGGAATGAAGTTTTTCTTTTAAACCAAAAAGTTCTATTTTCGTCTCATCTGTCCACAAACATTCTTCCAATAGCCTTCTGGCTTGTCCATGTGATCTTTAGCAAACTGCAGACGAGCAGCAATATTCTTTTTGGCGAGCAGTGGCTTTCTCCTTGCAACCCTGCCATGCACACCATTGTCGTTCAGTGTTCTTCTGATGGTGGACTCATGAATATTAAAATTAGCCAATTTGAGAGAGGCCTTCAGTTGCTTAGAAGTTACCCTGGGGTCCTTTGTGACTTCGCCAACTATTACACGCCTTGCTCTTGGAGTGATCTTTGTTGGTCGACCACTAATGGGGAGGGTAACAATGGTCTACAATTTCCTCCATTTGTACACAATCTGTCTGATCAGCAATGCTAGCACCCTAAGTTTAACACCTTGTTATAAAATAAGCTTTGTGTTAATGATTTTGGCCAACTGTAGAGTAATCTAAGGGTTTTAAACATTAACTTACTTATAGGCTCCGCTATATAAAGTATAGAACGCTTTACCAAACACTCAAACTCATCGGCTCATGATACATTTAACTTATTATGGGTTTGTCAGAACACATCTCCTTTGTAAATCAGGGAGCACCTGTACAATTAATGCATATACTATGCCTTATACGGTGTGGACTTTCTGGGGGTTTGGAACGGATTAATCCTTAACGTTACTTACTTAAACTTACGTTAAATTTGCTCGATACTCATTTTCTCGACAAGCATTCTGGAACAAATTAACAACAAGAACCAAGGTAACACTGTAATTAAAATGTCTTTTTGTCCTTGAATTCTTGATATCTTAAGGATGTCCTGGTAGCAGAACCCTCTGTTCACCAGCACAAAATGTGAATGCACTGGGATTTTATTCCACCTCAGGTGAATTTCCCACTAAATGCTATTCCTGATCTTTTACTGTTATCCAACCAGGCTGTATGTGCATCATTATCTAATTGGAAGCATACAAGATTGAACAGAGAGCGAAATGCAAAAAATGCAGGAAAGCAAAGTTCAAAACTATCATGCAGTTCTACAAAAAAAAAGAGGGAGTGCGAAAAGCAGACTGCCTGAGGTAGAAAAATATTTAAGGAAAATTATTCTAACAAAAAGTCAAGAGATTCCCATTGGACACCACGTAGCTTCATGGAAGCACTCAGAGCGAAAAAGTGGAGCATTGCTACAAGGACATGAAGATACCCTGGGGGAAGTGAGAGGAGGGAGAAGTAACAGCATCCTGAAGTTAACTCATCAGTGAAGTTAGATTCAGATGTCTGTAAGGCCTATCAGAACCCAGTCACATGACCGCTACCACCACGGTTTCTACCATTGTTTTGGCTTAATACCATATGATTTAAGTTTTGTTTTTAGGAAAGCTGGCTTAGGCTAGCAATTTTGCTTTTCTTATACTGACACATGCACAGTACACCTTTGTTTTGTCTTACATGTTGTTTACTGTTGGTGCTGAGAGAGCGGTTTGAGTACATTTGCAGAGATGTTTGTTATATTTAGTCGATATCAACGTTAGATGTCAAAGAGGAAAAAAAGCTGCCTGTCAATTAAAGCAGTGCATCACAAGAATATGCCCAAAAGTATGAGACACCTAATTATTGACCAATGTTATTTCATTTACATTTAGTCATTTAGCAGACATCCTTTTCCAGAGAGACTTACAATTGATAGTCTTACAATCCAAGCTACTCAGGGTCAAGAGCCTTGCTCAAGGACCTAACAATGGCAACTTGGTAGAGCGAGGTCGATTTTGAACCTTGAAACTTCTGGTCCATAGTCCAGTACCTTAACCACTATGCTGCCACAGTCCCAATAGCAGCAATATTCACAACCACCAAAGATGAACTGGGATGAAATGGGATGTACTCGATACTTGCAAAAGGTCCTCACCTTAACAAAACGTCAGCTTTTGCCCTCTAAAAGCAACTCAAGAAAATGGTTTGCCAGCTTTGATGAAGAACTTGGCTGGCTTACACAGAATGAATCTTGAATGAACCGGAATGGAATGCCAACCATGAACCAGGGCTTACTGCCCAATATAGTACCTAACCTTGGAGTCTTGTTCTCAAATCTTGCAGAAAGCCTTTTTGGAAGGCTTTAAGGCTGTTGTAACAGCAAAAGGGGGGCACAAAATTCATACAAATACTCATGTGCTTATTGTCCACAAATGTTTGGCTATACACTGTATTTTCCTTGGTGACTTATTTATTCTGCATGGCAAAGTGTCTAAATATTATAAAATATCACTTCTGCAAAGTTTACTGACATCAGCAGCTATGAGAGTAGTGACTTAATGGTCTAAGAAAGAAATAAAACTTATAGCTAAAAGCAATCCAAGTGTGCTTATGTCATAATATGTGACAATTTCAATTCTGCTTATATTAGTACTTTAAAAAGTACACATTGGTACAAAGCAGCTTTCCACAAGCAGAGTCTGGACCTCAAATCTGAAAACCAGTGGCAACAGCGGGCCCAACTGTGAGCAAACTGCAAGTAAACTGCCCGTAAAAAGAAGCTTTGAGAAAACTGTCTGCCAGATTCACAAACGCTGTGTAAACATCATATTTATCGGTAGAACATGTGCATGTTAATGAATACCAAACGCTCGTAAATGCGCATGCGCGTTCTATTATTATTAGCATACAATTACCATAGTCCACACCCACGAACAATGAATGACGACCACAAAACGAAGCCTTTACACTGGTAAACCGATTAAACTTCCGATAAATGCCATTTTGAGGTAATCGGCATCAGTCGATACCTGCACTCATTAGACTGCTGTGCAAATCTAACAGAAATGCAAATGCAGAAAAGTTTTGTTATAGCTTAAATATGGTCATTTAAGCTCGCAGTTGTGTTGAATTTCTTATTAGCTTTATCAATTGCAAAAATAGAATTGTGATATCAGCATTATATACCGGCCATCAGTCACTCTTCACTGAGCTCTCTAAAGATCGACATCGGCCATTTTTATATAAACAAAAACAAAAAAATAAAAAAAATAAAAAAAACACACAACACAAAAAAATAATAAAAAACACATTTGTCAACCACTACCAAGGAACACAGCAAAAATCATCCAAACTATCTCAGGAAAAATTTTATGAGAGTCCATATTGGTGTTAAAAAGCTTGATAGCAAATGTACATGTGTACAGGTAGGCTATATGAATAAACCTACAATATTCTAGCCCTTATGATTTCTTAACAATGTACCAATGATCTCCTATAATGCCACTCTCCAAACGGCTGCCAACTGACCTGCTTAGGAAGATTCCACATGGCCACTATGTTCAGAAGATAACATTTCACATCACAGATCAATTGCACCTTGACTGAATGGTAGTTCAACTTCTTTATATATGTAAATGCATCATTAGATCACCAAAACTCTGCTCGACTTCCAACTGTTGTTCCCCACTGTAATTGAACTTGTAGTGAGACATTAGACAGATTATGCCATCTAAAATCCCTGGGATGATGCAGCTCACTGAGAGCTGTAGAGTTTTCTAATCTGTCAGCAGTCTCCCTCTGGAACGTTCCAGCAGCCAAAGATCTGAATAGCACCTGCACAAGAATGTACAGGTCCCAGCACTGGATCTGCTGGACTCTTCTAATGCACTAATAAATATCTATGATCTCTTAAAAAAAAACAAAAAAAAAAACGCATTCTCACAAAAGCACAAGATCTGCCATTTCCACTGGTGAGTATTCAAGTGATCATGATAATCGATATAGAAATCCGATGAAGAAAGTTGGATATTAGCTCAGTAAAGAGATTTCTCAGTGCATGTCTTCCCATACTCTGAATAGAGTTGGTTATGTCAGTCTGCGCATAAGCAGAAGCAGTCAGTGGAATTAAACACTTATTAAACGCTTATTCCAAGTAACTTTGCTCCTTTTGGATTCATTTCCATAGACTTGGAGGCTTATTTCTGTATGCAAAGCAGTTTTTTGCTTTCCGGGATCTGGCAACCCTGAAATTAAACGCATCATGTGCAAAACAGCTACCAATCACTTTTGAGGAAACTTGGAAATGTAGTATACACTTAGGGAAATTAAGGATTTCGTAACAACTATTATTGTTAGTTTAAAATTTATGTCACATGCTTCTGTGAGATTATTGGCTGTTTGCAAAGTAGCGTCCCCAAGTCATGTAAACCCAGAGGTTTCCCATTATCTGATCACCCAAGTGCACGTAAACGTATTGATCGGATTACTGACAAAATCTGACTTTCTGCAGTTATCGGATTATTAAGCCATATTTAATAAACTACTACATCTGATTTAGTAATAAATTGGGTCCTAAACTGGTGGAAATGCAGGCTGGTTTTAAGGCACGCTGGTTCCCTGTATCAACATCAACAATACGGTCATGAAAAAGACGATCTGAGGCCAAATTGAGGCCTACATATAGTAGCAGTTTATTTCTGTTCCATATAGGCATGCAAAACTCTGGAGGGGAAGTCCATTAGTGAATCCTGTCCCTGCCAGTAACACACTCATCAAACTGTGAAACACCGGCTTCTATTAATGCTGGCTTCACCAGAGTTTCTCTGAAGTTCCTCTCTACGCTCGACTACCTTTGGCCTTGGCTTTGCACCTACAGGGGTGTGTGTTTGTGTGTGTGTGTGTGTGTGTGTGTGTGTGTGTGTGTGTTGGGTTAAAAAGGCAAATGGTGACCCAGGTGTTCAGGACAGAGGCGACTCTCGTCCCCTCTCGTCCCATAGCCTGCAGACCGGGCCACTTATGATGAATCTGTGGCCTGAGAGAGTCTGCACATCCTGACATGGTGATATATCTGCCAGGGCAACACTGTTTCTCCCTCTCCCCATCTCTCCTTTTACTTTGTCATTAGCCACCCCACCACTGACCAACTCCAAAAACACCCCCAACCATCTCTCACCTCGTTCTCCCTCTATCTGATAAGAGGATGTAATGATTAGGATGAGGGCTTGTTGCTGAATGCTCCCACACTCACACCCTCTGCCTCATTTTTGGTCATTGATTTTCACTCTGGGCATTTTAAAAATAGTCACTCTGACCGTTGGGCTTAACCATGGACGGAGGAAATAGGACCTCTCTCACACACACACGCACGCACACACACACACATACTACAGAACACATTGTGTGTTGTCAGTTGGGAGACAGAAGAATTGAATGCTGTTGAAGGGCACAAAGAGACGGATGGGTCAGGAACAGCCCTCATATGACCAACTCTGGCGTGCACACATCCCATTTTTGTACTATATCCCTTACTTAGAAACTTAGAAACTATGTGCATCAAGTAGAACCTTTAATTTAACTGCCCATACACTTCTCTATTTCAACAGATCTCCACAAAATCTGTTGTTGTTTTTTTTAACACATTTTAGGAAGCCAACAATTCCAGTGGTTGGCCAAAACATATTCAGTACAGAGGACAGTCGTACCTCGGTTCTCGTCGGTAATTTGTTCCAGAAGGCTTGTCAAGTACCATCCCTTAAGGAATAATGTAAATTGAATTAATCCATTCCAGAACCGCAAAAAATCCACACTGTATAAAGCAGTATATGCAATAATGGTAATTGCATTGTACAGGTACTCCCTGACTTATGATGGGGATATGTTCCAATAAATCCATCACAAGTTACAGTGGGGCAAAGAAGTATTTAGTCAGCCACTGATTGTGCAAGTTCTCCTACTTAGATGAGAGAGGTCTGTAATTTTCATCATAGGTACACTTCAACTGTGAGAGACAAAATGAGAAAAAAAAATACAGGAAATCACATTGTATGATTTTTTAAAGAATTTAATTGTAAATCATGGTGGAAAATAACTATTTGGTCACCCACAAACAAGCAAGATTTCTGGCTCTCACAGACCTGTAACAACTTCTTTAAGAAGCTCTTCTGTCCTCCACTCGTTACCTGTATTAATGCCACCTGTTTGACCTCGTTATCTGTATAAAAGACACCTGTCCACAGCCTCAAACAGCCAGACTCCAAACTCAACCATGGCCAAGACCAAAGAGCTGTCAAAGGACACCAGGAAGAAAATTGTAGACCTGCACCAGGCTGGGAGAAGTGAATCTACAATAGGCAAGCAGGTTGGTGTGAATAAATAAACTGTGGGAGCAATTGTAAGAAAATGAAAGACATACAAGACCATTGATAATCTCCCTCGATCTTGGCCCCATGGAAGACCTCATTCCATGGGGTCAAAATGATCATGAGAAACAGTGAGCAAAAATCCCAGAACTACACTGAGGGACCTGCAGAGAGCTGGGACCAAAGTAACAAAGGCTACCATCAGTAACACACTAAGCCGAGAAGGACTCAGATCCCCTGCAGTACCAGGCGTGTCCCCCTGCTTAAGCCCAGTACATGTCCAGGCCCGTCTGAAGTTTGCCAGAGAGCATATGGATGATCCAGTAGAGGATTGGGGAGAATATCACGTGGTCAGATGAAACCAAAATAAACTTTTTGGTAAAAACTCAACTTGTCGTGTTTGGAAAAAGAAGAATGCTGAGTTGCAACCCAAGAACACCATACCTACTGTGAAGCATGGGGGTGGAAACATCATGTTTTGGGGCTGTTTTTCTGCAAAGGGGACAGGACGACTGATCTGTGTTAAGGGAAGAATGGAAGGTGCCATGTATAATGAGATTTTAAGCCAAAATCAGTAAGAGCATCAGTGAAAGCATTGAAGATCTAACGTGGCTGGTCTTCCAGCATGACAATGATCCCAAACACACCGCTCGAGCAACAAAGGAGTGGCTCTGTAAAAAACATTTCAAATTTGTGGAGGAAGTTGAAAGCCCATGTTGCCCAGCGACATCCCCAAAACATCACTGCTCTAGAGGAGATCTGCATGGAGGAATGGGCCAAAATACCAGCTACAGTGTGTGCAAACCTGGTGAAGACTTACAGGAAATGTTTGACCTCTGTCATTGCCAACAAAAATTACACACGTGGACAATTGTTGGTACCCCTCAGTTAATGAAAGAAAAACCCACAATGGTAACAGAAATGACTTTAATCTGACAAAAGTAATAATAAATACAAAATCTATGAAAATGAACAAATGAAAGTCAGACATTGCTTTTCAACCATGCTTCAACAGAATTATTTAAAAAATTAAAAACTCATGAAACAGGCCTGGACAGAAATGATGGACCCCTGAAAAAAATGTGACAAAAGGGACGTGTTAAATCAAGGTGTGTTCACTGATTAACATCACAGGTGTCTACAATCTTGTAATCAGTCAGTGGGCCTATATAGGGCTTCAGGTAGTCACTGTGCTGTTTGGTGACAAGGTGTGTACCACACTCAACATGGACCAGAGGAAGCAAAGGAAAGAGTTGTCTCAGGACATTAGAAAGAACATTATAGACAAGCATGTTAAAGGTAAAGGTTATAAGAGCATCTCCAAGCAGCTTGATGTTCCTGTGACTACAGTTGCAATATATTATTCAGAAATTTAAGACCCACGGGACTGAAGCCAACCTCCCGTGGACGTGGAAGCAGGAGGAAAATTGATGACAAATCAAAGAGACTGGAGAACACGAATGGTAACAAAAGAGCCAAGAAAAACTTCTAAAGAGATTAAAGGTGAACTTCAAGCTCAAGGAACATCAGTGTCAGATCGCACCATCCGTCGATGTTTTGAGCCAAAGTGGACTTGATGGGAGACGACCAAGGAGGACACCATTGTTTGAAAACAAAACAAAGCCAGACTGGAATTTGCCAAACTACATGTTGACAAGCCACAAAAGCTTCTGGGAAGAATGTGTCCTCTGGATAGATGTGAAAAAATGGAACTTTTTGGCAGGGCACATCAGCTCTATGTTCACAGACGGAAAAAGAAGCATATCAAGAAAATGAACACTGTCCCCTACTGTAAAAGATGGAAGAGGCTCTTATGTGCTGGGGCTGCTTTGCTGCATCTGGCACAGGGGGGCCTTGAATCTGTGCAGGGTACAATGAAATCTCAAGACTATCAAGGAATTCTACAGAGAAATGTACTGCCCAGTGTCAGAAAGCTTGGTCTCAGTCACAGGTCATGGGTCTTGCAACAGGATAATGACCCAAAACACACATCTAAAACACCCAAGAATGGCTAAGAGGAAAACACTGGACTATTCTGAAGTGGCCTTCTATGAGCCCTGACCTAAATCCTATTGAGCATCTTTGGAAGGAGCTGAAACAAAAGTTGAACTTTTGTTATTGAATTAATTCTTTTTAAAAATCCTACAATGTGATTTCCTGGATTTTTTTTCTCATTTTGTCTCTCATAGTTGAAGTGTACCTATGATACCAATTACAAATACCTCTCTCATCTTTCTAAGTAGGACAACCTGCACAATCATGGCTCTGACTAAATACTTTTTTCCCCACTTAAATGTATCATGACTGATGAGTTTATATAATCTATACTTTATAAATACGGTAGCCAATGTTTAAAACACTTATACATTAACCTACAGTTGGGCAAAACACAAAGCTTATTTTATAATAAAAGTGTTGAAAATCTCAATTTGTTCATCCATTTAGTAAATGGATTGCAGTGAAAAGTAAAAGCCCAAAACACTTAGTCTAATACTAACTGCTCAACCAGAAAGTGATCTGGAGGACTCTATTTGGTCAGGTGTAAACATCAACCATTTTGGGACCTATGGAGACTTTTTTGCACCAAGAATACAGTACTGTAGATGTGAACAAAAAAAAATAACAACAACAAAAAAAAAAAACCCACCATGACTACTCACTGGGAAAGAGCTATTACGAGTCTGAATACCAGTGTACCTGTGAATCATGAATTGTGAATAAAGTTTCAGCTGGAACTATTCATGCAGCTCGACTTCAAGTTTAAGCAAGTGTGCCAAGTACAGAGCAACCAATGAGAGCAGAGACCCATTTTTCTAGTCAAAACGTGTCAAGAACCAAATTCGACAAATTCCAAGGTGGTCGAAAACCAAACCAAGGTACTACTGTACTTTTAGTTTAAGGCTTACTAAAAAGACAAACCAGCAACATATCTATTAAAACAATACAACAACGCACGTGTTGGTTTTCAATTATCTGTTATCACAGTTAAAATATCTCACCAGCACAATACATTTCAGACATAGTTAATGTATATGAACATTTTGTATTTAAACTCCCTTCAATATCTTTGTGTACGAGTTAACTGACAGTACATCCAAGTGGCCCAGATCCAATGTTTTGTCTCACATTTTCTCAACAGGTTTGTTGTTTTCATGACAGAGCAAACAGCAAAAAAAAAAAAAAAAAAAAAATCATGTGACCTTCCATGTCAATCCAACTTGACACTAGAAAAAATTTAGGGATTAGATTGTTGAAAAATTCTTTTTTTTTTATTACAGTTAGCATTCAAATGTATTCAAATTGCCTCAAACAGAAAATTGATTACCCATAATGCCTCAGTGTGTGCTTTTAAACCACTGAAAGTGAAAATCACAATCATAAGTTTATTTTAAAATAATGTCACAGATCTCATTTTAATATACAGTACTGTGCGAAAGTCTTGGGCCACCTTTAGTTTCGCTGTTTTAGCAATGGTATAACGACCATGTATAATTATTACTCAGTCTCTTTATTGGAATACAAGCAGAAAATACAGGCATTTTGTATGGAGTTATAAAACAAAAACAAAAAAACAGAAACACACAGCTTCTATGGGCTACAGTGGCAAGTATTTAGCGTGACCACTTTAGCAATAGCAGCAGCTGACAGCTTCATCGTGACGCCAATTGAAATTTATCATAAGGGAAACGGTGTGAAAAAGCTAAGATATGCTTTGGTCCAACCGTTGACAATTTGTTATATATGGCCATTACGCCATTGCTAATACAACAAATCTAATGGTGGCCTAAGACTTTTGCACAATACTGTATTTACTTGCATTAAAGTTACTGAGATCTAGCGTCATCTCTTTGGCTTCTCACTATCCATTATTAAATGTTTTAACATCCTGGTTTCAATTCACTTTAAACATGTTACAGTGGGTAAACCAAAGGCAGCTTATGCACTAAATACTAGATTACACCGGAGAGAAAAAAGTATGACTCTAATAAGCAACTGTGGAAAATCAAATATGGCATGCTTCATTTACATTTACAGCATTTAGCAGACGTCCTTATCCAGAGCGACTTACAACTGATACAGTCTTACAATCCCAGCAATTGTGGGTTAAGGGCCTTGCTCGAGGACCAAACAGTGGCAGCTTGACAGAGATGGAACTTAAACCCTGGACCTTTTGGTCTATAGTCCAGTATCTTAACCGCTAGGCTACCACAGTAGGCTACTAGTGTTATCTGGCTTAGAAATTTGAGGTACGTTAGGTTAATATAGAAGGGCCTCAAACATTTATATTTTTGCCATTGCGTATCCCCACATTTAACTCTAAAATACAATCTGACAGCTCTAGCAGGACTTCATTGCAGCTGTTCTGTATGCAGATTGTTTGAAGACTGCAATCTATTTACACCAGACTCAGATATAGGCCACTATAAAGAACCAACAAACGAGTCCGAATGTAAGCAGAAAGCGAAATTGGGCAGTTAATCGTGCTGTGTGAACGTACCCTTAATTGCCTGCTAAACCTGGGGTAAATTGACATATGTGTAGTTTGCTTAGCTTGCAAAATTCAGGTGTCCGACCAACTCTGCTCTACTGGGTTGTGTCTTTTGCACCCTATTGAGAAGATACACAATTTCTACTGAAGCACTCACCATTAGGTCGGCTTACGGTTGGCTTAGTCTTTCTCAGCCACACACACACACACACACACGTCCACCGAGTGTGAACGCCTGCAGGTTTGAGTCTGTCTGACTAGGTTTGGGTAATAAAGCTCATGCTCTCCGTGTTTTTCCGAACGCCTCCTATGCACCTCTCCTGTAATAGAGTGAAGCAAACAGCCAGCTTGCTCATTAATCCTGATGAAAATTTGGGCAGATGTGTGAATCCGGTGACGACAGGCTCGGCTGTGACACAAACCGCAGCTCTGTCCCCTGCAGCCAATCAGGTGATGAAAACCAAAGAGGAAGAGCATAAAGAGAAACGAGCGCCATTACACTCCGAGACAAAGAGAGCTCCTGCATGCGAAGAACATCAAAGTGCAATTTCAGCAAGGTCTTTTTAAAATACAGACCGAGTGAGAGCGCATTTCCCACATGTGTGAATGTGTGAGAAGCTAATTAAGCTACATGCAGAGAACCTGCGTGTGTTGAGAAGTCAGTCAAGTCAGTCAAGCCTGACAGTTGTGTGTATACAGAATAAGTGATGCGACTTCAAATGGCTTTTACACCATCGCTTGATGAAGAACCACAGCATCTTTCGATTCTCTTATACAAATTAATCCAGCACAAACTAAGATCTTCATGGAACCACCAGTGGCCGCATGCACTTTTAATAACACGTAAATGGTGTATGTGGGAGGTCTAAGGATTTTGGTTTTAATACACTTATCTGGCCAAACAAAAAGTATCATCCTTGATTTTCTGGCACATCTAAAGGCAAATGCAATCTAAGTAGTAAGTAGATATCCCCATCTACATTTCCATTTCCAGCATTTAGCAGACGCCCTTATCCAGAGCGACTTACAACTGATACAGTCTTTACAATCCAAGCAACAGTGGCAGGTTGGCGGAGGTGGGATTTGAACCCTGGACCTTTTGGTCCAAAGTCCAGTTTCTTACCCACTAGGCTACCTGACATGACTTCACTACTGACTTCACTACTTCACTACTCTGTGTAACTGTTGCAAAAATACAATTATTAGAATTTTAACTCCAGATTTTTCAGCTTTGTGTTTTCTTCTTCTGTGCTTCATTATAAATAAACCTTGAGCTAATATTTTATATTCTACTCCGTTATAATTGCCATGTAAACATCCGTATCTAAAAAAACAAAAACATGCCATGCCAGTACAAATTATCTATTGTTGCTGGTGTCTACTCATTACAATCATTACCAGTATCACCAATCAGTAAAAAAAAAAGATAGTTATGTTAGTCCACAGAACATCACCAGAGCTACCGTGAGCATTTAATTGGCCATGTAAAAACGACACAAAACAAAAGAAGCCATAAGTAAGCAGATTTAGGTTGTACTGGGGATCTTTTAATAGCGTTTGTGGCTTGAAGAGAACGTAATGGCACATATAATTGCCGAGCTAAAAGTTGCTTGAGCTTCTTTGTGATGCAAATGATGGCGTCGATCTGATGAGGGGGGAAAAAGTCTGGAAGTGCACCTTCAAACAACGGCCCAATTTAACTCTTAAAAAAGGCTTCGCAATTAATAAGCCTGACTCTGAAAGATTTCAGCATGGGGAAGCATTGGAATAAAGAGAGAAATAGACCAATTCACGAACATCAATCAGCGAATATAATTCCTCCAACTTTTTTGTAAAGAGCCAGACTTTAAATGGCATTACACATGTAGCACTGCATGAAAAATTAATCTGGCGAAGCCTTGAAATGTCATGGGTAATGATCAGCAGTGCTCTCACCTCTTTTGCCTTCTGCTTCAAACGAGCCTGCTCTGGGTCCTCCTGCCTCGAGCGACTCTGAGAGACAGACAAGAGAGAGAGAGGAGAGAGAGAGGAGAGAGAGAGAGGGAGAGGGAAAGAGAGAGGTTAACAGCTATGATAGAGTCTTGCTCTTCTGTCGAGGTGTGCACCAAAATAGAGCTGCATGAGGCCCCAAAGTGGTGTCAAGGACAGTGGGTCTGCATGTGTGTGTACAGTGGTGCCTGAAAGTTTGTGAACTCTAGAATTTTCTATATTTCTCCATTAACATAACCTAAGATAAACAGACACATTGAAAATATTACACTTGGTTATTTATTTATTCAGGAAAATGGTCCAATATTACACATCTGAGAGTGGACAAAAAAATGTTTGCCTCTGCTTTCAGTATCTGATGTGAACTGTTGAACAGTAATGCGCATCAACTTGGAGGAATCTTATCCCATTCCTCTGTAATTTCTGGAATGTTTGTCAGATTCCTCACATGAACTGGTCCTTCCACAACATTTCTACTGGATTAATTCAGGACTTGGATCTGGCCATTCCAAAACATTAACTTAATTCTTCTCTAGGCATTCTTTGGTTGAAGGATTTTGGTATTTAAAGTCATTTCAGCAAGACCCCAGTTCTTCTGAAATTCAGATCACGACATACTTGACATACTTGTTTAAAATTTGCTGGTATAATTCAGAACTCATTGTGCTGTCACTGATCTCAGGATGACCCCCTGACCAGCTCACTACCCTCAAAAATAACAAGTGGTATCTGCATGTTATGCTTTACTGGCTTTCCCACGACCCAGTTGATGGTAATCATGATTTAGGACAAAAGCAGCATCTGTGAAACCTGATCATCTTAAAACCTTGTTAGCATCTATGTCATAATGGACTACATGACATGCCTGGGGATTTTAAATGAAAATCTGGCTGCCTCTGCCAGTTACAACTGAATTGAACCTTCCAGCAGGATAATGATCCAAAACATCTGTCCGAATCCACATTAAATGGTTCAGTGACCACAGAATCAGGCCTATGAGATGAACACACCAACCCCATGACCAAGGTCAAGTGACTGGTGTGACAAAGATTCAGTGCTGTTATTTTGACAAGTGATGTGAAGAAATACTTTGAAAAAGGGTTTCTTTCGAGCAATAAGCCACAAGACATTTTTGTCATGAGGAGCAGGTGTAACTGGGCACAAGGCACACTTTTATAAAACGGCAATAAAACAATTTAATCAAATGCATGTATGTAACAAATACAACCCCAAATCAGAGAAAAGTTGGAAAATGCAAATAAAAACGATGTGCAGTGTTTCTTACATTTCTTTTGATTTTTATTTAATTGCAGACAGTATGAACCCAAGATATTTCAGTCTTTTTTGGTCAACTTCATTTCATTTGTTATTAAACATTTATTCCTGCATTTCACGTCTGACATACATTCCAAAAAAAAGCTGTGACAGGGACAATTTGGGGTTAGTAATGAGGTAAAAAAACTAAATAATGATGTGATTTCAAACAAATGACGTCAACAGTTGATTATAAATCATGATTTGTTACAAAACCAGCATCCATGAAAGGCTGAGTCTTTGAGGAGTAAAGATGACTGGAGGATCTCCAGTGGTCAACAAATGCATGAGAAAATTACTGAAATGTTTAAAAACAAATGTTCCCCAAGAAAGACTGGACTGGATTTACATATTTCAGTCCTAACTTTTTCTGATTTGGCTCGTTTTGCATCCCTGGAAAAGATGTCATCTTGAAGGCTGCTGCATATGTTGCCCTCAATGTACTTTTCTGCATTAATGCTGCCGTCACAAATTACCTTTTCCAAGGACACTGACAAGCCCATACCATGACAGAACCTGGCTATTGGACTTGCTTGATTGTTGTTTATAACAGTCTGGATGGTCCAAAGCACACGGTGTAGATATTTTACAAAAAAGACATGGAATACTGATCGGTCTGAGTAGGATTGGTCCATTGTAGATGCCTCAGAGCCCAGAGAAGTTGACGCCAATCCTGGACATTGTTAACACAAGGTTTATCTTGTACACATTAAAGTTTTAAGTGGCATTTGTGACTGTAACTCTGTATTGTAGTGCTTGATAAAGGTTTGATAAAGTGGTTCAACTAGTGATGAATGACAGTTCTTGATGGAGTGCCCGACTGAGGGATTGGAGATCATGCCTCTTCAGTTTAGGATTGTGCCCTTGCTCTTTACAAACTGAAATTCCTTGAACTGTTTATTATTATGCACTGTAGAGGGAGAAATATGCAAATCCCTTCTAGCCTTTCTTTGGGTACCACTGCTTTTAAACATTTCAATAATTTTCTTACACATTTGTTGATAAACTGGAGATCCTCTGCCCATCTTTACTCCTCACAGACTCAGCCTTTTGTGGATGCTGCTTTTGTACCAAATCATGATTATAATGACCTATTGACATCACCTGTTTGAAATCACATCATTTAGTTTTTTACCCCATTACTTGCCCTAAATTGCCCCGTCCCAACTTTTCTAGAAACGTGTTTGCAATTAAAGAACAGTCAAAGGAAATGTAAGGAACACTACATATTTTCTATCAATATTTTCCATACCGTCCCAACTTTTTCTGATTTGGGGTTGTGATTATATTATTAATAACATTCATAATAAATAATTCTACAATGCAATGTAGTCCATACCATGAAAGCTGACCAGCTGCTAAAACAAGGTTCAAATATTCCTTTCTCCAGTGTGTGGCATACAATTTATGGTTCTGTTTCAGTAACTCTTAAATCCACAGATGTTTTTCTCAGCACACCAAATTTGAAGACCATGAACAGGTTGTTTGTTTGCATACCCCCGTCACTTTTGAATTTATAAAACTTAATACTTTTATTCTCATCTTCTCACTTTTTCTCCTTAATCCTGTCCATCTCTATACACCATTCATCCACAGAGTAAATTGAACCTGACCTCAAAACTTCAGATTTGTGAGGCACTGCATCTCCCAAGTGTAACAGCTTTATGGGTTTAAAATTGACACATTAATGCTGAAATTCAGTTGAAAAGCAGTTTTACAACGGCTCAGTCAAACAGGTTGTAGACCTGAAATTTACTGAAATATTAAGGTTCTATTTCCCAAGGGGTGCGAACAATAACAATAATACTATAATGTTAAAGGTTATATTGCCTACTTATTATTTTGGGCATGCACTATAAATGAAATAAATTGCTACTAAATATAACATCCAACTCCTTTCACCAAGCATAACAGTTTTTTGGCTGTCAACAAACATAATAAATAAAATATTTTAGAAGTTTTTCCAAAAGCACTGAAGATAAATTTGCCATAAAAAATAGAGCACAAGAATACAAAATTCACAAAAAAAATTAATTAAGAAGTGGTTGGAGTACTTCACAAACCCCTCTCTTTCAAAACCACAGGAATGGCTTGCCTAAGAACAAAATATGTATATAATTGCTGTTTTCAAACCAAACAGAAGACAGCTAATTGTACTGAACATTTGTGATAACTACAAACAACTGTGTAGGAGCACTGACTCTTTTGGAAGAGTCTAAAAACTTAGCTGACACCATCATCATGAATCAGTAAATAGTTATTTTACATACAGCAGAACTCCAACAATAACCACAGGATTAATCAATCCCTTATTCTGTGAATACACAACTTTTCAGGATCAAAATGCTACGATTTATAAACCTGTCATTTAAGGGTTTGGTTTAATTCAGTGAATCATTCTTCTTCCAAACGTGACAGCCAGCGCACTTGCACGAGAGTGCGTGATCCCTATACTAACTCCACACTCGGGTCACAAATGTAGTTCTTTATTGAAAACCTTGATGAGTCTGTCCATGTATGTGAACGCTTGTATTTAATAGGTTCACACATTTTATAAGACATGGAGCTCTTCAACCCACACCTCAGTCTCATCTCATTATCTGGACTTGACTTCTGAAGAAATAATTAGACTAGAGGGTCATCTGAGATGCAAATGCAAATGATTAATCAAAGTTATTGATAAAAACCAGTATTTCACAGTAATAACCTGTCAAGACTGGAAACAGCAAAGAACCAGTGGCGTGCAGTCAGGCCATTCTAAACCCTCAGGGGTAACAAACAGGTGTATGTAAAATATTATATAAATATTTAATTCATGAAAAAGTTTTAATTAAAAATATCTTCAAATTCAAAACGCTACTCTGCGTTTTCTTGGTTGCTATAGGATGCATATCTGAATCAGAGTCCTACTAACCAATCAAAAAGCTAATTTTTGTAGATAACGTCAAATGGTAACTTGCAATAACTCAGCATGGTCAGCCAAGTCTACCTACAAAGTAACAAACCATTTTCTGGCCAAGGAGTGGAGGATGGACTTTATCTTCAAACGGACTGGTGAGTATGGAGTTTACTTACCGTATTTTCCGGGCTATAAAGCGCACCGGGTTATAAGGCGCGATATCAACGATCGGCTGCTAACGGATCTATTTTCATACATAAAGCGCACCGGGTTATAAGGCGCATGAAATTAAACAAAACTCTTAAGTTCCGTCGGAAGCTCAGTTTGGTCTTTACCTGGCGCAGGGCGTCTTCTTGCTTCCTCCACTTCCGTACCACTGATTCGTTAATGTTGAATTCTCTCGCAGGTCTGCTCTATGTCCCATGTTGTGTACTGCGTGGACTGATAGCGTTGAGTTTGAAATCCGCTTCGAAAAATGAATGAATGAATGCACGTACCCTAATGTTGAAGCCACATACCTGTATTACTCCGCGATGCTTGCGCACATACAGTGTGGCCGTAAGCTTCGTAACCTACCAAAGCCGTGCTAAAACATTTTGACAGATTTATGAGCGCCGTGTACCATCTACAATCGGTTCTAGGTCAGAAAGCACAACCAGAATTAATTCATACATTAGGCGCACCGCATCTTAAGGCGCACTGTCGATTTTTGAGAAAATTCAAGGATTTCAAGTGCGCCTTATGGTCCGAAAAATACGGTAATATGTTTTGGCTGCCCTGGCACACTGTATACATAAGAACTAAGTGATTAGGGCAGTGCTAAAACAAATGGATACAGCAATACATCACAATATTTATTTTCGCAACATACTACATTGATTTTCAGCTCAAAATAACTTTGTCCGCCGAATTATCAGTTTGACGACTCAGACTGTATCAGTGAACTATGTGGAACACTGCAATATATCGCAATATATCGAGATATAATCGTATGACCTATGTATTGTGATGCGTATTGTATCGTGAAGTCCTTTCCATTACCCACCCCAATAAGTGATCCTACCTTGTTGAACGATTGTACCTTGTAGGGTTTGTGGATTACTTTCGAACGCAATGCGCCGAAAATTGGCAGTGCCAGTTTGACCCCTACTATAAGAAGCTGAGCTCTATACATTACTCCGTGGGAACAGGGTCTCTGTCAGTGTTCCTGGCTTCTCTTCCTCTGTCTCTTTCACTTTAATCATTAGTCTTCTCTGCTGGGCAGGGTGAGACACACACCTTGCTTTGTTCACTAACTGGCTTTAAATATAACAGGTGGTTTGCACACCGTTCCCTATAAGGCTGAAGTCATATTTTAAATGGGTGATGAAGGGGGAATTATTTTAGTGGCTTCATATTTTAGAGGTCAAACTAAGATGAGCAAGGAGAGTGAGAAGGCTTAAAGCAAGGACACAAATGAAGTGTACAGCCTAACCCACATTCACTCGCTCAGTCTCTAATACACACACAATGTGCTGTTTTTTTTTTATTAACGATAACATGCAGAGTGCTACTGAATTTGTACCATAACATGACACACATTCGTACTAACGGCACTCAGAGGTGCAGTGGTGTAACACTAGCCCATGACCATGGGGACCGGGTTCCATTGGTGCCTCCCAGCTACATCAGGCTTCACTTGCAGGAACGGCTGGCTGTGTCTGAAGAAAGGGAGGTTGTCTGGGGGATCATCCCCCATTGCTGCAACAGTGATCCCTACAGGCCCTGTTCCAAGACACACTTACATCCGCGCCCTGTATTAGGACAGGCTTCAAACCCTGGCCAGGTCAACTAAATGTTGTTTTATATAATTATTATATCCAATAATGTTGTTTCTGTTTAATACTGCACACACATTTCCTGTATTTTTTGGATGTATTCTAATAAAGTGAGAAATAGTTATACATGATCATTATACCATTGCTCAAACAACAAATCTAATGGTGGCCTAGGACTTTTGCACAGCACTGTAAGAAGTACTACTGAATTTTTTTCGGGTATTTATGGCACGGGTAACAACAGAAAATTGCTAGCCCACCACCGTAGTGACATGCAGTGGCTTTTGGCTGGCTTGGGTATCTTACAGACATCTTACAGAGTCCACTGCCAGCCCTCCAGTACACCTGTACACCTGCACCCCATGCTCACTGGGATAGGCTATGGCCCTACCAGCAACCCTGCCCAGGAAAAGCAAGAGCAAGGAAAAATGTTCTTGTTGTAGCTGTTGTACCAAGCAACAAATCACTGAGGCCTGTAACCCCCAACTGCTCTGCTCTATAAATGAATAAATGTAGGAGATCACATGCAGGTTGGTAATGTAGGAATGGAGGACTTCTGGATGGTTAATGGTGAGTGGACTCACTTTGGCTGCCTTGAGGAGAATCTCTCTCTCCTGCTCGTCTTTCCTCTGTTTCTCCAGCCGCTCCAATTGCTCGAAAAACTTCAACTGAGAGCGAACATCTGATGACTGCTCATAACACTCCTCATCCTGAAACAACATAAAACAAGCAGGATAAACTGAGAGAGAGACTTAACCAAAAGTTTAGATTTACTAAAACAACTCTTTCCCCTTGGACCTTTGTTTATGACTCACAACTAAAGCGCCATCCAAAGCTCAGCAGATTCAGTTTGTGGGCAAACAAACCGTTAACACCATAATTAAACATGTTTATTTCGGAAAAGCACCCGCAACGCTCTTCTCGTTCTCGTATTACCTCAGTCTCTCCAACTTGTGTATGTTTGTGTGGAGATCACAGTGGCACAGAGCTGAAAGACCTTTGAGATCCAGTCGTTCTCGCTCGTTCCCTCCTCCTGTCTCCCTATCCTTTGTCGGGCGCTGAGGCGGAGTGTTTGGGTCGCTGAGTTTTTTCGTTCCATTGATGCTGACAGAGTGGCTTCACAGGCCTTGCGCTTCTAAGGCACCTCATCTCCAAATCAAAACAGAAAAGATGCGACAGGAAAAGATCTGTAGATCTGCAGAGTGAGCAACAAGCGGCGATCCTCTGCAGTCCTGCTTGCAAATAAACAACTTAATAAATAAAAACGGCCTTTTAACTCCAGCTCCTCCCGTCTCGCCTCTTTCTTCTACAGCGCTCGGGTTTGTTGCTCTGCATTTGTACGTGGGGCTACAAAACGATGCAGAGAACACACGAAAAGTTATTTTCCGTTGCACTCTTGGATGGCTGTTTATCCCTTTTCTTTTCGACCTTTTAATTTGCAGCTCCAAAAGTTCGATGTGTGCTCCCTCTGGGACGACATCAACATCTAAACATCTGCTTTTCAAATGCAAGTGGTCCAACACGAACGTGCTTCAGATATATATGCATTGTAAAATGTATTTACGAACAACAAACACTCGGAAGGGATATAATAAAAACTCTTTATAAAGCAAATTACCAGGAACACTCAGGCACCAAAGTGACAGCTTTGACAGTTTTCAAAGCTGAAACGTTAAATTGTTGTTATTCTACATCTTTAAAAAAGTGCCTTGCTCCCGAAACATTACTACAAAACTTTCCATGAAGTAAAAACAATTAAAAGGCAGGAAAATATTTGTGTTGAGCTCATAGTATTGTCGAGAATTGACACCCTAAAGTAAAGAGAAGTTTCCTCCTTCTCTAAAGCCTTTCAAGACATTTAACTTAGCTTAATCAAAAACTAAAAGTCAGACACTTATAACCTTATGATGGATGTAACAACTTGATGTCCAATATAATTAGTCAAAATGACTCACATACTTAAAAACAAAAGCTGAAAGTGTTGACTTGGCTTCCAAAGTATCAAGATCTCCATTCAATCAAGCATATATGGGATGTGCTAGACAAATAAGTCCAATCAATTATGACCCTGTCTTACAACTTACAGGTCCAGATACCATAGGACATATTTTGAACACCTTTGGAACTAGTCCAGAAATTTAGTGAACTGACTTATTAGAACATGACACTACCGGTTCTTTAGTACAACCAATACCAATGATTGTCCATGGAAATGCCATGTTACATTTACCTGTTAGCACTGGCTGCGACTGAAAAAACCAAGGCCACTTAAATTGGAATCAGTGGGCTTCATTCGTAAAACCGTCGTAAAAAGACGCGTAAACAGTGCGTAAATTACACGTAAAATGGAGGTTTTAAACACCTCAGTGTCACTGCTGGACTGAAAATATTCCAGCTACCAAAAAATGTCCTGCCACCAGCATCCTGTGCACAGTGAATGAACACAGTGTTTAAATACTCCAGCAGCACTGCTGTGTCTGATCCATTCACACCAGACATTACCAGAACACACACTAATACACCACCACAGTGTCACTGCAGTGCTGAGAATGATCCACCTCCCAAATAATGCCCTGTGGGTGTCCTGACCATTAGAGAGCAGAGTAAAGGAGACAAAGTATGCAGAGAAACAAACTACAAAGTGCTTCTATATGGTACATGAAACTGATCAAATGGATAATGAGTCCACCCACACTTCACCACCGCATTCTCAAACAACGTCACAAACGCCTTTGGCGTCAACTCCTGTTAACTCCTGGTAATGCCTGTGCTGTGTCATGTCTCTCACTCCATTCCTTACTCTCTCACTGCACACAGAAAGGAAATCAAATGAGCAGGTTCATCACACACAGGTGTAGCCGGCTCATCACCTGCTCATACCCAGTATCCTCCTCTCTCTTTTGGATACGCATTACCATGGCCCCTCGCTGCCACAATTACATTTTTAATAAGTACTGTAGTTAAGTAGTAGAGTGAAGTTCCTCCATTAATGCTCCTGCAAGCGCTCATTCTTTGAGGATTTTTTTGGATACTGCAATCCAACTGCAGCTAAACCTTTTCTAATCTGGAACTCTGTTCATAATAGATTAGACAGTTCCGGTCTGAGATTTCCTACTGAATGCTCACATCTCATGTACTCATTCAGAGATGCAGACATTTTTAGAGGAGATAAATGAAATGATGAGACACAGCGATCCAAAAACACTGCAGATCACAAGCCACAGGTTTCCAAAAAGTGGAGGAAGAGTTACCCCCGTCATCTCACCTCTCTTACCTTGCAGGAGTCCATCCTGTGTTGGGCTATGGACGACACCTTTTCCAGTACGGTCCTAAGACGTGACTGCGTAGCGTGGGAAATGAAGTTTACCGCCTCCAGAGGAACTTCCGTCACCCCAAACTTCTTAGCTAGGAGACACAGGAATGGCTGTTATTACATATTTAAAGTGCACTGACATAATGATTACTGAATCTTATTAATGCTACACCTAATCCTAATCTTAACCTCAGTAAGGCAAATCTTTTATCTGTTCTTTGATTGTCGTTTAGTTTTGTTTTTCAGTCCTTATTAGGAACGTGTCAGTAAAATCTCCCCTCAAGGTAATAAAAATGAATAAATAAATAAAAAATATTCAGCTCTTTCTATCCTTGTGGAACATTTGGTCCTCATAACAATACCTAAATAAAATATGCTGGGACTGTGGTAGCCTAGTGGGTAAGGTACTGGACTATGGACCAGAAGGTCCAGGGTTCAAATCCCACCTTTGCCAAGCTGCTACTGTTGGGTCCTTGAGCAAGTTCCCAGGCCAGCCAGGGGATACAATTCCTCCAGCAGGATCCCAGTTGGCTGCGCCTGATATACCTCCAGCAGGAGTCATCCAGGAGGCATCCTTATCAAACGCCCGAACCACCAACTGGCTCCTCTCAATGCGAAGGAGCAGCTGTTCTATTTCAAGCTCCTCCTGGATCTCACCTTCACGGAGAGTATACCCAACAACCCACCAACGAAAGCTCATGTTGTATCTGCAGTCTCATTCCTTCGGTCATTACCCAAAGCTCATGACCCTAAGTGATGGTGAGGACATAGACCGATGGGTAAATTGAAGGCAAATCATATAATCACTTTTGATCAATTCTGAATTAATTACGTTTCCCTTTGGACTCTCCAGGTTTGTGCAAAATCTGATGATTCCTGTTATCCCAGAATGCTTTCTCAGTATTCCAAAAGCAACTTGATGTTACTGAATGCTTCATTTTGCCTTCACATAGCTCAAAGCAGGTTAGATTCCCAATCGGGACTCTGCCTGTGTGGAGTCTACATGTTCTCTCCATGTCCACATAAGTTTTCTCTAGGTACTCTGGCTTCCTCCCACATTCCAAAGACATGCATTAGGTCAACCGGTCTCTTTAAAGTGTCCCAGTGTAAGAGTAAGTATGTGCCCTGCTATGGATTTGATCCCTGTGCTATTGGTTAGGCCCTAGCTCCTCAGGACCTCAACTGACTGGGTATAAAAACCAATGAATGAATGAGTTTTGCTGGCTAGAAGAAACCGCAGAAGCTCCTCATACTCGTCTTTTCCATACTCGATTACAAGAATGTTTTTCTTGCTAGTCTGCCAGTCTGGTTCCATTGCTTCATTACAGAGCTTTCAGAATTTTGCTGCCAGTTTGGTACACGACCTTTCAAAGTTAGTGCAAGTCCTTTACTGAGATCACTCCACTGTTTCAGCCAGGATCAAGTTTTAAACTCGTCCCTAGGCCTCAAGCAGTCCTGCGCCACGTTATTTACACTGTTTGATTCAGAACTACACCAGCACGCCAGCTCAGGTCTTCAGCTTAAGGGTACCTGGTACATACTTCTCTTCGATCTAATCATGCCCAAATGGCCAGACCTTGATGTTTCAGTGTTCTAGCTCCTCATTGGTGGAATGGGCTTCCCAAACCTCAGAATCAGAATGACCCTTCCTTCCACAGAAGTCTGAAAATTCAGAACTTCAAACAACTGCCATCTACACAGCATGCCTAATGCCACCACATTTTTAATTTAGGGAAATTCACAAGAATTGTAGAAAATACACGAATGTACCGTATGACCCCATGTAGTGGAAAGCCATAACACTTAAGAGGTTAGTATGAGGGACCTGATACTTTTGTTTGATGCAAGTCAAAAATGCACTGATAGACAGTATTATGAACAACACAGAAGATCACCCAGATGAACCAGAGACTCAATGAGTGAACGTGAACACGTTTAAATAGTTATAAGTGAAAGAGAATACACTGATACTGTGTGGGGGGCAAACAAAGGAGCACTAATTACAATAGGACAGGTACATGTCAGGACATCTGTCCATGAACTGAATCTCAAGAGAAGGTGGGTCATGCAGAAAAAACAACGACCCGAAGCACACAAGTCGTTCTACCAAAGAATGGTTCAAGAAGAATAAAGTTCATGGTTTGGAAAGGCCAAGTCAAAGTGCTGACCTTAATTCAACTGAAATGTTGTGGAAGGAGCTGAAGTGAGCAGTTAATGTGAGGGGGGATAATTTTCCTCAATAAATAAATGACCAAGTATAATATTTTTGTCTCATTTGTTGAACTGGGTTCTCTTTATCTACTTTTAGGACTTGTGAGAAAATCTAATGATGTTTTAGGTCATATTTATGCAGAGATATAGAACATTTTAACTCAAATTTTAGACTCAAGTTCATAAGTTGCTCAGGATAAGAATCCCTGCCAAATGACTAGATGTAACCGCAAACGGAAGAAGCATGCTTTCACAATAGAGTTAAGTGCACAGTTGATTCCACTGATTAATCCTGACATTGTCGAGGAGATCATGTTCTGATCCAAACATTTTGAGCAATCGTTAAATGCACGGTTCCATTGTGTACTGATATCTTGAGACTTTTGTTTGTCTGGCTGAGCTGTAGTTTTCTCTAAACAGGAATTTACCAAAGTTGAAAGCTTACTGACTGCCACAATATCCAAACACTTCACAGTGCACAAAGAGTGAAAATCACATAGCACAACATGGACAAACCTTGGTCTTTTCTGTGTGTAAGCCACATAATTACTTTATAAAACCTGTTGAAGAGTGAACTCCATGTCTCTCTCCAAGCAGTTCAGAAAGAGACACTGTACAGACTCTGCAACAGCCACTAGACTGACATCACACGGTGTCACAGGGTATCAGCTGTTAGTATTAGGACATTTTTGAGTAAAATCACCAGAACATCAATTCAATGTTCGATTACGCATTAAAACTAGGGTTTGAAAAGAAGAAAAATCAAAGCTGGTGATGAAAGTGACTGAATGGTTTCATGGGTCTCTGTACTGGTTAAAATGACAGTGGTTAGCACTGTCACCTCACAGCTACAGGGATCACCAGTTCGATTACCGATCCAGGCTCCACTTGTATGGAATCTGCATGTCCTCTTCGTGTCTGCATTGGTTTCCTCAGAATACTCCAGTTTCCTGGCCCAGCCAGAAAGCCATTTCAGGGGAGGGCTAGCAGATTTCATTAAATTCATTAAGCTACCATCACAGATAGGGCTGCCACAATTACTACATAATCATCTAATCACAATTATTTAAGATAATCACAATTAACTGAAATGATCACAATCATGTAAGACTACAGTAATTTTCCACAGTTGGTGGCAACCAAGTTTGATTAAAAGAAAGCAGTAAATGCATTCATTGAGACGTATTAACGAAAAAAAAAGAAAAAGCTTGAACTTCTAACTTTGTGCTGTAACATGTAGAAGGCAGTGCTGAGTATTGTTGGTGTATTTGTTACCTGTGTAGTTAATTCTGTATTTTTGGCATGTATACTAGCAGAATGAGTTGAACTTTTGGCATGCAGTGCATCATTTTGACAGTAATTTAGGCTTGTACTTCATTAGTTTTGTGTTCAATAAAGAGACAACTAAATCGTTAATTATTTATATGACAATAAAACGTCAGCTAAAGTTTCAGGACTGTGACAGGCCTAAACTCAGGGCTTCTTAACCATACCACCTAACCTTCACTTTTCAAGCCTTACCCAGAATTTGAACTGAGGACCTCAGGAACTGTTGTTTCCAGTACTTTTCACGCACTGGCTAGTTGACCAATTAGAGTCAGTGTGCGCATCATATTATTTGGAGAAAAAACAAAAAAACAGCTACTTACTACAGTGGGGCAAAAAGTATGTAGTCAGCCACTGATTGTGCAAGTTCTCCTACTCAGAAAGATGAGAGAGGTCTGTAATTTTCATCATAGGTACAAGATTTCTGAGCAATTTCTGAGAGCCAGGAATCTTGCTTGTTTGACGGTGACCAAATACTTATTTTCCACCATAATTTACAATTAAATTCTTTAAAAATCCTACAATGTGATTTCCTCGATTTTTTTTTCTCATTTTGTCTCTCATAGTTGAAGTGTACCTATGATGAAAATTACAGACCTCTCTCATCTTTCTAAGTAGGAAAACTTGCACAATCAGTGGCTGACTAAATACTTTTTTGCCCCACTGTATGTATCAGGATTCACCACATTATCAGACATACCCACCCTGTAAATGAAACCATGCATACAACCTACGCTGTTCAGATCAGTTCAAAAAAGTGAACACTGTGTCTGTGCTCTGTTTAGTGTTTGTATGCCTCTGTATTTGTGGATCTGAGTGAAGATGGCAGATTGTCTTGCCTCCCTTGGTCTGCTGTCACCCAAAAGCTTCCCTTACTCAATCACTGACCAGCAGGGGACACTCACTCAACCACCCACCACCCACTCATTCATTCACACACGCACACACACATGCGTGCACACACAACAGCAGCATAAATTTACTTTTAGCCGATGCTCAAGGATGCGCAGAAACAATCATTAATGGCGGGGTGGGAGATCCACAGAGAACTGCGTCTCAGGCTCTGTCCCATTTAACACAGTGTGTTTATGTGCACTTCATAATCTGATCAGAATCGGATTTAATCCATTAATTCAACCAGTTAACCAATTACTCAAGTGGTCACAAACAGCATACCCCGATTTCTCAGATCAGATTAAAGCCTATAAATCAGATAAAGAAAGCTGGATTTTAACTCAGTGGCTGGATTTCTCGGTGCATGTATTCCAGTTTGCGCATGCGTTCAAACAAATCCATTCACCCTAAGAGACATGAGATCTGTTGGGCTCGGTTCCACAGGCCTGATGCTTGTTTGCCCTCACAGGATCTGGCAACCCTGGAAATAACTGCAGCATACCAACCGCTACCAAACACTTTTGGGGAGACTCTTGGCGAGATTATTGGCTGGTTGCAAAGTACAAATCGGATTATTGCCCAAGTCAGGCAAATCCGGATGTTTCTCGTTATCTGATTACCCAAAAGCATGTAAATTTATTATCAGATTGCTAGAAAAAAATCTGGAGTTATTGGATTTAAGTGCATGTATACACACTCACAGATATTCCACTCAGATCGAGAGAGTGGTTAGTTTATTTAACGTTGCTCTCAGCATCAATGGCTATTTAATGACAGACATGAGGTTACATCGATATAAAAGGTTGCATCAAAATTAGTCATACATACTCAGACTGGGCCAATTTTAGTGTAACCAATTAACCTAATGCATGTCTTTGGAATGTGGGTGGAGACTGGTGTACCCGGAGAGTGGGAAGGATGATGGGAGGGAGCTTGTGATATTTAAGATGAGACTGTAATTGTAGAGGGAAAACAAGACCTCTTGCTGTGCTTGCATTACCTGTCTCAAGTATGCGCCGGTGAAGTAGGCCCGTGGGCAGGAAGGCCTCGTCTTTACACGAGCGAATCTGCGTGCCCACCAGCTCGGAGTTGGTTGCTAAGATACGGGCACTCTCCTCGCTAAGGTTTACCCCTGCCATAGATGCCACATCGTTGATGTCATCATCGTCCCTGGAACCCAAAGAACAAGGGGTATTACAAAAACGGATAGTTGCAGTTCTAAAACATTCGAACCAGGCACACCTGTGACCGTCTCACAACTGCCCTATGAAAGGAGTGCATGTCAAACAAACACTCCATGACCAAAAAAAAATTCTTCGAGATAGAAACTAGTAGCTTACGGCTACAAGTTGTTTAGCATCAACCTAAATTATCACCCGCTTAAAGTCAAGAACTTCGTAGTACTCACAAGTCTGTTAAAATTGTACGTTATCATATTTTAATCTATTTATAACGAATTTTACACTCGTAAACAAGTTAAGTTAAGATCAGTGTGTGGTTTAAGGAGGTAGTTTCCCTTACTGCTCATCAGTATTTGCCTTGTAGTGAGGGTGCAAAGAAATAAATCTATTTCAGACATTAAGTCCACGAACAACCAATTATTAACACTGGATTCAAAATTTGCATGCAGTATTAAAAAATTGAAAACAAATGAGAACTAAACAGCTTATATAGGTCACAGTGGCAAGTATTTAGAGTGACCTTCCCTTACACTTGAGCAATAGCAGCATCTGGCACCTTTATCAGGATGAAAAACCATTCTTCAGCCCAAGGAAGCTTGACCAGGAAGGGGTCTTTTTGGAAGGGCGGCACCCAAGAAACCATATTTTCAAAAGGGGATCAGGGTGAAAAGGCTACGATATGCTAAAGGTCACAAAAACTGGAATAAAAATCAGTGGAGTGACAAATCCAAATTTGAAATTTTTGGGTCCAGTCATTGACAATATTATATATGATCATTATACCATTGCTAAAACAACTAATCTAATGGTGGCCGAAGACTTATGCACAGTACTCTGCATACACTACAAATATAAAACCCTTAAAACCCTCCAATAGGGAATAGGGTCCCCAATCAGACCCCTTAAACACCAATTTCCTGCCAACGATGTGTTAAAACTCTCTCCCAGGGATTTCTCATTTACTTCCAGCAGTCCAGGTCTCCTTTTCAGAGAGACTTCTGAACTTTTCTGTTATTACTGCCCCCCTGCTGTAGCTGTGCAAATCTGTCTTTTCCCTGCAGACAATGTATGGGTTCTGACAACACGGTGGGAGGCTGACACAGGTGATTAAGGGTGCTCTCTAAGATATGGATGCAACTTCAATTTAGTGGCGATATGGAACTAAGAGATTGTATTGGTCCATGTAGATGAGTGTTTGTTGAAACCACCAAGCGAGACGAGCTACGAGAGGCATTTTGCTTACGAACAGACTGAATGGCTTGATAGCCTATAGCTAAAACACAGCTGTGTTAGAGCGTGCTCAGTGAGTGTTAGAAGACAGTAAGCACTTAAAACACTGTTCTAAATGATTATTTCTGCCTTCTGCACTGAATGGCCAGCATTAGACAGACTACCGTCTGTACAACTGACAGGTCAAGCTTGGAGAAAAAAGACGACGCATTCAGCAACATTAACGTGCCAGAATACAGCTGCAAAAACAAGTTTGTCAAATATTTACGTGGCTAAAGTACTCGTTATATTCATATGAGAAAAATGTGATAAAACCTCACCAAGTCTTGTAAAACAAAAATCAACATTTTGTGCGCACCAGTGAGCATACTGGATTTTAAGGAGTCTTGACATTATAACATTAACATCTTATCAACTACAAACCTACAGTAAATTTCACCAGTTTCAATTGCACCAGCTCCTAATGCTGAGCCTCCCTGGCTCGTATCCTGCCTCTGGCAAGGTGAGATTTGCCTGTCGGTCAGAATCGAGCCGAAGTTCCCGGTTCATGTCTCTGGTCCACTGAGCAGGAGTTCCCTTGACGACATTAAATTTTACAGATGGACCACAGCATTAAAGTGTTGTAAACAAAATATCCTGCCACTTTAGTTTGAGGCCTTAATTATTTTTAATTCCATTAAAGTTTAATTCCAGTAAAGTTGATTTCCAAATAAGTTTGAGAACACCAAAATGATTCATTCAACTTCATAAAACAATCCATCCACGATCTCTATAGGGAACAAACTTAACTATGACATGTATGCAATATAATTCTAAAGCCTGACAAGAAAAACACACTAGTGGATCATCTGGAAGGGTTTTTAAACTTTTACCCATGCCAGATGTCTTGTTCCACTGTTTCGTGTGCAGTGTATGGACTAAAATGCAAAAATGGAGCAAAACAAACCAATACATTTTAGACTGCTTTACTTATGCACAATTTTATTTAAAAAAAAATCATCTACCATGTCCTTACCACCGATAGCTGTATTCATTAATGATAACAATAAAGCACAAAGTTGGTCTTGAAAGCCAAGTTTTAGCACTCAGAGGACTGACAGAATGGGACTTAGCCCAGGTTGGATTAAGGGGTCATGGAAGTATCTGTGGGCAAAAAAAGTGCCAGCAGGAAGAGGTAGCTGCAACATGCTGCCCTGACAGCTTAATTAGTGCTGCTGCCAAAGATTTATTGGTTTAACAGTCAGTGCCTGCAGCTACAGTTTGCCTCAAGGCTGGACAGAAACGTCCATTATGATGGACTCTGTGGCCTGGACGGTTACACACACGCACTGACACACATGCTCACAATCATGGCCCCACACACACACTCGTTTGTAATACAATATGTGTGAGGTCTTTCTATTGACAGTGTATTACTTCAGCTAAATTATGCTAGCACCATACCTAATATGAGTAAAGCAAATCTTTTTGTTCTTTTTTTTTTTTTTTGTAAAACTGCACTACTATTTCAGGCATTGTTCAATCAAAAACACACACACACACACAGCTTTGGTAATTTAAAGCAATTATGGAAATTATAATTACTTAAACATAGCCAACGTGGAAGTACATCCCTACTGATAACAACGCCATTATGCATCTTTAGTAATAAGCAAGTCAGGACAACAAGGCTTTTCTTGCAGGCATTGTGACTCACAGTGTGTAGATATGTATACTCATTGTAATTTTTTCATACTACACTCACTGGGGACTCACCAAAGAGTTGGAATCAAATGTAAGTGTATATGTATGAATGTAATGATGATATATGTAAGCAAAAGCCTAACTTTATTGGGGAAAGCTATACAGTTGAAAGGAGGCTCTAGTACCCGGTTTGGCTGCCTCTTGTCTGGATCCAAGAGGAGATGGGGTTGGGCACTGAAGGCAAACAGGTTCCATGTGGCACATTTGCCCACAGATCTTGCAGTTCAGTTATGGGTTCATAACTACTACCCATACAAAACCACATACAGCAGACGGTTAGTCTTTGGTGAAATTGGTGCATCAGACTGCCAAGAAACAGATCATTTAATTTACAAGTTTCCACTACAGTCTTAAGAAAAGTGGCAAAGCTGCACCTAACCAAAACGGAAAGATGAAGGACCAGATGCCCAACTTCAAAAAACCAAAAAGTACGAAAGGATGTAGGTTAAGGCAAACACACTTTATGCCAAACTTGAGGACAGTTTGATTGTATTAGCAGTGAAAAGTTAAAGATTAGATTAGAATGTGAGATTAAGCTAATTAACTACCTTTTTCACAACCCTTTCTACCCACCTTTATCAAGGGTGTCACTAATGGAGTTGACTGTACACTCCAAAAACAGCCCAAACACAAATATGCAAAATATTAAGCTTTTAATAGCCTCCACAGCAAATAGCTGGTTAGGAAATCAGCAAAAATGAAACAAACAGATGTATGGGATAGGCATATTCACAACAGTCAGGAAAAAAGTTTTTTCCACTCAATGGTAATGGCTTCAAGCTGTTGACAAGTAGTTGAAAATGTTTCCCGGTTCATTTGTGTTTAATGTGAGACCAAATATTCTAGACGGGAGTTCAAATCTGGACTGTGACCAGGCCAAAACATGAGCCTGACAGACTTGATCTCAGACCACTTCTTGGTGGTCTTCACGGTGTAAGCAGTAGTTTTGTCCCTCTGTCAACCTTGGGAAGCATGTTTTTCCTCAATAATTTCCTGCACTCCAAAGCATTAATTAAATATTCACAGAGAAGCAGTTCAGCAGTAACCCCAGTTGAAAATACTGCTACTCCACATGACCACTACTTCCATGCTTAAATGGTAGCACAGATGCATTCACTGGTGTACAGTCGTATGAAAAAGTTTGGGCACCCCTGATAATTTTCATGATTTTAGTTTATAAATCATTGGTTGTTCAGATCAGCAACTTGAGTTAAATATATCATATAGCAGATGAACACAGTGATATTTGAGAAGTGAAATGAAGTTTATAGGATTTACAGAAAGTGGTGCAGTAATTATTAAACAAAATTAGGCAGGTGCATAAATTTGGGCACCCCAGCAGAAAAATTACATCAATATTTAGTAGATCCTCATTTTGTAGAAATAACAGCCGCTAAACGCTTCCTACAGCTTCCAGTCTGGATTCTGGTTGAAGGTGCTTTGGACCATTCTTCTTTAGAAACATCTCCAGTTCAGTCATCTTTGATGGTTTCCAAGCATGGACAGCCCACATTTTCAGTAATATTCATGTCTGGGGACTGAGATGGCCATTCCAGAACGTTGTACTGGTTCCTCTGCATGAATGCCTTAGTAGATTATGAGCAGGGTTTGGGGTCGTTGGCCTCGGTGCAACTTTGTCACTGATTCTTGAACATTGTTCTTAAGAATCTGGAGATATTAACTGGAATCCATGCGACCCTCAATTTTAACAAGATTCCTAGTACCTGCACTGGCCACACAGTCCCGCGGGCATTATGGAACCGCCACCAAATTTTACTGTGGGTAGCAAGTGTTTGTCTTGGGATGCTGTGTTCCTTTTCCGCTCCTTGTTATGTCCAAATAACTCAATTTTAGTTTCATCAGTACACAGCACTTTATTCCAAAATGAAGCTGGATTGTCCAAATGTGCTGTAGCACACCCTCAGTGACTCTGTTTGTGGCGTGTGTCTGCAGAAAAGGCTTCTTCTGCATTACTCTCCATACAGCCTCTCCTTGTGCAAAGTGGCGCTGTATAATTGACGATGAACAGTCACAAGACACCATCTGCAGCAAGATGAGGTTGTAGGTCTTTGGAGGTGGTCTGTGGCTTGACTATGATTGTTCTCACCATCCTTCGCCTCTTTTTGCTATCTGAGATTTTTCTTGGTCTGTCCACTTCGGGAGTTCCTTACTTAACTAGAACTGTGCCCTGTGGTCTTCCATTGCCTCACTATGTTCCTCACAGTGGAAAACTGACAGCTGAAATCTCTGAGAGAACTTTTCCCTTTCCCTGAACCATGATGTTGAACAACCTTTGTTTTCAGGCCATTTGGAGAGTTGTTTTGAGGCTCCCATGTTGCCACTCTTCAGAGAAGATGCAAAGAGGAGAAAAACTTCCAATTGGCCACCTTAACACTTTCTCATAGTTGGATTTCACTTGTGTATGTAGATCAAGGGTCAATGAGCTTACAAAACAAATTTTTGTGTTCCAATAATTAGTGCTAAAGGTATTCAAATGACAAGGGTGCCCAAATTTTATGCACCTGCCTAATTTTGTTTGAATAATTACTGCACACTTTCTGTAAAACCTATAAACTTAATTTCACTTCTCAAATATCACGGTGTTCATCTGCTATATGATATATTTACCTGAAATTGCTGAGCTGGACAACCAATGATTTATAAAGAAAAATCATGAAAATTATCAGGGGTGCCCAAACTTTTTCATACCACTGTATTTCTCACCCGATCTTCCAGGACACCTCACAGTCCAAGTCTGTCCTTGATGCTTTTCTTAGACTGCATGGCTTTTTAACACATCTAGACACAAAACCTGCATTAGACAACTCTCTGGTTATTGGTCTACTCTTGTTTTCTGCTGGCAGTTTAAGGCTTTGTGAAGGACTGTGGTAGCCTAGCGGGTAAGGTAATGGACTATGGACCAGAAGGTTCAGGGTTCAAATCCCATTGAGCAAGGCCCTTAACCCACAATTGCTTGGATTGTAAGACTCTACCAATTGTAAGTCGCTCTGGATAAGGGCGTCTGATAAATGCTGTAAATGTAAATGCACATTTCAAAAGGTGGTCGTCCCTGCTTGAAGAGAGTTTGGGCCTTACAGATCTTTTCCTTCTATGTGTTGACCTATTCTCTTAATAGCTGATAGAGAAAGAGGGAGTAGGTGCTGTACCTTTGGGGTCTTGCAAATTTCAGAATAGTTGCAGCAGCCCACGCATGCTATTTTGCTTACTTTATAGCATATTTCCTCACTCATTTACACTGGGACTCAAGACTGCACAACTCTACGGTTAGATCTCTCTCACTCCTGGTTCCACTTAACAGCTTGATTTCAGACTTGTGATGCATCGGGTGTGGCAGATCACCAACTAAGGACTAATCTGTTATGGAAAGAAAACGTTTTGGAAGATTTTGAACACCCAAACATGTGGTAGTTTGGCTGTACATCTTTTAATGTTTATCTTTGTGTACAAGAAGACCATGTAAATAAATTTCCCCGTTTCCAGCATTCTCCCTAGCAGTTCACTGCAGCAATGAGCAGTGACAGGCAAATGGTGGCTCAGTTCTCAGGAATGCATCTTAGTTCTTCTCAAGTTTCTAACCAATGTTTTGTTGCCAGGTCCATTAAAAGATGAATATTTACAATTTTAGGTTTGATCCATTTTGCCCAGTAGTGTGGATGTTTCACATACAAGAAAATAGAACCATTGTCACTGTATTTAGCTGACTGTTTAACCCCACCTTTCATACACAGGCTACCACTATACAGTTATTGTTTATTTAAACGTGCTATGCCATTAAATAAACATGTTGCTTAATTAAGCACAAAAGAAAAATACTAGCAGCATCAACATACTAATCTAGAAGTATAACATATATATGAAGAGCTTGGATTTATAGTATGGCTACTTTTTTTTGACAGGATTTACCCATAAAACCTGTTAGGCAATCAGAAATGTATATTTTTTCTGGTGCCATTGTATCATTTTCACAATAAAATGTACTATTTATAGATTTTTTTTCTTTAAACAGATTACAGAAGTGTATAGTATACCTCGGAGAAACTCGTCTAGAAAGCAAAGAAGTTTTGGTCACTGCCACCACAAAATGCTCTAAACAAGGGCACTATGGCAACACAACATCTTAATCTTACTATACACGTTCAATAGGTCTGTCGCACAAGTGCTTTCCTTTTGGGGAAAAAGAGAAGAACGTAAATATAAAGAGTATAAGACAGAATGTTCTAAGAGGTAGTAAGAAATCACAGAAAACACTCAGAGATTCCGGGACAAGTTACAAATGATACGCAGAGGTAAAAGATAAAGAGGACTGCAGTCTGCTCTCAAAGTCACCTACATTCAGCTGCTGCAGTTAAGTGAAATGCTGCCCCCGAGTGTCAGTCTAGGGTACTACAGCCTCTAAGAACAATCCATAATATCCAAATAATATACGGTATTTGTGAGGTATCTTTATTACACATATTGCTGATGCCAAATACGAGTGCGCGATGTGTACAGTGGTGTGAAAAAGTATTGGCCCCTTCCGGAGTTCCTATTTTTTTTACATGTTTGTCACACAAGTGTTTCGGAACATCAAACCAATTTAAATATTATTCAAAGACAACACAAGTAAACAAAATGCAGTTTTTAAATGAAGGTGTTTATTATTAAGGGAGAAAAAAATCCAAACCTACATGGCCCTGTGTGAAAAGGTGACTGCCCCCTTGTTAAAACATAACTATGGTTCATCACACCTGAGTTCACTGTCTCTAGCCACACCCAGGCCTGATTATTGCCACACCTGTTCTCAGTCAGGACATCACTTAAATAGGACCTGCCTGACAAAGTGAAGTACATCAAAAGATCCTTAAAAGCTAGACATCATGACAAAAAAAGAAATTAATCACCCAAAAAGATTTAGGAACAATTGAGGAAGAACGTAATTGAGATCTAACAGTCTGGAAAGGGTTCTAAAGCCATTTCTAAAGCTTTGGGTCTCCAGCAAACCACAGTGAGAGCGATTATCCACAAATGGCAAAGACATGGAACAGTGGTGAACCTTCCCAGGAGTGGCCGGCCAACCAAAATTACCCCAAGATTGCAGCGACGAGTCATCCAAGAGATCACAAAAGACCCCACAACAACATCCAAAGAACTGCAGGCCTCACTTGCCTCAGTTAAGGTCAGTGTTCATGCCTCCACCATAAGAGAGAGACTGGGCAAAAATGGCCTGCATGGCAGAGTTCCAAGACGAAAACCACTGCTGAGCAAAAAGAACATTAAAGCTCGACTCAATTTTTCCAGAACACATCTTGATGATCTCCAAAACGTTTAAGAAAACATTGTGGACTGACAAGACAGAAGTTGAACTCTTTGGAAGGTGTGTGTCCCATTACATCGTAAAAGTAACACAGCATTTCAGAAAAAGAAAATTATAGCAGCAGTAAAATATGGTGGTGGTAGTGTGATGGTCTGGGGCTGTTTTCCTGCTTCAGGACCTGGAAGACTTGCTGTGATAAATGGAACTACGAATTCTGCTGTCTACCAAAAAATCCTGAAGGAGAATGTCCGGCCATCTGTTCATGACCTCAAGCTGAAACGAACTTGGGTTCTGCAGCAGGTCAATGATCCAAAACACACCAGCAAGTCCATCTCTGAATGGCTGAAGAAAAACAAAATGAAGACTTGAGTGGCCTAGTCAAAGTCCTGACCTGAATCCTACTGAGATGCTGTGGCATGAACTTAAAAAGGCCGTTCATGCTCAAAAACCCTCCAATGTGGCAGAATTACAACAATTCTGCAAAGATGAGTGGCCAAAAGTCCTCCACAAAGCTGTAAAGGACTCGTTGCAAGTTATCGCAAACGCCTGGTTGCAGTTGTTGCTGCTAAGGGTGGCCCAACCAGTTATTAAGTTTAGGGGGCAATCACTTTTTCACACAGGGCCATGTAGGTTTGGATTTTTTCTCCCTTAATAATAAACACCTTCAGTAAAAATTGCATTTTGTGTTTACTTGTGTTGTCTTTGACTAATATTTAAATTGGTTTGATGTTCCGAAACACTTAAGTGTGACAAAGATGCAAAAAATAGTAAATCAGGAAGGGGCCAAACACTTTTTCACATCACTTTATCGTCTACGACCATTATCTTAATTGTTGTTTTAAGGATATGTGAGCTGACATTATCGAGTTTGTCACTCACTCCGCAAAAAAAAAAAAAGGAGCACATGCAGCACGCTAGTGTCACACCTCAAGCTAGAGTTCTACCTAAAGCACATCACTGAAGTTAAAAATGAGTGAACAAACAGCTCCAGGAGCCAAAGTAAGACACTGCTAGCCTCACAGTGTATGTCGCAGTGGTGAGCTGGTTTGGCTTTGAAAAGACAGATGTTGCTCCAAGCTGCAAACCTTGTTGGAAATCAGTTGCCATTGAAGACAGTGCAACAACGTACTTATTTCACCAAAGATATTCTTTATACCTAAACATTTGGTACTATTTTTTTCCCCACCATTTTGGAATTTTGGAACCAAAACTGATAAGCAGAATCACTAAAACACAAATGATACCAAACCCTAATCCTCCTCCACTAGACTTTACAGTTGGCACTTTAGGCAGGTATTCTCCCGCCATCTGCCAAACCATGATTCATCCACCACACAGCCAGATAAAACATGGGTCATCACTCCAGGGACGGTCATTCCACTTAACATGCTTAAACCATACCACCACCCAACACTTGGCATCATGTAGCTGCTCGGTTATGGACATCCAGTTCATTAAGCTTTGATAACTAAGCACTCTCATGCTTCCAGCGGGAGTTTGGAACTCCGTATTAAGCGTAGCAACCAATGGCAAAGTCAGTTTACTTGCTACATGATCTGCCATACAGCAGTCTGTCCATTTCACTTGGGTCTCTGTTGCTTCTAGATGTTTCCACTTCACTATAACTGACCGGGGCAGTTCTAACAAGGGAGAAATTTGATGATCTGGCATGAATTTGGACGTGTCGAAGGTCACTGGCAACAGGACCTAGCCGAAACAGCATAACCTACTAATGAGAAGGGGCTCCACATACTTGCGGCCATGTGGTCCTTGATCTCCTTTGGTCTTCAAGTAGATGTTGCAAAGCATTCAATAAATACCCTGTTGCAGTAAGTGTCATTCGCACAAATATCCAAACTAGAGGGTACCACAAGTGTCTGAAGAATGGAGAAATATGTCTTCTTGGTCAAGTTGTAGGTGACTCCAAAGTAGGCGAACCACCTCCAGAGTTAAGTATCCCTACCATCACCTCATTGCAGGTGTGACACGCTGTGGTATCAATCACTCCTTTTCTTCTCCTTACATAAATCCTTTTGTTACCAACATATAGGATCAAACTTGGATTCAGTAATGAACAGGACATCTTCCCAGAATTCTGCTGTGAAATATCTGTACATCTTAGCCTCTGCTGGGCAGTTTGACTTGTTTACCTTCTGGAGAAGTGGATTAAATTCATTCTTTTGAGACCACTACTACGTAGACACCTTGTAACTATAGTTCTGCTGATGAGCTGGTGAGCTGAATAATGTGTTCACTATATTCTGAATCTGAGCAGACGTTTCTCAGTTGTCTCATGGTTTCGCTCATGAATTTTTCCAAGATATGCATTGTTTTTTGCAATGCTATGGTCAGCCTGTTTGTCTGATAATGGTTTAAACCTTGATTTGATGTTGAGAAAGGGTCTTTTATTTAAAAAAAAAAATTCTGATGCCATACTTCCCATTGTCACTGATACTTGGTATGAAACATGGTCCTGAAACATGAAGAAACACACTTTAATCTGAGAACAACAGAGGCATTTTCCTCAGACTTCTGGCCCCCACTGTACACACACAAGGTCCTCCCCTTAGTACCGAGTGTAATGTGTACCTGAAGGATCCTCCCCCAGGGTCATTCACTTTGTTCTTCTGCGCCCCGGAGAGCTGCGCACTCATTCCGAGAGGACTTTTACCTGTCTGCACCACCAGATTCTTCCCAACAGGACCTGGGGAAAGGAAAATGGGGATCATCAAACATGGCTAACACAAATGCTTCTATAAAATTGGACTTACCAATGTTTTGTCTCACTGCAGGGAGAAAGAGGTTGATGTACAACTGGGAGAGACTGACAGTTCCCTTCATTGGAACAGTTTTTTTTTAGGTTTTCCCATCTCTCTGCCCCTTAAAGTTTACCTTACTCTCCAAACTGTCTCTCAATTTATACTTTTTTCTATCTTTATCTGCATATCCCTCATCTCTCTCACGGTCTCCCTCTAGGTTTGTGTGCAGAACATCGCTCTTGTCAACACTACTGCACTTCATGGCTCCCCTCAAGTTTATTCCCACACGTCAGTCTAGCCACACACTGCACAAAGGCAGGCAGGAAGACTTGAAGGCACAGACCAGATGATTGCAGCAAGATATTTGAGAGCCTGTGTGATATACAGTGGTGTTTGAAAGTTTGTGAACCCTTTAGAATTTTCTACATTTCTGCATAAATGACCTAAAACATCAGACTTTCACATATGTCCGAAAAGTAGATAATAAGAACCCAGTTAAACAAATGAGACAAAAATATTATACTTGGTCATTTATTTATTGAGGAAGATCCAATATTACATATTAGTGAGTGGCAAAAAAAAAAATGAAACTAAAATTAACAGTTAATTTGAAGGTAAAATTAGAGTCAGGTTACAAAACCATCTCTAAAGAGTTTGGACTCCACCAATCCACAGTCAGTCAGATTGTGTACAAATGAAAGAAATTCAAGACCATTGTTACCCTCCCCAGGAGTGGTTGATCAACAAAGATCACCAAGAAGAAAGCGTGAAACAGTTGGCGAGGTCACAAAGGACCCCAGGGTAACTTCTAAGGAATTATTGGAAGAAGGTTTGTGGACGGATGAGACCAAAATAGAACTTGTTGGTTTAAAAGAAAAGCGGGAGGGGATGAGAAGGAAAAACACTGCATTCCAGCACATTATATATAGTATTTATAGGATAGGGGGGGATAGATACAACGATATAGAGATATGTATTGGGAGATATAGGAAAGACACGACAAACACTGCAGTTCACCGCATATTGACAGCATATATAATCTATAATAGTCATATATATATATAATAAAAGGGAGAAGATAAAAGAAGAAGATACAAAATAAAAATACCCTAATATAAAAACAATATAACAATATCTCTATATATATATATATTATAGATATATATATAACACACACACACAACCCCACACCCACACCACACACCACCACAACAAACCACACACCACACACACACACACACACACACACACACACACACACACACTCCTCCGTACAGAACCGCTTCAACTCTGGGATGTTTGCTGGGTTTCCATCCTCACATTAGCTGCCTCGCTTCAGGTCCTTCCACAAACATTACGATTGGATTAACGTCAGGACTTTAACTTGGCCATTCCCAAAACATTAACTTTATTATTCTTTAAAACATTTTGGTATAGAACGACTTACGTGTGGCTTAGGGTCTTGTCTTGTTTATTAATATTTTTGTCTCTTTTTCTTTAACTGGGTTCTCTTTATCTACTTTTAGGACTTGTGTGGAAATCTGATGATGTTTAGGTCACATTTATGCAGAAAAATAGAAAATTCTTAAAGGGTTCACAAGCACCCCATTGTATGTACACAGAACACACACACCCTCTAAACCTGTGTTATCCAAAGTGATGTGCAACCAGTTTTTAAATAGTAAGAGAGAATAGTAGAAAGAATATCCAGGTAATGGGGGACATTACTACTTAGACAAAGGAGTACAGGCACTGACAAATGATATTTACAGCTTGTGAATGTAAATACAAAACCTTCAATACTTACTGCTGTCTTCGTCTCCTATAATTAACCACTTTATGAAATAATGGTGTAGCATCTTACGATGAAGGAAGTGGAAGGTGCAGGCATAGGCAACACTCCATTATGGAAGGTTACATTGATACAACCAGTGTAGAATTTGATTTCCCAGATTGCACTTGTATCTCATAATTCGTTAAAGGCAGGTTAGTGGTTTAGACGGTGTGTGTCTGGTTGGGGGAGGGCAGGAAACTTGGTTCAAATAACAGGAACTGACTGTATAATCATATTATCAAACAGTGTGTGTTCCCGGAGGTCCTTACCTGCGGGCCGCACTGTCTGTGTGATGACTACAGGCATCCGTACCTGCCCTCCTATTGTCCCCACCCTCTTAATACCCTAGAGAGAGAGAAGCTAGCCTAGAGAGAGAGAGAGATGAGGATATCGAGTAGACATCTATAGATACGAAAGCGATCCTGTTAACCTTACCCCTCCCCCATTTTTCCGCGGAGAAGAAGGGCTGAATGAAGAAAGACGAGGGAAAGATGCGGGGGTGAATAGAAATATGACGAAAAGCCGAGAAAAAAAATGAAGGAAGGGGGAAAGACAAGGAAAGAAAAGGGGGATGTGGAAGGGAACGAAAGGGGGGTTAGGAGCGAGAAAAGAAGGATGGTCCAAGGGAACGCAAGGAGGATGAGAGAAAGAATTGAAGGTCGTGGGAAGAGAGAGAAGAGAGAGAATAGAGAGGCGAGGCGAGGAGAGAGAGAGAGAGAGATAGAGAGAGAAGAGATTTAATTACAAGAACTGACTGAAACATTATCATAGTTGTTTAAGATGCATAATATTCTTGTTATTCTTAAAAGTAATAGACAGAAGTCTATTACTTGTGTGTGTAAAAGCAAGGACAGAAGGAAAGGCAGAGAGAACACCACAGGAGAAAAAGAAAGAGAGAGAGTAGGCGCTCAATAATAACAAGTCCCGCCCTCTGCAGGGTCCTTGGCGAGGCCCCTAGCCCCTCATCCATTCGTGCCCTGTTCTCTTCATGCTTGCATAATTTTCTCTGCCTTGTTTCCCAGGTCTTGCACTCCTCCGCCACAATATTGCTAAGCCTTCAGCTCCATCCGGTCCCACCACAGGGCCTCTGAGACAAGGAAAACACATATTCCTGAGGTCCCACACTCGGGCCATAAATTAAAAAAACAGCACAACGTTCTCTAGATGTGTAAATCATTTCAACTAAAAACTGTGCACGAGTGTATAGCAGCCCTGTCAAACCAGCCAAAGCTGAGCGTGTCGGTTTCATTAGTAAATTAATCACATACTGTGACACCTAACCCCCATTTATGCAAGTGTTTTCTTAGTTGACAACTGTTGTACCTTCATGTTTTGAGATGGAGCTCAATATTTACTCTCAAGTAATGCATTAGGGCATGTGCACTGAGAATTTTATGAAGTATTTGACTGGTTTACTATTAATGAACTGTTTACGCTTACTTAAACTGACACTCTTATAAATCTGTAAAAACCATAAATCTGACACGCCGGCAGCCGTGCCGTCCAGTGTCACAGACTAAACAGCAATGCACCAACACTGCACACCTCCAGCCAAGCCTGAGGAATGCACCACTGTCATTTGCTGGCGGATCACCTGTCCCTTATTTCTGAGTCTTTGAGGAGTAAAGATGGGCAGAGGATATCCAGTTTTATTTTGTAATGTTTAAAAACATGTTCCTCAAGGAAAGACTGGAAGGGATTTGCATATTTCAGTACTTGGATTGTTTTGCATGGTCTTGTTGAAAAATCTATGGACGTCCCCAAAAAGATGTCATCTTGCAGGCAGCTTAAGCTGCTCTAAAATCTCAATGTACTTTTCTGCATTAATGCTACCATCACCGAAGTGTCAATATCCCTTGCCAAGGGCACTCACCCAACCCCATACCATGACACAGCCTGGTTATTGGACTTGCTTGATTGTTGCTGAGAACAGTCTGGATGGTCCTTTTCGTCTTTGGTCACACAGTGTAGATTGTTTCCAAAAAAGATCTGGAATGCTGATTGATCTGACCACAATAAATGTTTCCACTGTGCGATGGTCCATCCAAGATGCCTTCAAGCCCAGAGAAGTCAAAGCCACTTCTGGACATGGTTGACATGAGGACATTTTTTGCACAGTAAAGTTTTAACTTGTATTTGTTAATGTAATTCCCTTATGATGAACTAATCCCTTGCCCATGTGGTTCTGTCAGCTATTGATGAATGATGGTTCTTGATGCAGTGTCGTCTGAGGGACCGGAGATCACGGATCGTCAGTTTAGGCTTGTGCCCTTGCCCTCCGAATTACTTGAACTGTTTAATGTTGTTATGAACTGTAGAGGGAGAAATGTGTAAATCCTTCACAGTCTTTCTTTGAGGAAAATTGTTTTTAAACATTTCAATAATTTTTCTGACACATTTGTTGATAAACTGGAAATCCTCTGCCCATCTTTACTCCTCAAAAACTCAGCCTTTTGTGGATACTGCTTTTGTACCAAATCATGATTACAATCACCTGTTTGAAATCAAATCATTACTTAGTTTTGTGTTATTTGTTTTGTTTTTTTTTACCCAAAATTTCCCTCATTCCATTTTTTTGGAATGTGTTACAGCCCTAAAATGCAGGAATGGATGTTTATTAACAAATGAAATGAAGTTGACCAGAAATAAAACATGAAACATACAGTGGGGCAAAAATGTATTTAGTCAGCCACTGATTGTGCAAGCTCTCTTACTTAGAAGATGAGAGAGATCTGTAATTTTTCATCATAGGTACACTTCAACTATGAAGACAAATGAGAAAAACAATCCAGGAAATCAAAATCACATTGTAGGATTTTTAAGAATTTAATTGTAAATCATGGTGTAAAATAAGGATTTTGGTCAATAACAAAAGTTCAACTCAATACTTCGTAACATAACCTTTGTTGGCAATGACTTAGGCCAAATGTTTCCTGTAAGTCTTCACCAGGTTTGCACACACTGTAGCTGGTATTTTGGCCCATTCCTCCACGCAGATCTCCTCTACAGCAGTGATGTTTTGGGGCAACACGGACTTTCAACTCCCTCCACACATTTTCTATGGGGCTGAGGTCTGGAGACTGGCTAGGCCAGTCAAGGACCTTGAAATGCTTTTTACGGAGCCACTCCTTCATTGCCCGAGCGGTGTGTTTGGGATCATTGTCATGCTGGAAGACCCAGCCACGGTCCAACTTCAATCCTCTCACTGATGGAAGAAGATTTTGGCTTAAAATCTCACGATACATAGCCCCGTTCATTCTTCCCTTAACACGGATCAGTCGTCCTGTCCCCTTTGCAGAAAAACAGCCCCAAAGCATGATGTTTCCACCCCCATGCTTCCCAGTAGGTATGTTTTCTTACAATTGCTCCCACAGTTGATTCACACCAACCTGCTTGCCTATTGTAGATTCACTCTTCCCAGCCTGGTGCAGGTCTCCAATTCTCTTCCTGGTGTCCTTCAAACAGCTCTTTGGTCTTGGCCATGGTTGAGTTTGGAGTCTGGCTGTTTGAGGCTGTGGACAGGTGTCTTTTATACAGATAATGACGTCAAAGAGGTGGCATTAATACAGGTAACGAGTGGAGGACAGAAGAGCTCCTTAAAGAAGGTGTTACAGGTCTGTGAGAGCCAGAAATCTTGCTTGTTTGTGGGTGACCAAATACTTATTTCCACCATGATTTACAATTAAATTCTTTAAAAATCATACAATGTGATTTCCTGGATTTTATTTTCTCATTTTGTCTCTCATAGTTGACGTGTACCTATGATGAAAATTACAGACCTCTCTCATCTTTAAATGTGAGAACTTGCACAATCGGTGGCTGACTAAATACTTTTTTGCCCCACTGTATTGGGTTCATACTGTCTGCAATTAAACAAAAGTCAAAGAAAGGTAAGGAACACTGCATATATTATTGATTTGCATTTTCCATACGTACCAACTTCTTCTGATTTGGGATTGTAATTTCATTGGAACACAAAGAGAAAAAGACAGAGATAAAGGACGACAGACACAGAAAGAGATGACATACCTGTGGTGGTGTGATTGTGCTGTTGGGTTGGCGGGGGGCACTGGCCTGGGTCACAGTCCCTATGACGGTTCCCGTTGCACATATGGTCTTGGGCTGCAGAGGCTGAGTGAGGGAATGCTGACTATTCAACAGGGACAATCGCAACGCAGGCAGACTTTTCTATAGACACGTACATACATAAAAACCAGAATGAGAAGAGAGAATTAATAACAAGCAGAAATGTCAAGCAGAAATACCTGTTACTACAAAGCATGAAAGTGTTCTGGCATTATGACATAACTGAAGACAAACTGCAGGTAATTAAAAGGCCATCGCTCTTCAGATACAAAAATATGCATCTCCATCAACGATGGATAAACCTCCCAATAACTTACCAAACTTAAACGGTTTTCTGTTAAAAGAATACAGTGTTAAAAGCAATCCTTCAAAATTGGAAATATGTACAGTACTGAGCAAAAGTCTTAGGCCACCATTAGAATTGTTGTTTTAGCAATGGTATAATTTCTTTAATTTTTCAGATATTTAATGCTGCAAACAAATGTCCTGTATTTTCATGTTTGTATTCTACTAAACAGACAGAAATAATCACATATGGTCGTTATACGATTGCTAAGACAATGGTATATCTGATGTAAGGTCTCCCAAGAAACAAACATTTCTCATAGGCGAGCCAATTACTTGTTAACGATAGGTGCTAATGTCTTTTGGATGATTCTCAGCTATGCATAAATGTACTCTTTCCAACGTTGCTTCGCACCTTGCACCCTATGCTGCCAGCTAGGACCCGGCTCTCCATAGCCCTGAATTGCATTGCGTGTGTATGGACAGTGAGTGTGTGTAGAGCCAGGGACCATCTCTTAAACAATCTTGATTAGCTCAAAGCGTTGCGAGCAGACGATTGGTTTGAGTGTGTTCTGAGGTACTGTGTGTGACAGCACATGTCGTCAGCATTGGTGGCACGATGTGACACACGCCATGATTGGCTGGACACTCCTGCTGGCTATTAGCTAGTTCAGCCAGGGGAAGAGCTGTCACCACACAACTGAACCATAAGCCAAAGGACATCATGTTGGAGAGAATTTAGGACTGACACAGTGTGTGTGGCTGTACCTTACCAGCAGCAGAGAAAACTTGTATGTATGTAACGTTCAAGACAGGCATATATAAGACTGTTCTTTGTGTATGGGGCTCACCTTAAGAAAAGGGACCAGGTAAGGCTGAGGTGACGACTTTAGCTCAGTCTGCAACCGACTAGTGAATTCTTCTGGTTCGATTTTAGCATCCTGAGAAGGGAAATGGCATGTGTGTTAAAGGTACATTCAGTGTTTTTGCAGCCTACATGCCAACCATTACATTTTAAATAAAACATGATTCTACTAACAGTTTTCTCTCTCCCACTCTTTGTACCTTAGGGTTAGAGGAGTAATTCTGAAGCTTCCAGAATTACAGAAAGACAAGCTGCCATGTCAACTGCTTCATTGTTCTGTTCGGTACTGTACTGTACTCCAATATACTGTTCAGTACTGCTTTAAAGCTGCTTTGAAACAATGCTCCATTGCCTCAAACAAAATAAAAGAAAAAAAAAAATCCAGAGTTTGTACTTTGACTCCTCTATACTATTCTGTTCAGTATTGCACTGCACTATTTTATTCTATTCACTACTGTACTTTACTCCACTATAGGAGTGGGCAATGACGATATTTTATCGTATCGTGATAAATTTGTGATAGACGATGTGCTTTTCTGAGCATATCAAGAATATCGTCAGTGCTTAAAGAACACGGACCAACTGTTTTCATTATAAAAAGTGTAAATACTCTTGTATACATTTACATTATTTAGCAGACGCCCTTATCCAGAGCGACTTACAATTGATACAATCTAAGCAATTGTGAGTTAAGGGTCTTGCTGAAGGACCCAACAGTGGCAGCTTGGCAGATTTGGGATTTGAACCCTGGACCTTCTGGTCCAGAGTCCAGTACCTTATCCGCTAGGCCACCACAGTCCCACATATATGTACATGTATAATTAGAGAAACTGAAGCACATTTCGAATAAAAATCACTTTACTAAATATGAGACAATATCTGATAGTAGTATTTAAGAATCAGTCACTTCTGATGCATTTTATCTGCAATCACATGTATAATCACAAATATAGTGCATCAGGAAAATGTCTAATTATCGTGATATAATATTTTTTACCATAATTGCCCACCCTACTCCATGATACTGTTCTGTTTAGTACAGTACTATAGTGTTCTGTACTTTACTGCACTATAGTGTGTTCACTGTACTATACTTTATTGTACTATACTGTTCAGTTTAGTATTGTACTTCACTGTACTATTTTGTTCTATATTGTCCAGTTCAATACAGTACTTAGTCCACTGTACTACTCTGTTCAGTATGTCATTGCACTATTTTGACCTCTTCAGTACTCTTCTCCACCATACTGTTCTGCACTGTAGTGTTCTGTTTAATACAGTACTAGTGTTCTGTACTTCACTGCACTGTAGTGTTGTGTTGACTACTGCTCTCTACTCTAGTTTATTGTACTATACTCTTCACTACTGTACTTTACAGTTCTGTTCACTCTATTCCAGAGCATGTGTGTGTTGTTAGGACTCACCAGCAGGTCCTGCACCAGTGACTTCACGTTCCGTGATGTCTCCGGTGAGGGGGAATTATGGGATGCCAGCTTGATTAATGTCGCCAGAAAGTTTTTACACTTTTTAACATTCTCTTGCATTTCCTGAAGAAGAAGAAAAAGCGCTATAAGGCCAAATCACACTGTGTGTGTCTGTGCGTATGTGTTTGAATTTAGCCGCCACAGGCAAAAGCCCTGCCGATGCCCAGCTGCACGTAGGCCGTGTGACTAGGAGTATGAGAGTCCTTAAGTTCCCAGCTGTGTTAACCCATGTGTCTGCATCTACACAGCCTTCTGGCATTTCTGAGCAAGTGTGCGTGTGTGCGCGTGTGTGTGTGTGTGTGTGTGTGACAGAGACACACAAAGACAGAGAGACAGAGCAGGACTAATAAGGCCTGGTGGCTAAAAATGACCCAGAGGGGCCAAGCAGTCACTCAGAAAGGCAGATGCCAAGGTTTGAACCTGGAAGCAACACAGACCTGGGAGATGACAGGTGCTCCTGGGGCAGGGCCAGCTGCGGTAGGCGGAGCCATTGTTGGCCCCTGGGGACCTAGAGTGGCAGGGAGCTGCGGAGGAGTCGTCACTGCCAAAGGCGCCCTCTGGAGGAGAAAGAGAAACACAAAAAGAAATAAACATGAGCTGACACACACTGGGCCTCCAGCGAGGCAACACACTGGAGAGGAGAGGCACATCGACTGTCACATCGCATATCTCCAGAGCCCAGGAGGACAAAACTTACAAGAGAGAAAGAGGGAGAGATGGTGGACAGACCTTTATATACATACCTGATGAAGTGTGCGTTCGGTCTAATATGACGAGTGCATGTATGTATGAGTTTGTAATATCAACAGGCTTCAATATATCCTTCACTACAGAAGACAAGCTTTCGTGTTACTGTATGCCATAGCTTGAAATCCTCACAGTATGCACTCCATGTTACATTAAATTCTGTATACATGATGCTAGACATTTTGCCCCACAAGGCACAGTGTTCGACAATAAAATAAAATCTAAAAAAGGCACGACATTGCAGAAAGACATGTGACAGCCTCAAAGTCACATGGGTCTGTAGATGACATCCATGGAGCATGGGAACATTCCAGTAGAAATATTTCAAATGTGTTGTATATAGACTTTTAGAGACAATACAAGAAAGAACAAGCTAAGATGAACGTGAGAAAGTCAAATAGTCAAAAGAATAAAAAGGCAAGTGCAAGAGGTGTAAAGGTGGGAAATGCTCACAGTAAGGGCAGTAGCAGAAGCAGTAGTAGTGCAGGTCGGAGGAGCAGAATTCAGAGGCTGAACCACCTTATTCTGGAGCGCAGGGGAGGCCTGAGAAGCCTGGACTGAGACAGGAGGCTGGAGAGGAAGACCAGAAGGAAGAGGATGAAGAAGCATTAAGCCTTGCCCATTTCTGATATCTGTACAACAACTCCTGTGTCTGTTAATACTCCAGATGCTTGCTATTTATATTTTCTGGGGTCCACATTATTTGTGTTGTAGCTCTGGCAAGTTGTAGTTGGCCAACGTTGCTTTCAAACAAAGA
>JAJAGP010000610.1:201435-203935 GCA_025084515.1 Ancistrus triradiatus
TGGAGGAATTTTAGCCCATTCCTCCGTACAGAACAGCTTCAACTCTGGGATGTTGGTGGGTTTCCTCACATTAACTGCTTGCTTCAGGTCCTTCCACAACATTTCTGTTGGATTAAGGTCAGGACTTTGACTTGGCCATTCCAAAAGATTAACTTTATTCGTCTGTAACCATTCTTTGGTAGAATGACTTGTGTGCTTAGGGTCATTGTCTTGCTGCATGACCCACCTTCTCTTGAGATTCAGTTCATGGACAGATGTCCTGACATTTCCCTTTAGAATTCTCTGATATAACTCAGAATTCATTGCTCCATCAATGATGGCAAGCCGTCCTGGCCCAGAGGCAGCAAAACAGGCCGTGATACTACCACCACCACCACCACCACCATGTTTCACAGATGGGATAAGGTTCTTATGCTGGAATGCAGGGTTTTCCTTTCTCTAAACATAATGCTTTTCTTTTAAACCAAAAAGTTCCAATAGCTTTCTGGCTTGTCCACGTGATCTTTTGTTCTCCATGATCTTTTTGGAGAGCAGTGGCTTTTTCCTTGCAACCCTGCCATGCACACCATTATCGTTCAGTGTTCTTCTGATGGTGGACTCATGAATATTAAAATTAGCCAATGTGAGAGAGGCGTTCAGTTGCTTAGAAGTTACCCTGGGGTCCTTTGTGACCTTGCCAACTATTACACTCCTTGCTCTTGGAGTGATCTTTGTTGGTCGACCACTCCTGGGGAGGGTAACAATGGTCTTGAATTTCCTCTGTTTGTACACAATCTGTCTGACTGTTGATTGGTGGAGTCCAAACTCTTTAGAGATGGAACCTTCTCCAGCCTGATGAGCATCAACAACTCTGTTTCTGAGCTCCGCAAAAATCTCGCTTGTTCGTCCCATGATACACCAACAAACATGTTCTGAAGAGCAGACTTTGATAGATCCCTGTTATTTAAATAAAACTCACACCTGATTGTCATCACATTGATTAAAAACACCTGAGTCTAATTTCACCTTTAAATTAACTGCTAATCCTAGAGGTTCACATACTTTTGCCACTCACTAATATATATATTGCATAATTTTCCTCAGTTAATAAAAGACCAAGTATAATATTTTTGTCTCATTTGCTTAACTGGGTTCTCTTTATCTACTTTTAGAACTTATGTGAAAATCTGATGATGTTTTAGGTCATATTTATGCAGAAATACAGAAAGTTCTAAAGGGTTCACAAACTTTCAAGCACCACTGTACCTACACGGTTACTAAGACAACATCAGAGGGCAATAACTCCCTCTACATGGTATACGGTGGCACAACATGGCATAAGAACAAAGTTATTAAAATGATCTTAATATGAAATTAAGCAAATAAACTAATGATGCACTAATATTTGAGAATAAGTTATATTTAGTTACAAGTATGTTTGTTACTTGTAGAGGTCATGTTTTACTCATCAGTTTCTCTTCATTTATGTCAGTAACCAGGTTCCTCCAACATTTCAAAGTCATGTGTTAATTGGTCATCCTAAATTGCCCGAGTGCAATTTAGTGTGGCTGACTAGTATCGTTATAACCTTGCTCCTGTCACAAAGTAGCCATTGATATATGATAAATATGATAAATTAGCAAACTCTCAGTAAAACACGCAACATGACCAGATGTGTCCAAACATTTGCATAAGACTGTATGGCTGTATAACCCAAATCTCCGGCATGAAGCTCGTCTACCTCATAGGGCTCCTGGTTGTCATGCCATCAGTTCCAGCTCACCTGAGTTCTGACAACTGAATTGGTTGGCAGCTCATAAGCACCTGGCATTTAAACTGCTGATCAATTCACATAGTGCATGGCATTGTTTTGTGCTCAGCACCCGTCTCACCTTCCTTCGGCTGTTTACTGTTCAGGATGTCGCGCTATCCATTTTTCTGGAGAGTGTTACCCTGATATCCTGTGTTCTACAAGCCTCTGTGAAGTTTGTGTGTGTGAGAGCCAGAGAAATCTTTCTTGCCACTCATTTTCAGTTGCATTCTTCAGGGAAGCATGCTATTATCTGAGCACTTTTCTCATTTAGCAGATTTAGTCATTTAGAAGTTTTGCTCTGTACCCAATTAAGGTTATTCATCTTTTCTTCATCAAGAGATTTATTTTGACTGAATTCGGCCTCATGCGAGTTCCTTTGTTTATTTCTCTGTACCAGTCTCATTGTGCACTGTTTGCATTTACCCTAGCGCAAGACACCCCTATGTACATAGCATCAATATTACAGTACTGAACAAGACGAAACAGGGTTTTTTTTGTTTGTTTTTTTAAGTGGGAGAGCAGCTTTGGTGGTTTCAATTTAATCTTAGTGTCGTACAACTTGAAAATACAGTGAATACACACTGTCACCGATCACATAAACATGAACAAACTTGTCAACTTTCTAGACACCATTATAGAGCAGCTGAGGGATCCAGTGACAGACTGGTAGAGCTTGGATTTAAACTCTTTTGGTTTTTACATCATTTA